>CM073594.1:12607940-12810440 GCA_037074705.1 Zhengitettix transpicula | reverse complement strand
TGGATATGGCTCTGAAATATTTTTTTTCATAAAAACATATTATCTCCTTATCTGTGAATAATTTGAAAAAAGGAATACTGGCTGCCTCAAATCGTTCAGTTTGTCGGTACAGGAACTAGAATAAAAAAATGGAACTAATTCTAAGTTTACACAAACAGAAAAAAGCAGTTATAATTTATTTTATTATTAATAGTATAATAACTTTAAATTTTAATAGAGGAAAAAACCAGCCTGAAGAAATAAATTATTTTTGAACAAACGTTTCATCCCTAATTGCGACATCTTCAGGTGTAAAATTTCAATTAAATTCAGTTATAAATTATTATACTGAAATTGTACACCTTATTCATCCAAATTATGGATAAAACCTTGTGAATGTCAATTAAATTGTTTTCAACTATATAATAATAATTTTTTTCTGACTAATACAGGTTTTTATATCTATTACAATTTTTAAATATATTAATAATAATGACTATAATAATTTATTTTCTCATTTATTCCAAAAAATATGAAGTCAGATTGTTATAATTGTAAATTCAGTTATATTTTATTATCTTGAATTTGTACACCTGAAGATTTATCCAATTAGGGCCGAAACGTTGTGTTTCTCAAATATAATGTTTTAAAATAGGCTCGTATTTTTCACATTATTTTCTAAAGAAGTCAATTGTTTAATTGGGATCGTTTTCGCTTTGAAATAATAGGAAATTTAATAATTTTTTTTCAGAACAAAATTTAGGTGCTTGAAACGGTACACATTCATTACATTATTATTTACATTGTTCGGGTATTTCATTGTCTCTTGGAGTAGATGAGTGAGCAAATAAAAAGAGAAATAAGGCAAAGAAAAGTAAAAAAAGCGAACAGAAAAGAAAACAATAAAAAAGAGAAAGAAAGAGGCAGGGTAGAAGAGTTGACGAAAAAGATCGTCTAGAAGACACTGTTCGAAACGTTGGACTTTCTACATCTTTCTCTGAACTTTCTCACGATTTGCACGCCATCTCTTTAACATAACGTGTTTCTTACTCACTGACTCCCTTTTATCGGTTTTTGTTGGTTTCTTTGTTTTCCTTGCTTGGAATATATCTCTGCATATTTTTTTCTGATCTTCAAGATGATCTTTCTCGACATCTCTTGGACAAACCATTTTCTTTCTGTTCTTCCTGGTTTCTTTGTTTTCTTCGCTTCTTTTCTGATCTTCTAGACGATCTTTCTCATCATCTCTTAGACCTGACTCTTTCTTTCTGTGTTTCTTTCTTTTCATCGCTTCGAGTATAACACTACATCTTTTTTCTGATCTTCAAGACTATCTTTTTCGTCATCTCTTTGACGTGCCTCTTTCTTTCTGTGTTTCTTTGTTTTCTTCGCTTGGCGTATATCATCACTACTTCTTTTTTTTCTGATCTTCTAGACGATCATTCTTGGTAATTTCTTTGACCTTCCCTTTTCTTTCTGTGCTTCTTTCTTTTCTTCGCTTGGAGTATATTACTACAACTTTTTTTTCTAATCTTCAACACGATATTTCCCGTCATCCCTTTGACCTGCCTCTTTCGTTTTGTGTTTCTTTGTTTTCTTCGCTTGGCGTATATCATCACTACTTCTTTTTTTTTCTGATCTTTTAGACGATCTTTCTGGCTATCTGTTTGACCTTCCCCCTTATTTCCGTTTTTCTAGTTTCCTTTGCTCTCCTATTTTTTACTTTTCTTTGCCTTTTTTTCACTTTCTTTTCGCTCACTTATATACCAGAATAATCTAAATAATAATCTTACCTCACCATTGACAACAAATGTTTCAAGTCCCTACTTACTACCTGATGAATGCAAATTTTAAACTCAAGTGACACGTAATTTAGGGGACATAAAAATACAAATTAGCCTCCTAACACCACAGATATTTTTATCACTTGTATTCAATAATTAATATTTTATATGTTAAAATCGGATATATATATATATATATATATATATATATTACGTTGGTGAGTTGATTTTTCTTTATTGTAGTTATAAGATTTGTTGGTTTTTACAGATAGTTAAATCTTCAATAGCTTTAGTGGTGTTTAGAAATAGAAATGCAGGCTTCAGCCTCCCTAATTAAATTTCCTTCTCACAAAAAAAATAATAAAAAATAATATTAATAATAATAATACATAAATACTAAATAAATAAAAATTAAAAACTTCAAAAACAATTTATTTATTTTCTTCAAGGCCCTTATATATATATATATATATATATATATATATATAGGGTCACTATATTGGCAAACGAGATCCATGCTCCAGTATTGTGGCTTCACAGTCAGTTAGTGATGACGTAGTGACAGTGCACGGTGCCTGGAGGCAGGAACTTCCGCACATGATCCTGCGAGCGTCCATCAGTGTATATTATAATAGCTGCAAGGGTTGCAGTAGTTCCTTTACCACGGAACGGTGCCCCACGTAAACAGCTGCGGTAAATCACTTAACATCACCATCCACGTAACTTCGGTACGTCGTGTAACAAAAGTGTGTGTGTGTGTGTGTTGCCAACAAAAACGTTATACATTAAAACGATGAACCGTGTCTATGAAACTCATAAATCCTTGACGGTTTGCGAAATAAAAATCCCATAATTCTAAAAATTATATTTAGTTACTGTAATTATTTAAGTTTATATTTATTTAATTATAAAGTTTATATTTATTTAATTCTAAAGTTTATATTGATTTAATTCTTAAGTTTATATTTATTTAAAGTTTATATTCATTTAATTCTAAAGTTTATATTTATTTAAAGTTTATATTTATTTTATATTTATTTATTACTACTTTACTGACAAAACAGGACAATTAAATAAAGGTTGAGTACATAACAAAGTATATTATATAAAAATACGAAATAATTCAAAAAATTCTAGAATGAATATTTTTCTATAATTGATTTTATTTTTACTTGCAAAAAATAAATTCTTTCAAATAAATATATTATTTTGAAAAATTTAAGACTTTATTTTAAATTTACGACTCATCATTATTCTGGGAGTTAAAATAAAAATAAATTCTTGAATTTTTAATTAATAGTAAAAAGCAGGAATTTAACTCAAAATGATCAGCACAAAGGTGGAATTAATTGTAGTTTAAAAAAGTTATCATTTTGTGTTAAATTTTCATACGAAAAAGAGTTTAATGCATTATTTAAGTTCGTTGTAATTAAATGTTAACAATTCTGGGTCTGAAACTAATTTATCCCTTCGAATTTTTTTACGAATAGAATACTTAAAAATATACTCCTTCAGGACTGCAGGATATAATTGTCCCTCAGTCTTCAGACATTACCAAAGATTAAATTGATTAAATTCTTAGCAAGATTCACAACGTAAAAAAAAATATGCGCCATATTGTATTCACTAAACATGGCGCGAAAATTAACATAAATTTTCCGCAAGGATCGTAAAGTATTTCGTACCGTTCTTTATTATTAATCGGTTGAGTATTTCTGTATAAAATTATACTTTTTAGCCAATGACAATATTTCTCCTGTATTACGTTACGGAAAAAGGAACTATTTCCTTTGTTCGTCGCGTTTAACGTCTCTCTTTCACACGCGTGACGTCACGGTCTCTTGGCGCGCAGGAATTTAACACAAAATTATCAGCACAAAGGTGGAATTAATTGTAATTAAAAAAGGGATCATTTTGTGTTAAATTACTGCGCGCCAAAAGTCCGTGACGTAACGCGAGAGAGAGAGACGTTACTACACGACGAACAATGGAAATACTTCCTTTTTCCGTAATGCAATAAAGGACAAATCTTTTCATTGAATAGAAAGTATAATTTTATCCAGAAATATCCATGGAATAATAATAAAAAAACAGTACGAAAGACTTAACGATCCTTGCGGAAATATGTAAGTTAATTTTCGTCGCCATGTTTAGTGACTCCAATATGGCGACCATTTGTTCACATTGTGAATCTAGCTAAGAATTTCATCAATTTAATCTCTGGTAATGTCTGAAGACTGAGGGACAATTATATCCTGCAGTAGTCAAGGAGTATATTTGGAAGAAATTCAGAGGTATGATTGTTGGGACTGATGCAATAGAATTAAATGTATTTTACAGATTGTTAAATTAATGCACTATCGGTCGTAAGTGTGTACGGACCTAGGAACAGTTAGCTTTAGGTTAAGTCACTTCACAACTACAGATTGATATAAAATTAAATACGACACGTGAATATAAAGCTCATGTCAACTGTCAGAAATTGAAGTAGTTGCAGACGTTGATTGATTGATTGATAATTTAGAAACAAAAAAGAATTGTAAAAAAATGCCTCACATTTATCTTTATACCATCATGTGGACATGTGATCTCAAAGGTTGTCACAATGTTGGTTAGTCCAGAAAATAAGAGATTTATACAAATTTAGAAATCGGAGAAACATGTACACAGTAAAACAGACTTTATAAGAAACTTTAAAAAAATCCTCAATAGTTCATATGGTAGCCATGAAACTAAATTAACCTTTATTTAGTGGTCTTTTGGGAAGATCAATGACATTTCAATATACGTCTAAAAGAATTTTCCTAGAAACATGGTAGGCTAAATTATTAAAAACAAAATTGATGGATAGGGTAACAGGCTACATGAGGGTAATCCACATGGTGGCAACTCCCCTTTAATAGCATAGGAAGGGGGGATGCGGAAGGATAGAGGAAGGTAGCCATGGGTTAACTACGGTCCCAGGGCTGTGGTTTAAGGATCCTACCCGGCAATTCACCTTAAAGTGATGTAGGAAAAACCCTAGAAAAGCCTGCATCAGGTAGGTCGGGCTCTTGGTACTTGTCCACGCCCTTCCCTGGATGGCGGGAGAGGGGTTTGTTGTGGGATCGCAGCATTCCCTTCTCCGTGCCATGACCAGTTTAGGAGGCAGCTGGCCGACTGTTCCAGTAGGAATAGCGGACAATTCTTACCGTATGCCCAAGGTCTGTGACCCCCACGGAACATACACCTCTCAAAACAGGCCGAGGTGCCTCGGCATATGGGAACCTTAGTTCCCAAAAAACCAGAGAGATGTGAAAACATCCCCAAAGTTAGCCTCCGCCAGAGCTCTCTGGGAAGTAAATAATTGATCCAAATAATATAAATCATTGCAGATATAACATCAGCAAGTAGAGAAAAATATAACTTTTTATTAAAATAAAAATTCATAATTTTCACTTGCAGTAACTTAATTTTTGTAAAAGAATTGATGAAGTTATACAGACACTTTATATATATATATATATATATATATATATATATATATTATTTATATTCTCACAACGTTTCGATACCTTTTGGTATCCTCTTCAGGTATTTTACAAACTTTTACTATCAACTAGCACTTCAAGCTAACAAGATTGTAACAACACTCAAATCGTTTTGTTTGTGCTGTGTATAATTATATTAATTTGTAAAAATACCTGAAGACGGTACCAAAAATGTGTCGAAACGATTTTTGATGTTATTAATAAATAAATAAATAAAATTGTCTGTATAAGGTCATCAATTGTTTTATTAATTTTGTTTTGTTTGTGCTGTGTATAATTATATTAATTTGTAAAAATACCTGAAGACGGTACCAAAAATGTGTCGAAACGTCTTTTGATGTTATTAATAAAAAAATAAATAAAATTGTCGGTATAAGGTCATCAATTGTTTTATTAATTTAAAACTTTTAATAATAGTAATGTTTATTAATAAGGATTTATAGGCAGGATCCTAAAACGATTTATTCTGAAGAGACTTGCAGCTATAAAATTTTCCTAATAATCATAAAAAATAATCCTTATGTCATGAATAATTTTTATAAATGTGTTTCTATGTACAATTAATTACATTAATAATAGAAAATTAAATATATAACCCTGGAAGTTTTTAAGATTAATAAGAAATACACTACTAGGAGATCCTAAGATATTTTTTTATCATTTAACCTCCATTTTGTCTTTATATTTACAATATAATAATACGCAATCCTGTTAATTATATCATAAATAATATTACTTGTTCATTATCGAAAGCTATTAAATGCCGTCAAGCAACTGTTAAATAATTAGACTTTTAATACTCTGTAAATCAGCCAATATTGTGTGAGCCATTTTAAATTATTATTTTTTTTTGGTTTCCACAACCCCCATCCCCCCTGTTTGATGAGTAATTATTTTACATCAATATTTGTTTGACCCACCACAGCGTACATGGGGTAGAAAATTCGCGTATAAAATTAACATGTTTTCCCCATGTTAGTGTTTGTCTCTCTCTTTTTTTTCCCCCTCCTTCCCGAAGCTTTCCTGTAAATGTCACAGTTTGTTGTTGGCCATGAGGGGGGGGGGGGTGAATTTACTTTAAAAACTTTGTTTATCTGAATTTAACGACTATAAATTCTAAGTAACAAGTGTATAGATTGTCTTTATACATAGTTGTATTAAAATTACTATTTGTTTATTGATAACTGAAGTATGGATGAAACTTTGTTCAAAATTGCTAAATTTAATAATAATTTCTTCCTTATTGGTATTATAAAAATGTTTTTCCAATTAAGTCACTTTATTAAGAATTGTTAATTTTTCCTAGTGCTTTCCTAATTAATTTTGTTACGTAAAAAAATCTTAATAACTTCCAGGGTTCTATTTTTTATTTTATATTTTTTTTGTAATTAATTGTACATAGAAACAGATTTATAAAAATTATTCATGACACGAGTATTATTTATTTTATAATTATTTGGAAAATTTTATAGCTGCAAGTCTCTATATATAGTTATGCTTCTTCTTCAGAATTAATTCTTTCAGGATCCTGCCGATAAATTCTTATTAATAAACATTTTTATTATTAAAAGTTTTGAATTAATAAAACAATTGATGACCTTATACAGACACTTTATTTTTTTTATTAATAATATCAAAAGACGTTTCGACACCTTTTTGGTATCTTCTTCGGGTATTTTTCCAAATTAATATAATAATACAAACCACAAACAAAATGATTTGAGTGTTGTTACAATCTTGTTGGCTTGAAGTGCTAGTTTATTGTATTAGTTTCTAAAGTACCTGAAGAAAATACCAAAAAGGTATCGAAACGTCGTGCTAATATTGATAAAAAAAATATGTAAAGTGTCTGTATAATGTCGTCCATTGATTTATGAAAATTGAAGTTACTGGAAGTGAAAATTATGGATCTTTATTTTAATAAAATATTATATTTTTCTCTACTTGCTGTTAACTCTGAAATGAATCAATTATTTATTTTCTCTCACTTCTATTAATATTTTTGGGGTCTGCGAGGGCTATTCTCTCGCAGGCAGAACCTTGTAGGAGAGACAGGAAGGGGCTACCTTTGGGGATGCCTTCTCCTCTCACGGTTTTTGAACTAAGGTCCCCACAAGCCGAGGCACCTCGGCCTGTTTTGAGAGGTGTATGTTCCGGGGTCACAGACCTTGGGCATACGGTAAGAGTTGTCCGCTGTTCCCATTGGAACAGTTGGCCATCTGGCTCCTAAACTGGTCGAGGCATGGAGAAGGAATGCTGCGTCCCCACAGCAAACTCTTCTCCCGCTATCGGAAGGGCGTGGGACAAGTATCCAATGCCCGACCTACCTGATGCAGGTTTTTATAGGGTTTGTCCCGCATTACTTTTAGGCGAATGCCGGGTAGGATCCTTAAACTATAGCCCGGGGACCCTAGTTAACCCTTGGCTACCTTCCTCTACCCTTCCGCATCCCCCCTTTCAAATCCCTTCCAAATGCTATTAAAGGGGAGTTGCCACTATGTGGATTACCCTCATGTAGCCTGTTACCCTAAAAAATAAATATATATATTTACAATATAATTATACGCAATTCTCTTAATGGTATCATAAATAATATTACTTTTAACTTAATGAATTCTGAATTAATAAAACAATTGATGACCTCACACAGACACTTTTTTTTATTAATATTATCAAGACGTTTCGAAATGTTTTTGTATCTTCTTCTGGTATCACAACAGAATCATTTCTAGCTAGGTTTTTTTTGTATGTTGTTTTAATGAACAGATGTTTTGACACTGTAGTAAGGTAATTTGAATTTATCATTGCAAAATTGTGAGAAGTTCTTATTATTAATGTTGAATGAGGTAGTTACGCATAATGGGATCTGTAATTAGTTTTTTTTAAAAAACATGGAAAGACGGGAAAAATATAAACTATTCTCACTGCGGTAGATAAGATATACAAGAAGAAAACAAAAACTAATTACAAGCATTTAAGGAAGAAAAATGTAAAGTTGAGCTATCTGATGAAAGCTTAGCAAACGAAAGAGAACAAAGGGGGGAAAAGTTGGATACGAGTAACAATAGGTAATTTGCATGTTTAATTGTAACATACGCCGAAATGGCTTCTTCTTAAGTGGACGAGGCACGTAAGCCGCAGCAGCAGCAGCACAAACTTTGTTTCTGGATGTTTGAGAGGGGGGGGGGGGCGGGGGCCGGGAAGGGGGAGGTGAAGTTGTTACGTCGCGGAACAAAAGCTGTCCTTATTCGTGTTACTCTGCCAGGCATCCTTCTTAAATAATTGCTGGACCATTAACATTACTCCCTCTTGTCATAATGACACGGATTATACAGTTTCGGTGAAGACTCTTCATACTTGCCCGAATTACAGTCAGAGTAAATATTTTTTTCCCCCCATTCTATCCCTCCAGAACGTAAGGAATGGTAGAGAAGTCCCTCGAACAGTTTTTATTTCAAGTAATTAGAATTTACGTAAATGTAAGATTGGAGTTAAAAGTATTAATTTAACGTCTGTTCCGAATTAATAAAAAAAAAAGTATTGCTGACCTCACACAGACACTTTGTTATTTATATCGGAACGACGTTTCGACACCTTTTTGTATCATCTTCGGGTATTTTCCAAAATTAATATAATAAAGTAGCAAAACAAACCGATTTATTCAAACATTAGTAAAGATTAAATTCATGAAACTGTTAGCTAGATTCACGATGTAAGCAAATAGTCGCCATATTTGAGGCACTAAACATGGCGACGAAAATTAACTTACATTTTTCCGAAAGGATCGTAAAGTATTTCGTATTGTTTTTTTTATTATGATTTGATGGAGTATTGCTGGATAAAATTATACTTTTATTCAATGAAAATATTTCTCCTTTATTTCGTTACGGAAAAAGGAACTATTTCCTTTGTTCTTCACGTAGTAACGTCTCTCTCTCTCTCTCTCTCTCTGTCTCGCGTGACGTCACGGTCTCGTGGCGTGCAATAAATTAAGTGAAATTGTAAAGTTTATGCTAAGGGTTTCTCACCCTCCTTCCCAACAGTGCATTTTCTCGTGTTTTTAAGAATGTGTGTGTAACAAGTTTTGTTGCAATCTTTCCACGCGTTTAAATTTTTATAATGATTAAAGTAAATACAAACATAGAAATATAAACACTATTTTATTATATAGACTAGCTGAGTGCCGAGCGTTTCACGGGTATTTATTCTTTACACATTTAGAGTCAAATATGTAAAATTATAATTATATATACTCACATAACCTAGATTTTTCAAGAATTTCACTTGAAATAATTAATCAGTTTGAGCACATTAAAAATTATTAAATTATAATGATTAAGAAATGTTATGTATTGATTTTTACATCATTGAACGTCTCCTACCTGTACATACAAAATTGGGCAAAACCATGGAACCGTGCCGTGTCAGTCATTTAAAAGTCAAGGTATTTAAAAGATCGTATAATCTTTATTTCGTACTATTTTTTTATTCTCATTCGATGGAGTATTACTGGAAAAAATTATAGTTTTTGTACAATTGAAATATTTCTGCTTTATTTCATCACGGAACAAGGAACTATTTCCTTTGTTCGTCGCGTAGTAACGTCTCTCTCTTTTTCCAGCGTGACGTCACGGTATCTTGGCACGCAGTAGTTTAACACAAAATGATCACATTTTTTAATTATAATTCTTTCTACCTTTGTGCTAGGGGTTTCTCACCCCCTCCACAGTACCGTCTCTCGTGTTTTGAAGAATATGTGTACCAAGTTTCGTTGTTATCCGTCCACGTGTTTAAATTTGTATAAAACTTAACGTAAATACATACAAACATATAAAAACACATATTTTTTTATTATTATTAAAAATCGGTATTATATAAATCTAATCTTGCCTTAAGAAAACCAAACCTGTTTAACTTCATATTCTTATAATTTCCTAATTCCACTTCTTAATTTTTTCCGCACTTAACTGTAGGCAGTTTATTGTTATTTAGAATTGTCTAACTCTATAATGATAACGATTACAATTGGAGGAAAACAATAGTTTCCAAAGACGAAGCAACGAGGTGTAAGGATTCACTCACCGTTTTCCCTCCGAGGAGCCCAATACGACAGTCCAGAAGCGCAGTGCTGCCCTGGCGGACAGTGACGTTGTGAGGACCCTGACCGTCCTCGAAGAATGGGCCGTGTCTTCCTGAGCCTTCGTGCATGGGCGGCAGTCGGAACACGGACCTTCCAGGCCACTGCGGTAGATGCGTGCTCGTCGGCGGTGTTGTCGTCACCTCCTGCGCCAACGTCCAGTTGGATACGGACAATTCCTCGGCGGTGGTGGCATTGTCCATCAATGTGGTCATCGTCATCGACGTGGGGTCTGTACGTACAAATGCAAAAAACAGACTGCATCAACTCGCTTAAGAACATAATAAATTCTGTTAAGCTTTCAAATCACTTCCTATGCTATTAAAGGGGAGTTGCCACCATCTGGATTACCCTTAAAAAAACGCTGCTACTGTTCACTGTGAACTACAGCGAAAGACAATCTGATTTGATCAATTGTAATGAATGTTGTAGTTGTCAAGCATTCAGCGTGAACCATTTGCATACTGGTGCTCCATTGCTGATATGTCCATTAATTACATCGCTTTTAACATCGGTTTGCGCCACTTTACAAAGCACGTAGGAGAGAGGAAGAGTCTAGGTCCTATTCATTTGCGTTAAATTGCTGGTATTCATTGTTCTTATCTGAAATTCCCGTCAGAATAACTGCACAATGTTTTTCCAAAGGAAGGAGAGAGAGAGGAGAGAGAGAGAGAGAGAGAGAGAGAGAGAGAGAGAGAGAGAGAGAGAGAGAGAGAGAGAGAGAGATTGCTGTAGTATCTCACAGGACATCGAACCATTTCGTTCGCGTCGAAAAATATATGTGTTGTGGACGATTCCTTATCACATCTCCACGACATCCAGAAAGATTGGAGGAATTATGTCCAATAATTTTTTAACTCAATTTGTTACCAGAATAAATGTAGACAAATCAGAGGATCCACTGTGTTTTACCGTGGACATAAATACTTGATATCATACCCCCTCAAAAAAAAACTAGATAGATAGATCTCTTAGTAAAACAAAACGAAAAATATTTTTTAAATTTAAGCTCCACTGTAAGAATATACAAAAACAATTAATTTGAATGTCGGAGTTCTTGAAATTCAAAAAAAAATTTAATGAATAAGAAAGATAGCCAAATACAGACAAAAAAAGGGTAATATAACTACCACACAACGTTTCTGGGATCCTTGTCAGGTGCTACGAAAAGCCTAGAGCGACACAACTGCACAGGTCAGTGGACAACACTCAAACGCGACGTAAACGTAACGCCACTGGGAGAGCCGAAGGGGTTGCATAACAATAAGGGGAGCAACGACCATGGGAAAACAGAAGGTTTTGCGTAATAATAAGGGATCGTAGCAATTGTTGAGTTTCATAGTGTCTGTTTGTACATTAATAGCTGTGATGTTAGAATTAATGTGAAGCATCTCTGAAATGAATCTGTGACATACACTATTAAGCTCAATAATTGCTATCATCCATTATTATTACGCTGAACCTTCTGCATTCCCATTGTCGTTGCTCCCTTATTGTTATGCAACCCCTTACACAGTCCCAGTGTCGTTACGTTTTTCGTCGCTGTTGAGTGTTGCCAACTGACCGGTGCAGTTGTGTCACTCTAGGCTCTTCTTAGCACCTGACGAAAAAGAACAAGGATCCCAGAAACGTTGTGTGGCATTTATATTAACCTTTTTTTTGTCTGAATTGCCTACCTTTCTTATTCATTATTTTCAATCAGACCTAAATTTTTTCTTCTTTTCTTTTAAATTTTAATGATTAACGACCTGGCTGTAATGCAGACTGACTGTCACCATATCTCGATGATTAAGAAATTAAGTTAAGAGACTAAGACCCTGTGCAAGTTTAAAAACCATTACCTGCTTGTATGTTTTCAAGTGTTATTTTTCGCTGCTGCAAGCGATTACTTTCAATTCACGCCGCCATTATCAGAATTTTTTTTGGCTCTCTTACGTACACAGCGGCCATATCGACTATCTGTCTTTCTAGTTTAACCTCCAGTACGACCTTGCCCACCGACTCTTAACTTTTGTTATTGTTCTCATTAGAAAACTGTGAGCGAAAAACCTTTTACTTGATTTCAAAAAAGAATAGGATTAATTGTGTACAAAAATAAAAAGTATATTTAACATGACCAGAAATTAATGGAGTAAATCTAAGAATATAAATTATATGTACTGTTTGTTAGTATTTATATTTTAAAAGCGGTAGGTACATTTATGTTGGATCAAAAAATAATCAGTTATTTGGATTATCGTGTTAATAAATTCTTTATAGTTTTATTTCCATGTTTACTGTTTTTTTCACATCGATTTCTCTTTTTATTTTACCGAGTTACAAGGATTGCTGCCAACTTGCCACACCCATTTCTTTTGTGTACTAATTTAAATTTTTATTTCTTTATTTTCCTGTTATTCGTCTATTTTTAAACGGTTTCAGACTTCCTTTTTTTGTAGGTGTAGACCGGCAACAGGAGGGTAATCCACATAGTGACAACTCCCCTATTATAGCATAGAGAAGGGAGTGAAAGGGGGATATGAAAAGGAAGATCAAGGTAGCCAAGGGTTAACTAGGGGCCTTGAGCTATGGATACCCGGCAATTCGCCCAAAAGTGATGCCAGAAAAACCCTAGAAAAACCTGCATCAGGCAGGTCGGGCATTGGGTACTTGTCCCACGCCCTTCAGATGGTGGGAGAGGGGGTTTGTTGTGGGGTTCACAGCTTTCCCCTCTCCGTGCCTTACCAGTTTAGGAGGCAGCTGGCCGACTATTCCAATACGAATAGCGAACAACTCTTACCGTATGCCCAAGGTCTGCGACCCCGGAACATACACCTCTCAAAACCAGGCAGAGGTGCCTCGGCTTGTGGGAACCTTAGTTAAAAAAAAACTAGAGAGAGGAGAAGTCATCCCCAATAGTTGTTGTTATTTATTAAATTATTTAAAGTGTTTACCTGCGGCAGAAAGGGCCGCGATGAATGTGCAGTACAGAAGAGACGCCATGGTGGCTCTCAACCAGCACAGGCGCACTGGGCCATGACGCGCATCAACTGCAACAACAGAATACAATAAATTATTGTTAAAAAAAACTATCGCAAGAAAAAGTAAGACTCAAAAAATAATCTATATATATATATTTAAAATAAGATACATAGTTGTACATAATAAATTTGTCTCACATCCATCCGAATCACCCTACCTACCTGATGCAGGTTTTGTAAGGTAAGGTTTGTTCTGCATCACTTTTAAGCGAATTTCTGGGTAGGATCGTTAAATTATAGCCCGGGGGCCTTGGTTAACCGTTGGCTACCTTCCTCTTCCCTTTCGCATTCCTCCCTTTCAAATCCTTCCTATGCTATTAAAGGGGAGTTGCCACCATGTGGATTACCCTCATGAAGCCTGTTACATTTGAATGCAGATACGCATATTAAATAAATTACCTCAGTCTCCTTTAATAAATTAATTTATTCAACAACAACTCTCGCCATTAACAAAGCAACTAAAACTAAACTAAGATAAAACAAACCCAAAGGTATAAATCCCCCTTCTTATTATTATAAATTTGTAAATGTAATAAGTTTATTGTAATGTAATGTTTATTAAATGTAAAAATTTCTTTTGTGAAGTGTATAAAAAAACGTTTCATGCATCCATAACACGAGGCTATATCGTATTAGACATGCAGAATTAGACATGCACAATTTATATATACACATATGTGACATATAAAAGCATATTAATCTATTTAAACTATTGTACCCGATCTTCCGAAAATAAATAACATTAGTTACAGATTAAAATAGCATCAATACAATTTAAGACGTTGTTGCCACGATTCTAGCATCACATTACGAAGAGTGTAACACCCCCCACGTTGAGCGCCAAATATATTGTTTTAACTTTCCTTCAACGTTCTAATTTATTTTTTGGTTGAGCAAAATCTGATACATTAATATTGAAATATGAAGAGAATTTTTTTAAAAAATTTAATGTTTTCTAATGGTCGCGTTAACAACTTGGTCATTGGCGACCCATAAATAAATTACAAATAGTGCTTATTTACGTACGTTTTGCTGTGATTCCAATAATATTCATACAAATTGAACAGTTTGAAAGAATAATTATACATTTCACATGTGGGTTTTTTTACATTTACATTTTATAATTTGCATTTGTTAATCGTTTATCATAATAATTGTATAATTCATTATATTAACTTGTTTGAAGCCGCGACTGTTGCAGATTCCACTGTACTGTGGTCATAGACTCTTTTTATGAGGGGGAGGCGTCTGCTGCTGAATATGAATCACTCGTTTGTTTCTTAACTTAATTTCTGAGCCTTTTTATTCTACTTTCTGCCGTTTTATCACTCAAAAAAATTCCAATATATTTGTGAATGATGTAGGGGATATTTGGTAATCTCTCTAATAATGGTCCTTGGGGTTCTTTGAGTCCACAGCATTTATTATAAGAGTCTTAAACTGTTCCAAAGGGACAGGTGGAGCACTGTCTTCGTCTCTGAAGAGAATTGTTACACTTAATAGTTTAATTAGTCTTTCTTAAGTTTAGGAGCCATCAGTATGAGATACCTCGGATGTCTCTCACAAGCAATACGACCTTTGAACGTGCGTTAAACGAGGGGCCTGGAAATTGATCAGAGGCGTCGATGCTTTGAGAAACGTGGCACTGTACCGTATATCATTTGTCAGGCAATCTTCGCCTTGTGCTCGGCGCTGCTTCCGCGTTGAACGTTCTGGCACTCTTTTTTTTTTAAAAAGAAAAAGAACAGTGATGCCTGTCACCGATAAAATTAGCATGATCTCTCGTCTGCCAGCGAACAAGTGTCTCATCGCCTGCTGATAAATCTGATACCTCAAGTATTCCTTACCACGGTCGCATCTTTACCTAAAAACCACGTTATAAATCGTCCATGCTCGACTAACACCCAAAACCAAGACTCCAAAAATAATTAATCAGTTTGTCGTTTATCACAACTAATGAACTCCTAACTAACTCCTTGGCTCGACAGCCCCATGAAGGGCCTTGGCCTACCGAGACGGCTGCCAGACTGTCATCTTACATAACACATTCTGGAGTTAGGAAATACACCTGGTCAGAGTGTCGATTCTCCCACAGCCTTAACCCCCAGTTTTCTTGACCAGGACGACCACAAACGCCCATGCCGGGATTCGAACCCGGGACCTCTGTGATGCGAGGCAATGACGCTGGCCACTACACCAACTAATGAACAACAACCAAAAAAAGGTTTCTTAACAGAAGACAAAACGTGGTAAAACCCTGCTCCATAAAACCCAAATACCGTAATAAAGGGTATGAAGAAGGAGGAAGGGAGGAAAACATCCAAAATTGATCAGCATCATTTAGAAACTCAACAGTGTCAACTTGTCAGCAGTCTAAATTTTCATTTAAAATCATTGAAACATTCCTGATGTTGTAACGCACTTTAAAATTATCATAAATAAGTAAGATAGCCCCAATTCAGAAAAAAATAAGTGATAATGTAAAAACCACACAACGACGTTTCCGGGGATCCTTGTCCTCCTTTCGTTCAGGTGCTAATTTGTGCCTAGAGCGACACACAACTCCACTGCTCAGTTGACAAAACTCAAATAGACCGTTTCAACAGTGCAGTTGTGTCGCTCTAGGCTCAAATTAGCACCTGAACGAAAGGAGGACAAGGATCCCCGGAAACGTCGTTGTGTGGTATTTATATTATCATTTCTTTAGTCTTATTAATTATTTTGAATCAGACGGAATTTGTTTTTTTTTCATTTTAACAGGGTTCAATTATTTTAAATGCATCTTCGTACGTTAAATAAATTATTTTAGTTTCCAAATAATACATCCGTTTATTATACACACAACTCTCGCCGTTAACAAAGCAACGAAAACGAAACAAAGATAAAACAAAACCAAAGATCTTCGTTCTTCTTATTATTATTATCATCACTTATGAATGTAATAAAGTTATTACAACACAGAATTGATTTACTAGTATAAAAATATAGAAAATTTAACCGTTAGTTAAAAGTAATAGGGACAGTTGGTAATACTGAGGACTAATGGAGCTGTCAGGACTTCACCAACAACTATATGCCTAAACCGGAAGGATATTAAGATATTATTAGAAGCCCTTAAATTAATGTTTTTAGAACAAACCAAATTTTTAAGCACTAAAATCAATCGTTAATTAATTTTTTTTTAAAAAAAAGAGCAAAGTCCCATTTTATTAATACAGACCGTCACACATGATGTTATTAAATATGATCGACAGTATAATTTTACCGGGAAACCGAACAAATTTTTTTTTCACTGGAAAAACTTTATTATTTACTGGACAGATGAGTGTTACATTAATTTTTAAAAAGCGTAGTGAATAAAAATTTCTTATTAAAACTTTAAATGAATTATTATTATTTTCCATATACATTTACTTTCAAAATAAACGTATTAACTCGAGATAATAATAATAATTGGGCAGGGTGAAATAAAGAACAGAATTATTATTATTTGCCGTTCCGCCTCCAATTTGAATCGCTACAGAAGAGAGTTCACACGAAAAAAAATGATTTATTCAAATAAATAATAAAAATAATAATTTATTAATAATAGTACCATTAAATGTAAAATTGTCCCCGTAAGGAACTATTGCATATAAATCCTTATTTAAAAAGCCCATAAATGAACCGGAAGACATTAAACATGTGGAATAAAAAAAAAGGGAGGATTATTTTTACTGATGTGAACACTGACAGGGTGCCTTCAAACACTCTATTAGTGGTAGTCAGTATATGTAAATAAAAATCACAATTATCGTCAATTAATAGGATTTGACGATGCACTACAGTAATTTTAACGATTAACTCCTCCATAAATAGTTTTATGAAACTTTACAGTGTTTCTGGTTGAGATTTAAATATTTTGTCGTTGCTTTGCCATTCTGTTGAAATTGAAGTATTTTCTTCAACATAATTCACTTTCTGCAGATTATTTTTTTAGAGAAAAACAGGCTATTCCACTGGTCGTTGAATATTTGTTTTATAATCAAATTTAAAGTATGTATCGAATTTATTGGCGCGGAATCGACAAAACGTAACTGCATGATAGCAAAAAAAACCCTCATATTATATTAATGTGATTTATTAACCACAATACACTACTAGTAACTGAAAAATTTAACTATCTTCATTTTTTAGTCAGATATTCTCTCCTTTATAGATAACACCTTACAATTCCAGTTCGTTGAATATTATAATAGTTTAAAATATATCATTTAATTACATAAAAATTACAAGGCTTCAACTATAGTTCCATAACACCGTTAGTTTTTCAGTTCTTTCAAATATTATATTTTGCATAAATATATTCGAAGGTAATTTTTTTTTTTTTACCTGTGAGAATTCCTAATTCTATCGCTTTAATCCCAATTAATGGTAACCTGTCGACCATAGAATTCTTTTCAACCCATTCAATATGGGAAACCTTTCCAATGGACAATGAAAACACCATCATTAGCTACCCTCGGAACTGATTGAATAACGTAATTTCATTACTACCGCCTCCATTCGAGAGCTTTTCGTTTCTAATCCTGAAACCGTGTCACGCATTTATTTGCAACTCACACAATTTGAAAAAAAAAAATATTTTTTATTTTTCAAGGTGGTGACATTCTCTCTTTCTCAGAAACTTCTCTTCGTTTAATTTGATTACCTAGAGTTTACTCACATTGAATTTATAACCGTGTTAAATTCGTTGAATAGATTAACGATTCTGTTCTTCTTAGAACGTCCACAATTGGAATTGTCCTTTTAAATGTTCACTAAAATTTAGCACACAACAACACCATTTAAAATATTTCCAAGAAGTATCAACTGATTTTGAAAGCATCAGGTAAAATGATTCATAGGAGTGTTACTATTAATAATACTGAATACGAAAAACAGCCAATTCTGACGAAACGGTAATTATAAATACAACACACCGTTTCTGGGGATCCTTGTCTCCTTTCCTCAGGTGCTAAGAAGAACCTAGAGCGACACAACTGCACTGGTCAGTTGACAAAACTCAAAAGCGACGAAACCGCAAGGACAACTGGAGAGCCGAAGGGGTTGCCTAGCACTAAGGGGATCAACACAAAGGGAAAACAGAAGGTTTAGTGTAACAATATGGGATCGTAGCAATTGTTGAGTTTGTACATTAATAGCTGTGATGTTTGATTTATTGTGAACCATCTCTGGAATTCTACCAGGTGTCAAGTGTCTAAAATCTTAGCATTTTGCCAATCAAATTGTATTTTTTTAGAATTGATGATATGATTGTTTAAACTATTAAAATATTAAACGAAATGGAATTGTAACTTGTTATGTATAAAAGACAGAATATCTGATTAAAAAATGAAGATAGTTAAATTTTTCAGTAGTGTATTGTGGTTAATAAATCACATTAATATAATATGAGTTTTTTTTGCTATGATGCAGTTACGTTTTATCGATTCCGCGTCAATAAATTCGATACATTCTTTAAATTTTATTAAAAAGAAATATTCAGCGACCAGTGGAATTCATTTTTTTTAATTTACTGTACACAGGCAATTTAACCATTCGATATCAAATCAAATCAAATAAATCGTAAAACACTATTTTTTATAAAAAAAATTATAGAATATATTGTAATAATCACTTTATGTTTTTGTGGGTGTAGACAGGCTATGAATAAGGGAATCCAGATGGTGGCAACTCCCCTCTGATAGAATAGGAAATGGAGTGATAGGGGGGATGCGGAAAGGTTGAGCAAGGCAGCCAATGGTTAACTAGGGGCCCCCAGGCTATGGTTTAAGGATCCTACCCGGAAATTTGCCTAAAAGGGATGCAGGGAAAACCGTAGAAAAATCTGAATTAGGTAGGTCGGGCATTTGCTAATTGTTCCACGCCCTTCCCTGGATGGCTGGAGAGGGGTTAGCTGTGGGGTCGCAGCTTTCCCCTCGCCGTGCCTTGACCGGTTTAGGAGGCAGCTGGCCGACTCTTACCGTATGCCCAAGGTCTGTGACCCCCTGTACATACATCTCTCAAAACAGAGGCATGTGGGAACCTTAGTTAAAAAACCAGAGACATGTGAAGGCATCCCAAAAAGGTAGCCTCCGCCCTTAGTGCTCAGGGAAGGTTCACCTGCAAAGTTATATTTATAAAAAACGTCGTATTAGAAATTAATTTACAGTGTCGTAACTAACACTGGTAAAGTTAAATGAAGTAAATAGGAACGTCCATTTTAGAATTATTAAAGTTTGCAGTTTTGAGTGTATAAAAACAGTCCCTTTTTATGATGAAGTTTCTCAAATCCATTACGCAAGCTTGTCGTATTTCGCAGACAGATGGTTACGGCAGTTTCTTTCGATTATAGGCACGAAGCCAAGGGAATGAAAGTTTTGTTTGAATGAAACATCGCTTCTGCAGCCAATAACTCCTTCGGTGAATAGAAAATTTTCTGCAGTTAAGAAATAATTAGTAGTGATTTTAAAGGATATGAAAGTTATTTCGTTACATATCATTGGTGGGTCATTTAATATATTGGTTGCTCCCACGAGGCTCTTGTAATCGAGAATAAAAATGTGCGTTGTAATGGATTTGATTGAATTTCAAGCAACATCGAGGATATCGTCCGAAGGAATGATCAAATGTAAAAATACATGGCTCCAGACCTCTTGTGAAATTATTAAAGTTGCCTCTGCTGCATGGCCCAATATCCCCCCTTTTTTTTAAAATGAGTCTCTTTATTCTGTTAATAATATTGATATATCATCTCTCAAAATCCATTTTCTTTTATGGAATTAAGAACCTGTTCCTTTATGATGGTCACCAAACTGATGGTGCAATACCAAAAATAAAAACATTGTTTAGCTGGTTTTTTTTCGTCTTTACCCGGCGGTTAAACTGTTTCTCCTCTAAATAAAAAAACAGAATGCTGTTAAATGCCTCCTAAACTGGTTAAGGCACGGCGAGGGGAAAGCTGCGACCCCACAGCATACCCCCCTCTCCCGCCATCCAGGGAAGGGCGTGGGACAAGTACCCAATACCCGACCTACCTGATGCAGGTTTTTCTTGGGGGTTTCCCTGCATCACTTTGAGGCTAACTGCCGGGTAGGATCCTTAAACTATAGCCCGGGGGGCTCTAGTTGACCCTTGGCTACCTTCCTCTACCTGTCCGCATCCCCCCTTTCACTCCCTTTCCTATGCTACAACTATGTGGCTTACCCTACACATAGCCTGTCTACACCTTCAAAAAAACAATTACCCTTTAATTAATCTGACTTTATAATTTCATTCACGTTCCAAATCTTTTTGTTAATTATGTATATCACACATGAAACCAGAAAAAAAATTACTTGTAACAAATATGTCTTCAAAGTTTACGTATATAAAATATATTTGAGGTGTTTGTAAATTTATAAAACTAATACATATATACATAGACACATTAAATTGATAAACAATAAGTAAAATTAAAAAGTGGACAGAGAAAATAAAACTAAGACTGGAAATTAAACGTATAAACAATAATCAAAGATAAATACATAAGGGCCAAAGGACTTTAAATAAATCATTATATAGCTTATTAAGATTTTTCCCTGGTCATACGTAATAGAAAAAAGCAAAATTACTGAACTAACCTAATTAACAAGCTTTCGTGTGAATTATGTATGTACTTTTATTGTATACACTGTAAACAATTTTTATGCAACAGAAATCCTAGAATAAACATTTTGTAATATAAATAAATATTAATAATTCTTATTATTTATATTATTATTAGGATGATGTTTAATATACAACATTTCAGAAATTAATCTTTTACAATACTGTGGGTCTCTGTACATAGAAATAGAAGAGTCAAAATCAAAATAGAGATTAAGTGAGACTCCTGCCCTTTAATTCTTGTATTTTAAAGTCCTCTTAGTTCGGCCGATATAACAATAGTCAAAATTAGATCAATGAATGTGGTAGTGGAAAACTGTATTAATAGAAACTTTGTGTCCTCCGATGGTAGTTTGGAGGTCGTCTTTAGTACGATAATTTTTTCAGGATACATTTTCTATGATATTTTTGTAAATTTATTTATTTCGAAGTGTTTTTCAACTGATAAATTAATAAATAAACTGGCCGTGACTTACAGCAAATAATTTAAAATTATGTACATAATTGACATGGGAGCTTGTTAATTAGGTTAGTTCAGTAGTTTTGCTTTTTCCCATTAAGCATGACCAGGGAAAATTCTTAATAAGCTTTATAATGATTTATTTGAAGTCCTTTGTCCCTTATGCATTTATATTTGATTTTTTGTTTATAAGTTTAATTTCCAGTCTTAGTTTTTCTCTTTTTCAAAAAATTCCAGTCTCAGAAACATGCATGACAATTCAGCTGTCAGCAAAATAATGCAAAATAATGCAAAATAAAATAATAATTTAAAACTCTTGAACCTGATGAGGTATCCGAACATGTGACGAAACGTTAGACCTTCAAACAACCATCGAAGGACGCCAAAGTTTCTATAAACAGAGTCTTCAACTACCAAATTCATTGTTCTAATTGTGACTATTGTTATATCAGCCGAACTAAGAGGACTTTAAACGGAATGATTGAAGAGCAGAAGTGATGTTTATTGATTTATTAATACAGTTATCGTTTTAATTTCTATTAATATATTTTTACTACCTTCTCCTGTGTTCATATCAACCACAAAAGTATTTGAAAAACCGATAATATAAAAACCAAAATTTAAAGAGAGCAAGGAAAAACTGTGTCCTGACTGTGACTAATGTATTTATCTTAGATTTTTTGTGTATCAGTTTAATTTCCAGTCTTAGTTTTTCTCTGTTACAAAAATTACAGTTTGAGAAACATGGATGACAATACAGCAGTCAGAAAAATAATGCAAAAGAAAATAATAATTTAAAAACTCTTGAACCTGATGAAGTCTCCGAACATGTGACGAAACGTTAGACTTTCAAACAACCATCGAATTACACCAAAGTTTCTATTAACGGAGTCTTCAACTACCAAATTCATTGTTCTAATTGTGACTATTGTTATATCAGCCGAACTAAGAGGACTTTAAATAGAAGGATTGAAGAGCAAAAGTGATGTTTATTGATTTATTAATACAGTTATCGTTTTAATTTCTATTAATATTTTTATTATCTTCTCCTGTGTTCATATCAACCAGTAGTAAAAACCAAAATTTGAACGGAGCAAGGAAAAACTGTCTCCTGACTGTTAGAGTAACCGTCAAGTCTATAGGAAAAATAGTAGATTTTTTTAAAAATATTTTTATAAATACATAAACAATTAAATATTTTATATTTCTTGCGTACTTTTCAGTTATATATAATTTTGAGATATAGCAAGCGTTCTTAACCCATTGTATTTTAACTTGGTTAAGCTTTGAATTATTTATGAGCTAAATTCGTAGATTCGCCACTACAAAATTTAAAGTGTTTTTAAGCTACTAAATCGGTGTATTGATTCCAGTATTTCTCAACACAATTTACAGAAACATTTCCCGCGTAGTTTCAACCCACGAGTCTTAATTATTTCCATTCCCGGAGAAAAAAAATGGAAAAAAAGTTTTGAAAACACGTTTTGTAATAATCAGTGATTCAAATCGGGCTAAATATCAGTTACGGGTTTTCTTTTCCTGTCCTACTAACCCCTACTTTTGGCATCATTTATGAGCGTTACGTAAATCTGACTTCAAGGGGGAGTAAGTAAATTATTCCGCGTTTACGACTATCGATCAGAGGTTTAAAATTTCAGAACTGTGCCACAACTTTAGGGTTCAATAGAGATGAAAATTTAATCTCCTTCTACAACCAAGAACTCGCACAAGGAAGACAACCAAATTAATCAGTTCCTCTGATTACGTAAACTCGTTTGGGTAATCCGTGACGGAATATTTTCCATCCACTCGGATTTGACTCCTGTTAATGGAGGTTTTTTTTTTAAAAAAAACTCAAGTATCTATTTGTGAACAGATATTTAAATATTTGTTATACTCAAATTTCACAGTGTTGCAAATTGCATTCCACTGCTGCAGTAAGCTTCATAATCAAGACTTTTAATTTAACGCTGAAATACACTTTCACAATTACGTCACACGCAGTTCAGAATTGGCCAATATGTTAACTATAATTAATTATACTAATTAATTAGTTTACAGGAGCTAAATTAGAAAATTTTGAAAAAATAACACACATATATATACACAAACATACACACAACTGAATTCTAATAACATTATAGTCATTACGAGAATATTCCAGTGTTCGTTAATTAATTTCTGTGTTTGCCACTAGCATGTAATTAACTTTTACGAACACATACTTATATAAACATTATTAGTTTTAATTTATTTCCAACACAGATTCACCTTTCCTGGTTCTTTTAGATTTCGCAACCTTGTTTTTCTACTGGACGTAACACATACGACGTATGAACTAATTACATACGCTTAACAGGCGTAAACGTTTAAAATCATTAACACTCATTTACACTTCATTTCGGCAAAATCTATGGCCTTTATAATATTTGGGAAAGTAATTTAAGTTTATAAATTTAAATGAAAAATTAATATCAGGTACACAAAAAAAACTACACGCTGACGTGTCACGGTTAAGTTGTTTAAATCAATGTTCCAAAAATTTTAAAATAATATTTCGAAGTCCTTGAGGAAAAATATTTAGCTGCAATAAAATATCGTAGCCCAAATTTCCAGGAAAATATTATTCATATATGTTTGGTAATTTTATTCGGTAATTATCCAGTATTCACAAGAGTTCCAAAGGTTAAGGTCAACAAAATATTTTTTTATATAAAAAAAATACTGTATCTCCTCATTTGGATTCAGCTGTTTCCAGGTAATACAAAAGAAAGAGTTAATTATTTCACAACATCTTCAGAAATTCAAAAAAAACAAATATAAGTATATTAATGCGGTTAATATATGAATAGAATTTTAATAAACATTAAAGTAAATAAGCACGCAGATTTTAAATTTTGCACTTCCGAGAATTTCGGGAAAATGATAAAATAGTTTACTTTTCATTAGTATTTGGACGCAGTACAGTTTATTGTTCCAGGAAGATAACAATAAAACTGGATAATAATAATATTTTTTCAGTCTATCATTAATTGTTGTGTTTTTATATAATTAATTGTAACAGGAGGCATCGTTTCAAGTAATAAAATCTGAAATCAGGAAATGTTGAACAATTAAATAGAAAATATTTATTTTCCATCAGTCCTCGAATGTCGGTTGGACATATTGTACTTTCAGTAATAAACCGGATTCAAGGAAAATTTTACTTCCACTTTTTTTCCTTCCAGCGCGCTACTGTTTGTACAGCTGGTTGCATACCTGCAAGGGGGAGACCGTAACTTCTGTGCAGTTCCCAGGTAAATGAAGAGTTAAATTTTGCCCAGTCTTCATCAAAGCCCATGATACAGTACTACTTTAATTCCCATTAGTTAGTTGAACAGTCCTTTAAGTGTTCAAAGAAGACTGCCGTGAAATTCGTCACAATGATCAATGATTTAGATCATTCAAATCAGATAGGTACGTCTTTAAAGTAAACGATGAAGGCGAAAGGGTTATTTTAGCACCCAAATCAATTTCAGATTTACGAAAGGGACTTCAATTAAAGAGTACCGGGAAGAGTAAAATCTCTCGTTTGTGGATTGAGCGAATTAACCTCAGGTAATATTCAATTAATGACAATAAATTAACATTAAAATAGTAAATATGGTTCATTAAGTCACATAGTTGTATTAGAATTTTCAGTAAAATTTTATCGTCAACCTTAAGAAGTGCATTAATATGTGAATAAAATACTAATGCATTTTTTAAAAAAATTTAACGCATTCTAGGTTAAATTTTAAAATACTTTGAAAATAGAATAGTGTAAAGCTTAATATTAATAATAGTGATTAGTTATGGTAAAAAGAACTGTTGACGTTGATGAGCAGAAAGAAACCCAAAAAGAGTCTCCATGTTTTTAATTTTATTAAATAATTAGTTCGAATAACAGACCTTGTTGAATAAACAACATAGTTTTTTATTAGTGACTAAGTTCCTATAGGTACTAATATTTTTTAAAGTTATAGGACAGGAAGAAGGATGATTAAAACAAAAGATTTGAAAGACTCCAACTAATTATTTAATAATATTAAAAACTTGCAGACTGTTTTTGGTTTTTTCTGCTCATTAATAGTAATTAAATAACGCGTAATTTTTACTTTTTAGTTTGATATAAGAAGGATACCGAAATGAGTGTAGTTATAATAATACATTTATATTACAATTTAAATTTATAAACTATAAAAAAATATTTAGATCAAATTAATAGGGTATATTTTCACCGAACGATGTTTTTTTATTATTCAAAATACCCTACTTTGTGTCAAACCTCTGTTGTAATTCTTAAAAGAAACTACTGTGTTTTATCCTGGGAAAATCAAGTCAGATCACTACTAAAGCGCTCAGCGGCGTCCGTGCGCTCTCTCTTTTTCTTCCCAGCGTTTTACAGGCGTTCGTGTACACTGATTCATACATTTTACTTAAATTATATACATAACAAGCTGAATACAGGTTAAATATTTGGGTTAAAATTTTCCTGATAAGAAGAGGAACGTAAATTAAAGTAAAATAATAAGAGATACTCATTGATAACAGTTTTTGTTTAGCTATGACTGTAACAGTTACTAATAGTGTAACTAATGTAAATTATGACATCAGTTTAAGAACAGTATTCAAGTTTTTATTATAATATTATTTGACCAGTTTCAAATTAAATATGTATATAATATTTTTCATTGAATGGAAAATTAAGACGTAACGAAACTTATTATTGATTGAAGCATCAAGAGGAAAGACACTCTCGTAATTTCGAGGCCAATTTTAGGTACTTAACAGAAAATATATTGGACAACATCAGATATATATATAATTCCAAGTTAATTGATAATAGAAAAATAACTAAGAATAAGGAAACTGATGATCTAAATGTCAAAAAATAGATTTTACTTCATTTCGAACACACACACAATCGGGTTTAACGTATTGATTCATTACCGCCTCTCGTCACAAAGACGAGTTGAATTAGCTTATCAAAGGTTCAGCATATTTGTTATGTTTCATACATGAACTCAATTCTTTTGCAAGGCAATAAATCTTCCTAAAGGGGTGGTTGGGTCGGGTATAAAAAAACGATCTATGTAGCAGCCCTGGAGACGGAATCGGGGTCACGAAAAAACGTCTGAAGGAACTAGCGTGAAAAAAATATTTTTTTGTTCTTGTTGTTGTTACCAGCACTCTCTTTAACTAGTTGAGAAGTCTCTCTGCGGAAATATTAGACGAATCCTTTTATTTTTCCTAATGAGTATTTACATACGTTGAAATTAAAAACTCAAGACAAATACACATATAGTCTATAAATTTGGGGTGGGATTAAAATTAATTTGAAAGAAGAAGCGACTTGCTAAGATGGCCGAGGTCGTCGATAGAAAAACGGCAATAGAAGCACTCTACTTTAAAAGTATTTAAGAAATTGTAACATAATAAATTTATTTAATAATAATTATTGCTGCATTACGTCTCGTGTATCGCAGTTGCTTCGAATTTACTGCGGCTATAAAATATCAAATTGAGCCGGGAGCAGCTACAGAATAATGTAGAGTGGATTAAGAATAGGGTAGATAAATGCTGGTGTTCAATTTCCGTTGTGAAACTTGGTAGAAGTAATTACGCTATTCCCCCCCCCCGTATAAATACTTCCCTGAGGTAGCTAAAATGTTTAAAATAATAAGTCTGAGGTCTAAGCTTCGTTTAATATGAAAAAATTATTTTTGATTATAGTCTAATATTTTTTTTTCCTCCAGCCCGTATAAGGAGGACTCTCTAGGGGATTATTCAGATGTCAAATAATCGAATTTAATTTTATTATTAAAGCTTCTCTTCAGATTAAAACGTATGAGGAATTAAATTGAATAACATTTATAGGTAGGTAAAAAATAAAAATAAAATATGCCACAGGAAAATCTTTCATCTCTAAAAAAGAATTAACTCATTACAGCGGCGTTGATATTAATTTTCCTGGCTCAACATTAATTTTTTTTATTAAAAAAAATATATTTTGTGCTTATAAGAGTAATTAACAGCCTCTATATCACACCATTTACTCCGTGCAAAAAAAATATATAAAATTCCTTTGCAGGCCATAAATTTCGACAGGATAAAAAGTACGCAATACAAGAAGAAAAAAATGACCTTAAAAACCCGCAAACATTATCGGTCCAGAGGCCAGTAATAATTTATTTTCCGTAGCTTTTATAATCAATATTTGAGACATTTTAAACTGTCAAGTTTATAAAATGATGGAAAACCGACACTGCAGGGTTTTTTTTCGTTAAGGTGTTCGATTTTTTTTTAAAAAAATATCACTTTTGTATTACTGAAATCAGGGGGAGGGAGGGTAAAAAAAATTATCACAATCAATTCAAGGCACATTTTAAATTTTTGATAACATATATATATATTTTTTTTGTTGAGGACAATTGGCGCCCGTTTCGTTTAGAAAACCTCAGCATCATCTACATATCGTTCAGTCATTTCCAAAGCATAAACAACAAATGTTGAGATGAGAAACAGGACACAGAAAACAGGAGTCAGGTAATTTAGTTCCTGTACCCTGGAATGACTAATTGAAATATAAAATAAAAAATATTTCTGAGATATTTAAACAACCCCCTCCCTCGTCCCCCCGAAAAAAAGAAGAAGTAATTTACTACTCACGTTGAAGGGTGTTAGATATTAATGTGCCGGTGGATCCTATGTCGAAGGGTCGCCGACTACGTGGCGCCGAGGTCGGACACCATGGTGCAGGTCAGGCGTCGCGACGCTGAGAGCACGCGCCCTCCACGGAACACACGCGCACCACGACTGCGGGCCAGCGCCGGGGCGCGGTTGCGGCGGCGCCCAAAACTACACCATTGCCCCCGTACACACACACACACACACTCATTGGAAACTACAGGGGACCTAATAACGAGCAACTGTTTTATGGCTACAACTTCCCAGGGGTAATTCTGTATTTAGAGATCAATCAGAAAGGAAAGGTTAATGGTTAATTTAGATTCTGAAACAATATGTTTATGATTTCCAAACAAAAAAAATTATATGGAGAAAGGATGAAATTTGATGACAATGAGGAGTGACTGACATCCTACTTGCATGTTCATGGACTAGGAATAGTGACGTCAGTTTACAGGAAAATTTGGAAAAGGACAAGCGACGCTTTATACCATAGCCTACAGCTGCGAAGAAACTATACGCACACACGTGAAGCTTATGTCCACATATATTATTACAATCGTATTTGTGTAATGAGAAGCGTGGTGTGTGACCTCACGATATCGTCGTTAACGCAGTGGCGATTTCAGTAACTGCCGCCGTGACAAATTTACTAGCGCTTTCGTTGACACAAGTGTCACAGCCGCAGAGGCCCCTCCTCCCCTTTCATTCACCAATAATGATTAAATTTCTGAAACGGTCTTTTCTGAACATCACTTTCCGTTGCTATCAAACCACTCATGATTTCAACTTGGTTTTCCCCCTCAAATTAATTTATTTTCAACGTGAAACTGTAAACAATTTTAAAACCTAATGTTTTGTAGAGACACACGTTGAAAATCTCTCTATCTCTCTATCTCTCTCTCTCTGTCTATCTCTATCTCTCTCTATCTCTCTATCCCTCTCCCTCTCTCTCTCTCACTCCCTCTCTCTCTCTCTCTCTCTCTCTCTCTCTCTCTATCTCTCTCTATCTCTCTCTATCTCTCTCTATCTCCCTCTCAATCTTTCTCTATCTCTCTATCTCTCTCTATCTCTCTCTATCTCCCTCTCAATCTCTCTCTATCTCCCTCTCAATCTCTCTCAATCTCTCTCAATCTCTGTCAATCTCTCTCTATCTCTCTCTATCTCTCTCTATCTCTCTCTATCTCTCTCTATCTCTCTCTATCTCTCTCTATCTCTCTCTATCTCTCTCTATCTCTCTCTATCTCTCTCTATCTCTCTCTATCTCCCTCTCAATCTCTCTCTATCTCTCTATCTCTCTATCTCTCTCTATCTCTCTCTATCTCTCTCTATCTCTCTCTATCTCCCTCTCAATCTCTCTCAATCTCTCTCTATCTCTCTCTATCTCTCTCTATCTCCCTCTCAATCTCTCTCTATCTCTCTATCTCTCTCTATCTCTCTCTATCTCTCTCTACCTCTCTCTATCTCTCTCTATCTCTCTCTATCTCTCTCTATCTCCCTCTCAATCTCTCTCTATCTCTCTATCTCTCTATCTCTCTCTATCTCTCTCTATCTCTCTCTATCTCTCTCTATCTCTCTCTATCTTTCTCTATCTCTCTCTATCTCTCTCTATCTCTCTCTATCTCTCTCTATCTCTCTCTGTCTATCTCTCTCTATCTCTCTATCTCTCTCCCTCTATCTCTCTCTATCTCTCTCTCTATCTCTCTCTATCTCTCTATCTCTCTCTCTCTAAACAATAAAAATAATGGCTGAACAATGTTTATTAATGACGCTAGTCTTTCTCTCATTGGTATCAAAATGCTTTAAAAACTCAACAATTCTTTTAGAAAAAATAATAATAAATTTATGGTTTCTGCATAATAAATGGCGTTGAAAATAAAAAACTGAACACATTCAGCTTACTTACAATGGCGTCGTCACCGGCTGTTGTCCAGGTTCCTCCGTTGGTAAAGAAAAACTGCGGAAATTAATCCGTTTAGTTTAATTTTTTTTTGTCTGATATCAAATTCAAAAATAACAACTGCACACAAAAACGATCCTTCGCGCCCGAAATCTAGTGAAGAAGCTCCATCAACAATGTATTTTTCCTTCATGCCAGTGATAATCAATATATACAGCAAAGAAATACACAATTTCAAAGAGAGTTTAGTACAATATATTAAATACGTTTAAATGGATCGAATAACTTCTTCCGCCTGATTATGGAAACTCCAACTAATTAAATAATACAATTTCGATAATAATTATTTTCTGAGATGAAATACGAAAATGTAAGCCGTGGTAACGTTCTATCAGGAATTTTTGTTAACCTTCCACTGGAAGGTTTATGGAATGGATGCTTACAACTTGAATAACCTCGTAGAACCTAATAACGATATCTCAGATTTTATACGGCCGTTAAACCCACATAAGTTTTGAAATGAATAAATGTCACTCTGTATTGACATGAAAATTATCGCCGTTTATATATTGTAACGTGTCATTAAATAAGGGTTAGGAACCAAAGATTTATTGTTCCCAAAATAATGATATCTATGATTTTATACGGCCGTTAAACTCACATAAGTTTTGAAATGAATTAATTTATCTCTGTATTGACATGAAAATTATCACCATTTATATATTGTAAAATTTCATTCAATAAGGGTTAGGAACCAAAGATTTATTGTACCCAAAATAATTATATCTCTGATTTTATACGGCCGTTAAACTCACATAAGTTTTGAAATGAAAAAATTTATCTCTGTATTGACATGAAAATTATCACAGTTTATATATTTTAACGAAGCTATTACATAAGGGTTGGAAATCAAAGCTTTAATGTACTCAAAAAGCAAGTAGAATATTTGAACGTGAAGGGACTTAAACTGATTGCAGAAAGATATGAGTTATATTTAATGTCCAAACATCAGTTGTAATCACGTCAATGAGCCACAGTAAAAGGACTATAAATGTAAAACTATTATTAGAACAAAAAATCAGTTCTAAGGAATTTTTTCTAACTTTTTATTTACGGGCTATGGTAGACAACAACGTTTATATATTTTTATATATATGTATATATATATATATATATATATATATATATATATATATATATATTGTAGTGAATAACATCGGTAAGTGGCCGCCCTTTGTCCGCGGGCCTGAGAAGGAATTAATTAAACGTGCACGTGTGCCCGATAGGGCCCAAGAAGCCGAGGGTACGCGTCCTTTTTTTTGCATCGTTTGGGGGGGGGGGGCGGAAAAAGAATATATACTCCGAACCCGGGTGAAAGTGGACAGACAGACAAACATACAGACATGGAGAGGACTGAAAGTGGAGTGAGAGAGGCGTGAGGGTAGAAAATTTGGTGAGCTGTAAGCAACAAAAGTTTTAGAGAGACGTCCATCGCGGGGAGGCCGAAGAAGGAGATCCTGTGCTGCTTACTACAAGACCAGTGATCCGCTGCAAGTCGGCTGACGCCACAAGTTCAAGTAAGGATCACCATTACTGTAAAGATCCTTCAGAAGTTAAAGATTTCTTACACAGTACGGAACTAAGCTCTGTTCTTGAATAGCTACCGAGTGACCCACAGTACCTTGTAGATAAGGAGGATATTATAACGAAGCCGGAGCTAATTATTGTTATTTTTTGCTGGCGCCCAATCAATTCTTTTAATGTTTTTGTATATTTATGTAATAATTTATATATATATATATATATATATAGTAATAAAGTCTAATCATTACAAGATATATATATATATATACGTAAATTGTTCCACGCTCAAGGAGTGACAGCGTCAGCCTTCGGGTTTCCCCAAATAAAGTTCAATGGCCGACTGCGACACGCATTTCACAGTGTAAACTTTTGTTGCCATCACTCTCCACCCTTTCCCCTTTCACCAAGCAATGGGACGCCATATAAAACGCATCGTTGGCGTAAAAGGCGACTCAAGGCGTCAGCAGATTGGAGCACTATATGACTCCACTAAAGAAGTGGAACAGAAGAGAACAACCGCATCAGCACCTATAAACCAGCGCTTCAACCCTTATCACTGGCTCTGGCCCATGGGCATCAGGACCATCACTGCATAAATATAAAGATATATCTTTACTGGACGAACTCATATTTACAATATAGTTATAATAAAAGAACATGACAATATTCTTTTATTTCTACCTTTCTCGTTTCCAGTGCATCTTCTGTTTAATAAGAAGAAGGATTAACAAATAAAGACAAAAGAAGTGATATTATAAATACCACACAACAACGTTTCTGGGATCCTTGTTCCTTTATTCAGCTACTATGAAGAGCCTAGAGCGACACAACTGCACTCGTCAGTTGACAAATTTTTTTTTTTGAGTTTCTAGTGCAGTTGTGTCGCTCTAGGATCTTATTGGCACCTGAAGAAAAGGAAATAGGATCCCAGAAGCGTTGTTGTGTGTTTTTTTGGTTTTTTAGGGCAACAGGCTACCTGAGGGTAATCCACGTTGTGCAACTCCTCATTAATAGCATAGGAAGGGATTTGAAAGGGGGGATGCGGAAGGGTAGAAGAAGGTAGCCAAGGGTTACTAGGGCCCCCGGGCTATATTTTAGGGATCCAACCCGGCATTCACCTAAAGAAATGCAGGGAAAACCCTAGAAAAACCTGCATCAGTTAAGTCGAGCATTGGGTACTTGTCCGACGCCCTTCCGATAGCGAGAGAGGGGTTTTCTGTGGGGACGCAGCATTCCCTTCTCCGTTCCTCGACCAGTTTAGGAGGCAACTGCCCGACTATTTCAATGGGAAAAGCAGACAACTCTTACCGTATGCCCAATGTCTGAGACCCCGGAACATACACCTCTCAAAACAGGCCGAGGTGCCTCGGCTTGTGGGAACCTTAGTTCAAAAACGGAGAGGAAAAGGCATCCCCAAAGGTAGCCCCTTCGTATCTCTCCTACAAGTTTCTAACTGCGAGAGAATATCCCTCGCAGGTACAGCCTGCGAGAGAATAGCCCCCGCAGGTACTGCCTGCGAGAGAATAGCCCTCGCAGGCCTGTCCCATCTGGTATTTTTAATATCACTTTCTTTGTCTGTATTCATCCATCATTCTTATTATTAATTTTCAATCAGAACGACAATTTTTCATGCATTAATTAAGGGTCAACATTCGTACGGTTCCGATATAAATGGCGGTAACCCGCAGAAACCACTAATGGTATGATTCCCAGAAGCAACGAACAACATTTGGGGATATGAACAGTTTCTGTAATTAAAAATTTTTTTGGTAAATTGCGAGCGACCAATAGGCGATATTTTTCGAAGGGAATGAAAACCAACAAAGATCGATATTGTGTCGGTTCGCGCTGGGGTGGTCGTTCCGAGGAACTTGGGGGTGACAGGGCAACGGAACAGCTGTTCTCAAAAAATAATTGAAAGGTTTAAAAAAAAAACTTTTTTTAACAGTTCCTTATTTTCGAGGTGGTAATATTCCTCGAGTGTACTGGAGTCGGGACAAAGCACACGACCCGGTGAAATCAACAGCTGTCTGGCCTAGTCGTCCGTGCTCGTCTCCTCCTGGAAGCAAACAACAGTTTCCTCGTCTTCTCACCCGTGCCAGGGCTTTCTTGTCAGGCCGCACTAATTCCCACCGGGAAAGCCTCGCAGAGCGCGCTGCCCGTGACGCCTCGTGGCGGATGGAGGAATATGGCGAAAAGCACGACCGGGAACGGAATTTCCATTATTGGAACAATATCAGCATGAGTAGGAGAAGCACTAGTTAAAATATTAAGATGTTCAGGCTAAATCTGACATGTATAAGACATAAGGAATCAGTCCAAGAACAGTCCCTTGAGGTGCTCCTGAATTTATTCGCTTGGATGTCACAGACTTCTGTATAATCTCTGTTTCTAAATAAATCATACTAGTAGCACGACGCCCTTTCTTTGAAAATTTTGAAAAAAAAAATTGTTAATGGATCAGTCCATGAACAGTCCTTTGAGGTACTCCTGATTTTATTCGCTTGGATGTCATAGACTTCTCTAATATCTCTGGTTCTAAATATATCATATTAGTAGTACGACGCCCTTTCTTTGAAAATAATTTTTTTTAATGGATCAGTCCATGAACAGTCCCTTGAGGTACTCCTTATTTTATTCGCTTGGATGTCAGAGACTTCTGTATTATGTCTGGTTCTAAATAAATCATATTAGTAGCAATTTTTGAATTTGAAAATTTGAAAATAAATTTTGTTAATGGATCAGTCCATAAATAGTCCCTTGAGGTGCTCCTGATTTTATTCGCTTGGATGTCAGAGACTTCTCTATTATCTCTGGTTCTAAATAAATCATACTAGTAGCAATTTTTGAATTTGAAAAATTGAAATTAAATTTTGTTAATGGATCAGTCCAAGAACAGTCCCTTGAGGTACTCCTGATTTTATTCGATTTGATGTCACACACTTCTCTATTATCTCTGGTTTTAAATAAATCATACTAGTAGCACGACGCCCTTTCTTTTAAAATTTTATATAAAAAAATGGTTATTGGGTGACAGGGCAAAAATATGATCCCCCTTTTGGTTCTGTTTACCTGTGTTTGCTTTCTGTTGTAGTAAATATTCATGACGACGTCCCTTCGTACCTAGCGACAGGAGATGAATACCAGGAAGTGTTGTGTGCGAGGTTTCTTAAAGAAACTGTGTATCAATGTGGTGACTGGTCACATGTGAACAGGGCCATTTTTATATTATTTTTTTGTGTAACTATTACTAGTAATATTAATTCATTTTATATGCAATTTATCGATTGCACATTTGTGACGAATTCTATTCCCTCATTAGAGGGCTAATAGAGAATAAATCTATCTATCTATTATTATACCTTTTTTAATGTTAAAAGTCTATATGAGGATAATCCACATTGTGGCAACTCCCTTTTAATACCCCAGGGAGGTATTTGAAAGGGGGGATGCGAAAGGGAAGAGGAAGGTATCCAAGGGTTAACTAGGGCCCCCGGGCTATAGTTTAAGGATCCTACCCGGCAATTCGCCTTAAAGTGATGCAGGGAAAACTCTAGAAAAACCTGCATCAGGTAGGTCAGACATTTGGTACTTGTCCCACGATGGTGGGAGAAGGGTTTGCAACTTTCCCCTCGCCGTACCTTGACCGGTTTAGGAAGCAGCTTTATTATTTTTTTTAAGGCAACAGGCTACTTGAGGGTAATCCACGTTGGGCAACTCCCCTTTCATAGCATAGGAAGGGATTTGAAAGGGGGGATGCGGAAGGGTAGAGGAAGGGAGTCAAGGGTTAACTAGGGCCCCCGGGCTATAGTTTATGGATCCTACCCGGCATTCGCCTAAAAGTAATGCATGGAAAACCCTAAAAATACCTGTATCAGGTAGGTCGGGCATTGTGGTACATGTCCCACGCCCTTCCGATAGCAGGAGAGGAGTTTGCTGTGGGAACGCAGCATTCCCTTCTCTGCGCCTCGACCAGTTTAGGAGGCAGCTGGCCGACTATTCCAATGGGAATAACGGACAACTCTTACCGTATGCCCAAGGTCTGTGACCCCGGAACATACACCTCTCAGAACAGGCCGAGGTGCCTCGGCTTGTGGGAACCTTAGTTAAAAAAAACCAGAGAGAGGAGAAGGCATCCCCAAAGGTAGCCCCTTCTTGTCTCTCCTACAAGGTTCTGCCTGCGAGAGAACAGCCCTAGCAGACCCTATCCATCAAGGAGGCCGCTATCCAAAAATAGATTTTATACAAGAAAAAATAAATAAAAACAGTAAGAGAAATGTGTCTGAATGTCCATAAAACTGTTCATAATATATTTAATAATTCACGTACTATTAATTAAAACAGAAAATGCATAAAAGAGGCAGATACTTAAATATATCGGCGTATTTTTTAATTTAAAACATTATCGAAGGCATGTAAATCATTTAAGGTAAACATTTTGTTGTTATTACTTTTTGTGGCACGCATTTACAATTAAAAGAACATTCTTGTTTATATTTGCATTTTTATATTGTTTTTTTAGCACATTTTATATATATATATATATAAAAAAATAGGAATGAATTTGAGTAGTTAAATACTTGTACAGCACACAGCAGCAGCGCAGGATACTTTTTGTGCGCCTGAGGGGAGTCTGTGAGTTAAAATATCCTCCGGCTGTCATTAAACTGTACAAGCTTTGCCCTCCGAACACTAAACTAAAACCAGACTCTCTTTGTTCTTAATTACCTCTGGAATTAGTTATTATTCATAGTTTCATATGACCAGACTGTGAAGCACGTAAAGTCCATAATGATTAATAATTAGAATTAATATGCATTAAATAATTATTTACTGTAAACGTTTTAATTTATTATTCTTTCACAACATTTTATAACCCGTTTTACATGTTTTCCTAAGATAAAATAGCAATCGCGAGATACAGAAATAATTTTAAAATTAAAAAACTAAGTTTTTCGATCAATTTATAAATATATTAATGATTATTAATTGTGAAAGGGTGAATCACAAGTATTAAGCCCCATACAATTTTATGCTAGGTTAATCGATAATTTAAAATTGAAATTTGTAATAAATATTTTCCTTTTTATCTTTTAAAAGTTGTAATAATTCAGATATAAAATTTTCCTGTTAATTATCTTCCCTTTAAAATGTCGTTTTAATATAAATTGGTCTCAACGTGTTGGCTATAATTGTACACCACTATATATATATATATATGCAGGATTAATTCTCTCTCAGTCTTCAGATATTACGAAATATTTAAATTGATGAAATTGTTCACAGCTCGGAAGGGCGTGAGACAAGTACCCAAAGCCCGACCTACCTGATGCAGGTTTCCCTAGGGTTTTTCCTGCATTTCTTTAGGCGAATGCCGGGTAGGATCCTTAAAAAATATCCCGGGGGGCCCCTAGTTAACCCTTGGCTACCTTCCTCCACCCTTCCCCATCCCCCCTTTCAAATCCCTTCCTATGCTATTAAAGGGGAGTTGCCCAAAGTGGATTACCCTCATGTAGCCTGTTGCCCTAAAAAAAAAGCAACATTCATAATGTAAACAAATGTTCGCCATATTGGAGTCACTTATGGCACGAAAATTAACTTGAATTTTCTGCAAGGATCGTAAAGTATTTCGTATTGGTTTTTATTGTCAATCGATGGAAACACACCTCCGAAATCCTTAACGAATAGAATTCTTAAATATCTTCTTCTTCTTCTATGGTTCCACAGCCCGATATCGGGCCTCGACCGTGCAGGTAGTAGCTTCCTCCAAAACGTCTCTGTCCAAAGCTATTCTCCTCCATTTCCTCAAATCCATCATCCTTTTTATGTCCTTCCTTACTTCGTCTATCCATCTGTGCCTTTCTTATACCTCCCATATAATTGTATAATGCATCCTTTCCTTTCCCATGTGTCGCACGTGTCCTTTCCATTCCATTCTCTTTAATCTAAAAGGTGTTGCGATGCTTGGTTCCTTATGTAGGTCATATCTTCAATACACTCCTCCTTGAGTGTTGCAGGATATAATTGTCCCTCAGTCTTCAGACATTACGAAAGATTAAACTGATGAAAACTGTTAGCTAGATTCACAATGTAAACAAATAGTCGCCATATTGGAGTCATTTAACATGGCGACGAAAAATTAACTTACATTTGCCGCAATGATTTCGTATTGGTTTTAATTATCATTCGATGGAGTTTCCCTGGATATGGTTATACTTTTTATTCAATTTCTGCTTTATTTCATTACGCGACAAGAAACTGTTACCTTTGTTCCTTGCGTAGTAACGTTTGCGTGTGCTGTGACGTCATGGTCTTTTGGCACAAAATTATCACGTTATTCAATTATGACTCTTTCCACATTTATGCTAGGGGTTTCTAATCCTTACAGTACCGGTTCTCGTCGTTTGAAGAATATGTGTACCAAGTTTCGTTGCAATCTTCCCACGCGTCGTTTAAATTTGTATAAAGATTAACTTAAATACATACATACATACATACATACATACATACATACAAATATACATCCGTTTTTTATTATACTGATATTTTTTATTACCATTATGTTTCAGAAGCAAACAATTGTCTGTGCATTAGAAAACTAGCATCAGGAACGTTCATTAAGTGAAATGTCAATGTCCGCATCATTATTTCGATTTATTTTATTGTACGTAACGTTAATTTCCAGCTCGTTATTTGAAAATGCGTGTGAAATGAGGATATTCACCACGAAACACAGAAGCTTTCCTAAATTAATCATGACTAAACGTAATTTGTGCATTGTTTTAACGTATTTTTTTTGTGTTGTTTCCAACAGCCCCCGTGAGGGTTCCACTCTGATTTTTTTTGTTTTCGACAGACACACACACACACACAATAAAATAATGGGACGGCCCGACCGTCATTTATTTCGTAATAGTCGTATTGTCGGATTAAAGAGAGCGGTCAGCAATATCTGTATTAGAAATATCCTACCCACTTCAATAGAACCCCCCGCATCCACCAAAACTACCTCCACCCCCCCCCCCCCCGCTCCAAAAATAAAATAAAAACTGGAGCGCCTATTGAAACACGTATTGAATGGTCCTAGCTGATTGTATGAAATTGCAGTCGTCAACAAAGTGTACTGCTTGGAACATTGTGCATGTTTAAAAATAACGGTGAATTACAAAATGATAGGATACAGAGACCATGAAGAGCCCATGCTGGACTCTACCTGATTCAGTGCCCCCCCCCCCCAAAAAAAAAAAACAATATCAAAACGAATGAAACCTTTCTAATAGAAACATGCAGATAATTTCGCAAATATTCTGTGAGAGTTGAAATTGTCCATTCCAGCCATACAGAAATATACGACTTGTGTATCACTGCCCCTTTAACAGTTGACTTCTATTTAATTGTTCGAAAAATAGTCTGGTAAGCAAGGAGGATTTTAAAATTACAAAAATCTGGATTAAAAGCAGGGAAACTATATTTTTTTATTTTTTTTCCAGTTTCAACCAAACAGGAATATTATTCTAGCAATTTACTTTCATTTCACAGGGAATTATTTCAATGCTCTTAAAATAAAATAAAATAAAATATAATATTTATTCCACCATTGCGCTGATATAATCGAGTTGATCGTTCTTTCTATCCCTTTATTAATTTAATTAAATAGATTATGTGCTTGCAAATTACTTTCTTTTTTACGGGTAATGATTTTATTACGTATGTATTTTTTTTTAAAAAAAATATTTATTCCATCATTACCATATAATTCAATTATTAACTTAATTACCTAGATAATGTGCTTTCAATTTACTTTATTAATTACTTGTAATTATTTTAAAGCCCCATAATTTTTTAAAAATAAAAAATATATTTATACTACCATTGCGATGTTACAATCGAGTTCATCGTTGTTTATATTCTTTCTTCAATTAAGTTAAATAAATTATGTGCTTTCAATTTACTTTCTCTATTACTAGTAATTATTTTATTAACTAGAAATTTTTTAAAAAATATTTATTCCACTATTACGATGTTATAATCGAGTTCATCGTTCCTTACATTCCTTTATTAATTTTATTAACTAGATTATGTGCTTGCAATTTACTTTCTTTATTACTAGTAATTATTTTATTACCTAGAAATTTTTTAAAAAATATTTATTCCACTATTACGATGTTGTAATCGAGTTCATCGTTCCTTATATTCCTTTATTAATTTTATTAACTAGATTATGTGCTTGCAATTTACTTTCTTTATTACTAGTAATTATTTTATTACCTAGAAATTTTTTAAAAAATATTTATTCCACTATTACGATGTTGTAATCGAGTTCATCGTTCCTTATATTCCTTTATTAATTTTATTAACTAGATTATGTGCTTGCAATTTACTTTCTTTATTACTAGGAATTATTTTATTACCTAGAAATTTTTTAAAAAATATTTATTCCACTATTACGATGTTATAATCGAGTTCATCGTTCCTTATATTCCTTTATTAATTTTATTAACTAGATTATGTGCTTGCAATTTATTTTCTTTATTACTAGTAATTATTTTATTACCTAGAAATTTTTTAAAAAATATTTATTCCAATATTGCGATGTTATAATCGAGTCCATCGTTCTTTATATTCCTTTATTAATTTTATTAACTAGATTATGTGCTTGCAATTTACTTTCTTTATTACTAGTAATTATTTTATTACCTAGAAATTTTTTAAAAAATATTTATTCCACTATTACGATGTTATAATCGAGTTCATCGTTCCTTATATTCCCTTATTAATTTTATTAACTAGATTATGTGCTTGCAATTTACTTTCTTTATTACTAGTAATTATTTTATTACCTAGAAATTTTTAAAAAAATATTTATTCCACTATTGCGATGTTATAATCGAGTTCATTGTTCTTTATATTTCTTAATTAATTTTATTAAATAGATTAGTGCTTGCAATTTACTTTCTTCATTAAAGAGAATTATTTTATTACCCAGAAATTTTTAAAAAAAATATTTTCCACCATTGCGATGTTTTAATTGAGTTCATTGATATTTATATTCGTTTATTACTTTTATTTGATTTAATAAGCGGTTGCAATTTACTTTCCTTACTTTACTTACACCAAAGCAAAGACATAGCCTATACTACTTTATATAATTATTAACTGGGAGCCCGGCGTTGCCACGTGTACTTATTTATATAAACCGGAAAAAGTATTTTATTCTATACTAATCTGTAGTCGTGAAGTGATTCAACCTAAATCTAACTGTTCCTAGTTCCGTACACACTTTCGACCGATAGTTTCATTAATTGAACTGCGATAAAATACATTGAATTTTATTTCTTCAGTCCAAACAAACCTCCGAATTTCTTCTTAAATATACTCCTTGACTACTGCAGGATATAATTGTCCCTCAGTCTTCAGACATTACCAAAGATTAAATTAAACAAATTCTTAGCTATATTTACAAAGTAAACAAATAGTCGCCATATTGGAGTCACTAAACATGGCGGCGAAAATTAACTTACATTTCCCGCAACGATAATAAAATATTTCTGATTTTTTTTTATCGTCATTCGATACTGGTTGTTACTGGATAACATTATACTTTTTATTCAATGAAAATATTTCTGCTTTTCTTCATTACTGCAAAAAGGAGCTGTTTTCGTTTCTTCGTGGCGTAGTAACGTCTCTCTCAATCGCGTGACGTCACGGTCTCTTGGCGCGCAGTAATTTAACAAAAAAATGATCAGGTTTTTCAATTATATTTATTTCCCTATTTATCCTAGAAGATTCTCGCCCCTCCAATACTGTTTCTCGTGGTTTTAAGAATATCTGTACCAAGTTTTTCTGCAATCTGTTCACGCGTTTAAATATGTATAGAGATTAATATAAATACGAACATACATATATACAAACAAATATACATAATTATTTATTATATAGATAGATATTCGCGGATGCGTTCAACCGAATTTTTCACACTCGTGCTTCAGTGGTTTACACAACAATTTGTAATTAATAATTAATATTATAAAGGGGTTTGCGGATGACTTTATCTTATACTGAATGTACTGTATACAGTAGGGAAAATATGGTACATTTATTTACCCTTTTTAAGTGCAGTAAATGCCATCTCAGTTTACATTAAACCTCGTACGTGCGCAGAATCATGTTGGTGGCATAAAAATTGTCGACGAGGACTGCACGTGTTTTGTTTCAACGGCGTGGGATCAACAATCGTAAAGCAGCATCTCAATTTTCCTGGATTCCCAAACGGTCACGGTGGTGACTGGATCAAGGGAGGGAGCGGTGTGTTTCCCTAGGGAGCGTCTGTCCGCTGAAACCCACTAGAGGAGTGAAGACCTCAGGAATACAACTCAAAGGGGGAAAACCGCGAAATTGAGTGAATGCTTCTCAAATCAAACGAAAACACTTTACTTTCTTCTGTGATAGAAGCTTTATAAAAACATTTGAACCGAGTTGAATATTTTAATAAAGTCTCGGAATATAAAACCACAGAAAATAAATTAATATGATACTATTCTTGTATTTAAAACAGCTATTCCGAAGTAAAGAAGCAGAAATGTTATCAAGAACAGAAAATAGCGTTGAAGGATCCTCCCCGGCATTCGCCTAAAAGTGCTGCAGGACAAACCCTAGAAAACCTACAATCTGGTAGGTCGGGTATTTTGTACTTGTCCCACGGCCTTTCCGATGACCGAAGAAGAGTTTGCTGTGGGGACGCAGCATTCCCCTTCTCCGAGCCTTGACCAGTTTAGGAGGCAGGTGGCCGACTGTTCCAAGGGTAACAATTATCTCTTGCCGTAACACATACACGTACACCTCTTAATGCAGGCCGAGCTGCCACGATTTATGGGTACCTTCGGTCAAAAAATCAGAGAGAGAGGAGAAGGCATCCCCAGAGCTCTCTGGGAAGGTTCACCTACGTGAGAACAGCCCTCGCAGGCTTCCTTATAGTATGAGTAAAAGAAGAAGAAGGTGTAGACGGGCTATATATTGTAGTGCCAATTAATTAGGACATTAATTGTTTGGACACAAAAATTTGAATTGTTTGAGAAATATTATTGCGGCAGGAGCTTCCAATGAAGCTAGCCGCCTTTGTCGAAAAGTCGAAAATGAGGTTTACTCGCTAAAACTCGAGACGATAGTTAGTTGGTGCCTGGACATTTGGAGGACAGAACAAGTGATACTAGAGCGAGACTAGCCGTCTTTTAATGTATTATTACTAAACAAAGGTTCAGTCAGGAAAGGAAGTCAGGTGTTTACGTCCATCGCCAGCCAGAAATAGTAAAGTTGCAGTTTAAGTCCAAAGCGGTAAAAGAATAGAAAATCTACAAACCATAGAATTCATAAAAGTCAAACAGTCAACAGATAGCTGACAAAAAGGAGGATCATCCGAGTTCCTGACATCCTATAAATTTTGATTAGAATCAGTGTAAAATCTGTGAATCTTAGAATCAGTATAAAAACCTCGCAATAGTGTATTTTCGAAACCAAAAGGAATGCTGGAACCAGCTGGTCAGATGTGAGTAACAAAATACAAAATTAATTATTTATGTAACGTAATTAAAGGATATAAGTCAGATTTCGTTCTCTTTTTAATTGTTAATCAGAGTTAATCTCTTTACTTTTTAATTTCGTTCTATTTTAATAGTCAAGTTAATTTATTTTCTTTTTTGTTTATTTCTATCGACGTATTGTTTAGGTAAATGTGATTTGTTTGTTAATAAGATTTTTAAATCAAATTTTTGTGTCCATTATCAAACCCAGTGAAGACCCTGAAAAATTAATATTTTAAATTGTAATTGTTTGTGGGTTAAAGCAACAAAGTTGATTATTTAATTTAAATAACGCTTTCCAGTTAATCATTACATTTTGACGCTTCACGTGAGGCAAAATCTTTAAATTAAATTTAAATTAAATAAAGTTTACTATTTTAATTTTTACATTTTGACTTCCACAACGTGGGGCTCGAATTCTTCAAATTCATTAAATTAAATAAACGACCTATTAATTGTATATATTACAATATATATATATATATATATATATATATATATATATATATATATATATATAGGGTAATCCACAGTGGCAAGTTCCCTCTTACAGAATAAAAAAGGGACTGAAAGTAGGGATGCGGAAGGGTTGTATGACAGTAAAAGAAACTGATCGGTCGTGTGGCAGAAAGAAAATTAATAAATACATTTCATTACATCTTCGACTTATAAAGGAAATAAAAAGCTAGTTTAGGAGGCAGCTGACCGACTGTTCCAATGGGAACAACAAACAACTCTTACCGTATGTCCATTGTGACGTCAGAGTTAACGATGAGAAACCTTAATTGTTTGTTTAAATATTTTCTTTTTACAAAGGAACCTTGATAATTTCTAAAAGTGGCCACAAGTTATTAATATTATCTAAATAGTTCTGGTAAAAAATTAGATATATCGATTATAGCACTACAATACTCTTGCAATATTGAAAGGACGTTCTTCTTATAGCTGAATCATTTAATTAATAATTGAATTCAGACATCTTTAATATGAGTGACGTCGTGCATTCTAAAGACAATCCTGAACGGATCGTCTATTTACGAGTTCATTTGTTCGGAGCAAGTGTGTTGGAGGAGTCTAGACACCCTGAGGCCTGGTCCATGTTTCCTCAGCCCCTGAGTGCTGCTCTTCGACGCCCACGCCGTAAATTTCCTCGTCGGCCGTTAACTCTTCCGCGTTTTATGCAGTTCAGCGTGGTGAAGCAGTTTCGTGCCACGCTATCGGCGATTCCATCCGGGAATCACGAGACATCCCGAGCTCCTCCAAAGGTTCATAGCCTCCTATCTCGAAAACAGGAAACAATATCGGGTCTGGAAAGGTGGTTTGGAGTTTCCGTTATACAGTCAAATAAGAAACAATGTAAGTTTCTCATATCTAGCATACTTTTTCGGAGAAGTTAAACATACACGTAATTTCATGATCATATATATTTAAATAATTGACTTCATTTCACCTCAGCCGCTTTTGAGAAGTTTATGCTCCGCAGTCACAGACCGTGTAAGAGTTGTCTGCTATTCCCAATTGGAACAGTCGGCCAGCTGCCACCTAAACTGGTCGAGGCACGGAGAAGGGAATGCTGCGACCACACACAGAAAACCCCTCTCCTACATCGGAAGGGCGTGGGACAAGTACCAATTTCCCGGCTTACCTGATGCAGGTTGTCTGGGGTTTCTCCTGCATCACTTTTTAGCTGAATACCGGGAAGGATCCTTAAACCACAGACCAGGGGACCCCTAGTTAACCCTTGGCTGCCTTCTTCTACCACTTCCGCATGCCCCCTATCAAATCCCTTCCTATTAATGGGGAATTTCCACCACGTGTGTTACCCTCAAGTAGCCTCTTACTCTAAAAAAAATTGTAATGTAGAATTATATAGAATTTAAAAATGATGTTTTATTGAAACTCCACTTGGGACGTAGGATAATGTCATTTTTTTAAAAAAGAAAGAGTTTACGTTATTTAATTATACTATACTTTGTCTCAAAGTGGTTCCAGACCTTACTTTCAACACGCTCTATCACTTAATTCGCATCAACTCTCTCAAGTTTCTCAACCACTTTCAACTCACTCCGACACTTCTCCAACACTGTTTCGCCCTTTCAAATATATTATTGTACAAATATAACTTTTAATTTCTTACCTCCTTAAATCCTCTCTCCATTAAACTCGTTGTTAATTTTTTTTTTCGTATTACTAAAACACTGTGTGACTAACATTTAATTCTGCCTGCGAGAGTATTCTCTCGCAGGTAACCTGCAAGGGATTTTCTCTCGCAGGCAGAACCTTTTAGGAGAAATTCGAAGGGGCTACCTTTGGATATGCCTTTTCCTTTCCGTTTTTTAACTAAGATTCCCACAAGCCGAGGCACCTCGGCCTATTCTGAGGGGAGTGCAGCATTTCCTTCTCCATGCCCTCGACCAGGCAGCTGGCCGACTGTTATTATTTGCTCAAAGATGGAAAATGGAGGGTGAATGGTGTTCCAGATAAATATTATATTCTTGCCCTCGGTGTTTAGTCTACAAAAATCCTTTATAATCCATTCATGCGGTTAATTGACATAAAGGGAGTTTTAAAAATACTTTTCACAGTGTCATTATCCTGCCAATACTATTACATTGATTAAATAAATATCCCGGCAATATTTATTGAAGTGTTCCGTTATATACCTGTACACATTTCACATTAAAGCTCAATGTTGCCCCAAATGAGTTACAACAGCGTCGGTTTGTTCATTAAACTCCGTAAGGCAATAACATTTTATTCGAGCTTAGCGTGGCTGTTATAAAAGCAGCAGCAGCACCGTCGCGTCACGAGAAAACAGCATCCAAGTACGTCACACCTTGATAACTAACTCCATGCCACCCCCAAATATATATATTAAAAGCAAATTTCCTGGTAACGCAAAGTACCTATTCAGGAAGCTCTCGTTCCGTGTGTGCTCTTTTTTCTTTTCTTTTTTTACGATACATTCAAATACTAAAATGTTTTATTCGGCCGTTCAGCACACCATTAAATTTAATGGGTCTTTTAATGGGCCAATATCTATCCCTTTATGGGACTTGATGGTGTGTTTCAAGAGGGATTTACGATACCAGTTGCGTTGAGTAACATCGCTGCAACAAAGAAAACTTCAACAGACCCCCCCCTGAAAAAAAAAATCACTGAGATGTTAATTAAGTAGCCGCCACTCATTTCCTATAAAAGTTACTTTACAATATATAACAACAACCCCCCCAACTATGTTCCTAAGCCATTTATCACCCACAATATTGTTACACGGTTTCTGTGATCATTGGATTAGGAGGAGGCCTATACAATATTTTCCTTGGGCTGAAAGTTCAGCTGGATTAATTTTTATAAATAATTTCACAAACTTTCAGATACAAAATTGCAATTATTTCGTATAAGATGCCAATTTTTTTTTCAAAATTCCCTATATATATATATATATATATATATATATATATATATATATATAAAAATGAATTGCTGTTCGTTAGTCTCACTAAAACTCGAGAACGGCTGAACGGATTTATCTTATCTTAGTCTTGAAATGTTCGTGGAGGTCTAGGGAAGGTTTAAAAGGCGAGAAAAAATTAAATAATTTCCGGGAAAACCCTAAAAATAGCCCTTTTCTATTTCCCATACAAACGTTTTCTAAATAAAATACAAATCTACACCAGTCGAGAAATTTTCACCAAATTACGTACACGTGTTCTTTGCGACCAGGAAACAAACACTGTCGGGGTGAGACGCGTCTTCCACCCCCAGAAGCGGGGGTGGAAATATTTAAACATACTAAAACAGCCGATATTTGAGTCGGATAAATATTTTTAGAGGACAAAGATATTGATAGTGTTTCTACCAATGTTATCTGAATACAATTTCTATCCCCTACGCCCTGTGAAAAGGACACCCTTCGGGTTTGGGGTGGAGATGCTTTACAGTAAAATAACGCGAATACACCCGAGATTGGAGTCAAATCAAAGGTTATGGAAGTCACTGTGTTTAGTTACGACATTCAAATTGGCATTTACCCCTCAGATGCAGGGGCAGCGGGGTGCAAATTTTGGAACATGCAAACACGGCAGATATTTGCGTTGAAGAAATATTTTTCAGAGTTAATTATAATGATTAGGGTTCGAGTAGCGTTACATAAAAATTGCGCAAAAGCAGCCGAAATTGGAGTCATATCGGGGGTTATAGATAAATGACATCTCGGGCAACGCCGGGCACCCAGCTAGTTTTAAATATTTTTAAAATTTATTTATTAAATGAATAAAACTTTTTTTTTACGGTAACAGGCTACATGACGGTTAATCCACATGATGGCAACTCCCCTTTAATAGTATAGGAAGGGATCTGAAAGGGGGGATGCGGAAGGGTAGAGGAAGGTAGCAAAGGGTTAAGTAGGGGCCCCGGACTACGGTTTAAGTTGCTTACCGCTCGCCAAATTTTCCACCCTCTCGCCTCTCTCACTCCACTTGCAGTCCTCTCTCTGTACGTCTGCCTGTGTCTGTCCACTTTCACCCGGGTTCGGAGTATATATTCTTACTCCGCCCTCACAACCGATGCAAAAAAAAATGAGGGACGCGTACCCTCGGCTTCTTGGGGCCTCTCGGACGCACGTGGCCGTTTAATTTATTCCTTCTCAGGCCTGCGGACAAAGGGCGGCCACTTACCGATGTTATTCACTACTATATATATATATATATATATATATATATATATATATACTAAAACCACGTTTGAGCGTCAGGTATGTAGTATGTGACGTCATATGTTAATGGACGCTATATAACTTTTATGCGCTGGAGAATTAATAATTTGTGAATGCGTGCGTCTGTGCCTCCAATAATTGGTGACAACAAAACGTCACATTTTATTATTTTAATTTTGAAGCTACAAAACAACGTCAATGTCAGAACAAATTTGTGCAACACATTAAAATCAACAACAAGGGGATGGTGGGGGGAGGGGCGGATATACTTCACTTCGCAGAACTTCATTTTTTATTCTGTGCATTAAAATTAAAAAACGGTGGAATTCAATTTATGTTTCGAATATAATAACAAAACAATTAATTATTTGAACAAAAATACATAATAATTTTACTGGATCTGAAGTTGGAAAAACTATGCCTCTATTTCTTCATAATTTTTTCCGTTTATTAATTTTTTTTTTCCACTAGCACTTTTCTTTCTTGGAAATTTCTAATGCATTGAATTTTTTTTAATACAATTGGTTATCTCAAACCTGCTTGTGAATTTTGTTTCCTATCATTTATTTGATTTTTTCTCCTAATTCACCGCGACTGTAGTTTCACAACATCTATTTATTATTTTCTGGCCGAAGCCACGGTAAGAGGAAGTAACGGTTTTTTTTGTTTAATGCTTTGTAAATAAAAATACTTTTCCTACATAAGGCCGTGTATTTGTTTATTTATATTAAACAGTTGTTCCTATTAAAAAAAACTCCTCTCTACTTGAAGAAATCCCTCAATCATCAGCTCTACCATTTGAGTAATCGTTTATTTGTTGATTAATGTGGCTGTCATACTTGAATTCAACAATGTTATAGAATTGTCTGTAAAATAAACAAATCTTTAGAAAAATGAAAATAAAATAAAAAATTCCCCTGGCAATATTTTTTGTTTAAAGCCAGGTAATTTGGTTAAAGTAACGCACGCTGTTTTACTCTAGAAAATTAAAAGGTGTCTGTGGTCTTATTATGGTTATTTGTTTAAGTCGTACCGGAATAACCAACAGTTCAGAACCGGAGAGTTAATGGAGAAGCCATAATAAAAAAAACAGGAGTACCTCAAGGAACAGTTCTGGGACCCAATTCCTATTTATATAAGTAAAAAAAGAGATGAAATGAAAAACAAATACCAGTAAACTTCACTACACTTTCGATTACTCCAGAGGAATTTAATCTGCTGTGAAATATTCTGATTGGAGGTCTCGTTCGTTGACAATGATTACCACGAATGTTACGAATGTAACTGTATTAAGGTGGACATACAACACACAAGGCCTGTTGACTGTAAGTTTGTGCCTCAGTGTTAACGAGATTAAAATATGTTTCAATAACGAGTGTTCACATTACAACAGTCTTTTTTGGAGGAACCCTGCGGACCGAGTGAACTATTATAAAAAGGTAAAGGTTAATTTACAAAGCAAAACTATGGAACACAAAATTAATAAAATTTATTTATCTCTTACGGTTTACGAGTTACAGGCGTTTTTCTTTGTAACTTTCGTATTATTTTAGATTTAGAAGCTCACAGTGAAACAATAAATTTCCAAAAAAATGTATTTCAATTCATAATGATATATATAAATATGTATTCTATTATTGAGAAAAAAAATAAATAAACATCAGCCAATTTTAAGTCAGAATTTTCATGAATTTAATAAATACTTTCTTTTTTTATGACTTAAACTTGGCTGATGTTTATTTACTTATTATTTCGATTTATAATGATTTTATATTATTCTAAAGAAATACTTGTATTTATAATTCTTTTTATAGTATTCTATTTTCTAAACTCATGAACTAATAATTTTTTTTTACGGTAACAGCCTACATGAGGGTAATCCACGTGGTGGCAACTCCCCTTTAATAGCATAGGAATGGATTTGAAAGGGGGGATGCGGAATAGTAGAGGAAGGTAGCCGAGGGTTAACTAGGGCTCCCGGGCTATATTTTAAGGATCCTACCTGGCATTCCCCTAAAGAAATGCAGGGAAAACCCTAGAAAAACCTGCATCAGGTAGGTCGGGCATTAGGTACTTGTCCCAAGCCCTTCCGATAGCGGGAGAGGAGTTTGCTGTGGGGACGCAGCATTCCCTTCTCCGTGCCTCGACCAGTTTAGGAGGCAGCTGGCCGACTATTCCAATGGGAATAGCAAACAACTCTTACCGTATGCCCAAGGTCTGCGACCCCGGAACATACACCCCTCAAAACAGGCCGAGGTGCCTCGGCTTGTGGGAAACTTAGTTCAAAAACGGAAAGGAAAAGGCATCCCCAAAGGTAGCCCCTTCGTATCTCTCCTAAAGGGATTTACCTGCGAAAGAAAATCCTTCGCAGGTTACCTGCATTAGGAAACGACATTTTTTTTTAGGGCAACAGGCTACATGAGGGTGATCCACATCGGGCAACTCCCCTTTAATAGCATAGGAAGGGATTAGAAAGGGGGGGAGCGGAAGGGTTAAGGAAGGTAGCCAAGGGTTAACTAGGGCCCCTGGGCTATGGTTTAAGGATCCTACCCGGCATTCGCCTAAAGAAATGCAGGGAAAACCCTAGAAAAACCTGCATCGGGTAGGTCGGGCATTGGATACTTGTCCCACGCCCTTCCGATAGCGGGAGAGGAGTTTGCTGTGGGGACGCAGCATTCCCTTCTCCGTGCCTCGACCAGTTTAGGAGGCAGCTGGCCGACTCAAAAGGCAGCCCTTTCGTATCTCTCCTACAACGTTCTGCCTACGAGAGAATAACCCTCGCAGGTATTGCCTGCGAGAGAATAGCCATCGCAGAACTCTCTAATAATTTATCACAATATTGAGTCCTTTTAATTGTATTAATTTCACTACTGACTATTAGCCAGTAATTTATTACGAAAATTTAAAAAAAATATAAAACAGACACGACGTTTCAACCCTAATTTTTGTAGCTCACTTCAGTTGCAAATTTCAGTTGAAAGATATAATTTTAAAATTCTTCTTCATCCAATATTTTTACATTTTATCAATAGTAATTGTTTTATTAATAAATATGTTTGAACATAACTGAATAGTTTTTAGTCAAATTTCAAATTTTTACGTTTCATTGATTAATTTATTTAAAGAAAACAGATAAATAAATACAACTGTTATTGTGACTAATGGATTAGTTAGAACATGATATACTAATTATATAATTAATTGTGACGTTAATAAATTTATGTTATTACAATAATTAATACTGTTTCTGTTAAATAATGAAGTGTTATTTTATAATAATAAATAATAGAGAGGACTCCAATAAACTAATGAATTGTTAACATGATGTCTAATAATTTAAATATGCTAATATATTAAAAGATGTAATCAAATTTCAGTGCTTTTTTTTCTAAATTTCTATTTATTCCATTAAAGGTAGCTTAAAAAATTAAAAACCCAGGGGTAAAATTCTCCAAATAATTTTTTCACTAAATATTCTATTTAAAATAATGACGTTGAAGCTTTAATCATCCAATTCATGAAGAAATGTAAAAAATAATTAATTATATTCAATTATGAAGACTGCAGGTGTCATACAAAATTCAGTGATGTTGAATAAATACACTTTTGGTCATAATTGAAATTGATAATTAATGTAATATTAACTTAATAGGAATACGATCCCCTCCATAGATATTACAATTCACTGAGAAATAAAGAACAAACACTTACAATCAGAGATAACACAACTCCGTGATATTAAATCGATACGTTACCGTAATTATAAAACAGATAATGTTGTTGTGTGAGATTTCATTTACTGGAAAAATTATTTTTCAATGTTATTTGTCGAATAGTTTTCCTTCACGGAATAAATGACTTAAAAACAAGAATAATAATGAGTACATATATGGGGGCTTAAAAAATTTGATATTATTTCCGCGCAGAGAGGCGGAGAGGAAGAAATGAATAATTAAAATCCGCCGCAACGCTCAAAAGTTTTCCAAAGAAGTAAAAGTAGAAGAAAAAAAATTAATTACAGGAAAAAAATAAATTCGGATACAATTACCAGTACGTATGAAATAATGAGGAAATAATACAGGAATGAAGAAGTAAAATTGAAGCGGAAGGTGAACCTGGAAAAACCGTCCTGGACCTATAATTATTTGCTAACCAAACTAATAAAAAAAAATCCCACAGTGAAAAAAGGAAAATCCGTGAAGACCGTCTAACTGAATGTTTACCGGCCCGGCTCCTCTTTAAAATTTACATTACCGCTCACATGCTGAGTAATTAGAGTAAGAATTTTTTACTTATTCACTGGCCTTACAGACCTCATGAAGTCCTGTAAGTAATTTAATTTCAAGCCCCACGTGAATCCTCATACGGTCCAAGTTTAAAAGCAGATGCAGAAATTATTTCTATAAAGTCATTTGGGTTAGAAAATCCTTTGAACAAAGTTGGAAGCGTTTATACCAGAAACTTTAATTCGGTTGTGTCCAGGTGGTCGTTGAAGAAATACAATTAATAACTATTTCATTACTACGGAATAAATATAATGAAATTAATACTCTGACGTTAGCTTATAATAATGGAGAATTTGGAAAAAAAAATTATTATTCTATGGCTGAAGAATTTACAGTAATCCTTTCAACACGTATAAATAGTGAAATATATATATATATACCACTGTGAACAAAAAGTAAGGTGAATTTATTTATAAAATATAAATTCTTTTATTTATTCTTCCAAATCAATTTCATCCCCTTCAAAGTAATCCCCGTCCGATAAAACCCACTTTTCCCAACGCTTTTTTCCAGTCCTCGAACCAGTCGAAATAGTCTTTTTTCCGGTATAGCCTTCAAGACCTTCTTTGATTCGGTTTTTATCTCCTCAATCGTGTCAAAACGGCGTCCCCGCATTGGCCTTTTGAGTTTGCTGAATAGCCAGAAGTCGCATACGGTGGTTGCGGAACGATATCAGTTGAGTTTTTGGCAAAAAAAAAAGTCGCGAAAAACCAATACAGTGTGACGTGGGGCATTATCGTGATGAAGGAACCAAGAGTTTCAGACGAATAGCTTCACGCAAACGACGCATAACGCCCAAATAATATTCTTTGTTGACAGTTTGGCCCGGCGGAAGGAATTCACAGTGCACCACACCACGACTGTCAACATGACCTTGATATTCGCTGGATTGGTCGGTGGTTTCAGGGTCGTAGGCGTAAATCCAAGTCTCGTCTCCAGTAATGATGCATTTCAAGTGGTCCTGACAGTCAGACAGCAAAGTTTCACACACATCAACGCGACGCTTTTTCCCCACCAATCGAGACTTGACGCGTTTGAGACACAAAACATTCTTCAAAATGGTTTGGGCTGAGCCAAATGATATTCCAACACCATCAGCGAGATCTCTAATTGTCCATCGACGATTTTCAAGCACCAAATCTTTGATCTTTTGGACGCGGCCCTCGTCGGTAGACGCTGATGGTCGTCCAGAGCGCGCGAGGTTTGTCTTTGAACTCGTTGTACCACTTATAAACGTGTTTTTGTGCCATAGTTTGATCACCAAAGGCCTTCAACGTGTCCTCACAAGAATATTCGATCCGCAAACAAAATTGGATGCAAGTTCTTTGCTCAAAAAAATCACCCAAATTGCAAAAATCGAAAAATTCACTTTTGGTTGTTTACAAAAACACGTGTAACTCGGAGATTATTAAACCTTTTAACACACAGACGCTTGTAAAACATTATAGACAGTCCTACCAACCTACGAAAAAAAATTATCTGCCTTCCTAATACCCGGGAGTTTTAAATGACAATTTCACCTTACTTTTTGATCACATTGGTATATATATATATATATATTTTAAAATCAGAAAAAAGAATTAATTAATGTAAAATTAAACAACGTTTCGTCGCTTATTTTGAATTATATTATGATAAAACAATGATTAATGACGTCCATGAGTTAATCACCGTCACACACAAAGGAAATCTCTTGCACTAACATTTAATATTCCTGATTATGTGTGTGTGTGTGTGTTCCACAAAGGTTTTGATATACTAAGTCACCCATTTTAAATTTACTTTTGTATGATTAGGTTTGCACGATTACCAGTAACTAACGCAGATTGACGATTGTGAAACTGGCATGTCATTAGACAGCTTTCATACTTTCATAGAAAATAAATTAAGTAAATTAGCAATCATTATTTAAAGTAGTTTAACCAAATAAATAAATACAGGGTTTAATAAGTTAAGTAGCTTTATTAATTTATGTTTGGCTTGGGGTGGTGATGGTGGTGGTGGTGGTGGTGGGGGGGGGGGGGTTGGTTCGGTTATTTATCTTCAATTAATTGGAATTAGCTTTAGTAGTGGATTAATCAGGATTGAATTTGCTTAATTAATTGCATAATTGGATATATGAAAACGACGGTGGGAAAATATTAAAAAAAAAATTATATTAAGTTGTCTGTGTTGTTTTTAAGAGAATTTCAAATAATTTAAGGCATTATTATTTAAAAATTTATGGGTTTTTATTTATTTAACTTTTATCTGAATAACGGACGGTACCAGGATATTTATTTATATCGATTTAATTAGACAGTAATTAGTTCACTAATCTCTAGATAAAGATGACCATGAACAATTATCCCCTTTGACACCCTTCAGTGACTGAAATTGAACATGAACAGCATAGAAAAAAAATTAATTCTCATCTCAGCAATCCCCCGATCTTATTATTTTTTGCTTGTATTAATTTTTCACCCCTTAATCCCCTAAAGCAATTAATTTGACACCGATCTCTGTCATTTTGGGTATTTTATATTAACCTCCTCTCACTGCCTCTCACAGCAACATTGGTCGATACTAGACTGAACCCCCAGGAAGCCCGAAAAATATTGATTCTTCTTCTTCGGCTTTCCCACCCCCCTCCTTTTATAGGTTTGCCGCCTTCAATTTCCATTTCAGTCTGTCGTTCCAATCTCCCTCTTCCAAAATCCTATCCTCCATTATGGGTTTCCCACTTTAATCTGATTAATATTGATTAAAAACTAATATATACAGTTTTAGCAATTAGCCCCCCCCCCACCCCAGTAAGCGTCTAAGGGTTGTCACACCCCTACGATGTTTGTTTCTAGATTGTGTAATTCATGCGTTGAATCAAAATGTGATTGTATTTGATCCATTCTTTTTTGAGCGTTTATGGAAAAAAAATACATTAATTAATTAAAATATAAATAAAAGGATTCGGAATTTTTTAATTTTAATTGTAATTTATTAAACAGTGTGTTTCTTTATTTAAATACCTTTTTTTTCGAATGATAAGAGAAATAAAGCTCCCTTCGAAGTCCTCACTACTTTAATAGTGCTTTAAAAATGTACTCATTAAATTTTGATAAGCAATTATTACAAACGATTATATTCTTAATAAACATACAAAGCACGCACATATTATTTTTTTAAAAAAAACACAATTTGAGTTCTCAACATTATTGTTACCTCCGAGTTCATCAACGAGAATGTAATTGGCTGTGTTAATATTCATCGCCTTTGTGAAGAGGTTTCAGTGTTCCTGTGTACATTACATTACACCTAATTAAAATAAAATGACATTTCCTCGCTGAATTATCAATACTGAACTCATGAGATTAATTAGTATAAATACACAGTATCATTGAGGGGTTTTTTTGGGGGGTCGCTTGTAACAAAGTACAAAAATGCCCGCACGATTTTGCCAAGTATTCATTAGTTCATAATCTCAAAAAGCACTGTATATTACGCCCTCTATAAATGTAACAGCATTTTGTCGACTGTTTCTGAATTAATTGTCATTATTATCCAGTTTATTAGTACACAGGAGAAACGTTGGCAACGAAAATTATTTCTCCTCCGGGAACAAAGTAAAATAAAATGACAATTTAAACTTTCATCATAGCAATTCAAAACCCGCTTTTAAAAAATTCTGTGAATGCATATTATTATTATTTAATCAACTGGAATGATGTTACAAAAAAAAAGTAGTTTACTCCTAATAATTTTTGTTGTGAATTATCCTCTGAAAGCATTTATACATAGGACTATGAAATTATAACCGATTAACCAACGAAGTCAGATAACAAAATGTTACAGTTATAGTAGGAATATTTTTCGAAAATATTTTAATAACTGGGATCAAATAAAGAAAACGTAATTAACAGTACAATAACTCACATATATGATGTACTGAAAACGTCCAGTTTAAACATGCTAATACACACTGAAAAGGTCAATTGTTCACCATTCTCTCCACTGAACTGCCCGCCAATGAACTTCACTACTAGCATCGCTGGCCAGCGTCTATTCCCCCAGCTGAGGCAAAGAGAAGGCTGATATTCGATCACCCGGAGTAAACACGCTAATCAAATAAAAATTAATTAATTGTGTTGTTGATTAAAAGAAGAAGCAAAAGAAGCAGCTCAGTTATTAGCAATCAAGAATTCGTTCAGTACACACACGAATCAGTCCATTGATCGTAATAATTTGTAAGAAGTGTAAATAAATTATTTTACACTTCACAATGCGTTATAATTCAAATCCAGTTTTTATCAGGCGTTAATTTATTGTCTTCCCATGTGGCGCCCACAACACACGGGGAGTCACAATCAATCATTCAACCAAAACTCCGCCACATATCAAGCATTAATTAAGTTTTTAATATATAGATACATATATATATATATATATATATATATATATATATATATCGGTGCTTTTTTTAGGGCAACAGGCTACATGAGGGTAATCCACGTTGGGCAACTCCCCTTTAATAGCATAGGAAGGGATTTGAAAGAGGGGATGCGGAAGGGTAGAGGAAGGTAGCCAACGGTTAACTAGGGGCCCCCGGGCTATGGTTTAAGGATCCTACCCGGTATTCGCCTAAAGAAATGCAGGGAAAACCCTAGAAAAACCTGCATCAGGTGGGTCGGGCATTGGGTACTTGTTCCACGCCCTTCCCATAGCGGGAGAGGAGTTTGCTGTGGGGACGCAGCATTCCCTTCTACGTGCCTCGACCAGTTTAGGAGGCATCTGGCCGACTATTCCAATGGGAATAGCGGACAACTCTTACCATATGCCCCGAGATCTGTGACCCCGGAACATACACCTCTCAGAAGAGGCCGAAGTGCCTCGGCTTGTGGGAACCTTAGTTCAAAAACGGAGAGGAAAAGGCATCACCAAAGGTAGTCCCTTCGTGTCTCTCCTACTGCCTGTATATCGGTGCTTTTATGTATTCTCTTATACATAGAATGAAAATAATTTACGTCTGATAGAAAATAATGAACAAGAAAGATAGCCAAATACAGAGAGAAAAATGGGTACTATAAATACCACTCAACAACGTTTCTGGGAACCTTGTGCCTTTTTCGTCGGTGCTAAGAAGAGCCTAGAGAAATACAACTGCACTGGTCAGTTGACAACACTCAAAAGGCGAAGAAAACGCAACGACAACGAGGGAGAGCCGAAGGGGTTGCATAACAATAAGGGGAGCAACGGCAATGGGAAAAACAGAAGGTTTAGCGTAATAATAAGGGATCGTAGCAATATTTTAGTTTAATAGTATCTGTTTGTACATTAATAGCTGTGATGTTTGATTTATTGTGAAGCATCTCTGGAATTGTGTACCTGGTGTCAAGTGTCTAAAATCAAATGTATGTTTAGTACTGTTCATATGTTTGGAGCCTAACAGATTGTTTATCAATGGGAGTAGTCTGATATTAGACACTTTGGTACGTGTATTAAGGGAACGTTTTGTTCGCCCTATGTAGCAGGATTAGAGCGAGAGATTTTGTAAAGAACACAATGTTTAGCTGTAGGTGTCAACGTGGGTCCTCGTTGGTTTTTAATCAAGTATGAAAAGGTATTACATAGATATTAAGATTTATAATTATGTTTGAATATTAAATAAATTTTCTTAAATGTTACAATTTTCTTTAATATTGTAGTCTTAAAAATAAATACCAGACTTTTTTTTCAGTTTTAGCCAATATTTGGGTATAAAAAAATTGATATTTCGATTACTAAAATAACAAGAACATATCGTAGACAATACGAAGGTCTTTCATATGTGTTTATTTAAACTGAATAACAATATTAAAACAAATAATTTAACGTCTGTTGTAAATAATAATAATAAGAAGAAGAAGAAGAAGAAGAAGAAGAAGAAGAAGAAGAAGAAGAAAGACCTTTATACAGAGAAACGTTTTTTTTTAAAAAAAAAAGAGCTTATACTAAGTAAATGTGAATTAAAAAATGGGCAGACGTTTCGACGCAGATTACCGACTTTTTCTATAACGGCGAATAAGTAAAGGCAGGAAACTGATCGAGAAACTAAAAATCAAAGATAGAATATAATATTAAATAAATTTTCTTTGCTACTGCAGTCTTAAAAACATTATTTTACAGTTCGGAATAAAAAATTGGCATTTCGATTACTAAAATAACAACATATCGTAGACAATACGGAAACTCTTTGATATGTTTTTATTTAAACTGAAAAAATAAAACAAAAATAAATAATTTAACGTCTGTTTAAAATAATATTGATAATAAAGGCCTTTATACAGAAAAACGTTTTTTTAAAGAAAGAGTATAAACTAAGTAAATGTGAATTTTAAAAATGCTGGACGTTTCGACGCGGATTAGCGACTTTTTCTATAACGGCAAATTAGTAAAGACAGGAAAATAAAATCAAAGATAAAAATTTAAGAGTAAAAGAGCTGAAAATAAAACAAGCTTAGTATAAGAAAATTTACGTAAATAATGAATAAGAAAAATAGCCAATTCAGACCAAAAATAAAAGTGATAATATAAATACCACACAATATATCTGGGAAAAATTATAACTAACCTAGCAGACGTGTTTGGAATCAGTGATATGTGAATCATATTAGTGAATAATTAAATTTAATGAATTTAGAGGAACAGAAGTAATATTTTTAGTTTAGTTAATGATTACACCTCTGGAGGGATTATGGTGAGATTTATCATCCCCTTTACCTTACTACCTCGTGTGTGTGTGTGGAACCCTTCCGTGGGTTTCTGGGGAAGGTCTGATCCTCCCCCCCCCCTGCCCCCCTTAGAAGCAGCTGCGTTCTCGTGTGATAAATGTGACAATTAGCGCAGCGAAAGACTGTCCGGATTAACGCACGTGGACTCTGCTAAAGTCCACAAGGACAGCCAGAGAGAGAGGGGGGGGGGGGGAGGGAGAGGGAGAAAGGACCTGTTTTGCTCTTCATGATCACAAATCAAGGTAATGGCCTTGTACTTTGTGCCGCTATCGAAAACAGCTTATTGCCGTGACTGGTGCAGCAGCCCTGCAGACAAACTAAATCCTGTAGGAATAAATGGGGTACAAAAATATTTAAAAAAAATAATCCTGTCAACCTCTATTAATCATTTTATCTACACGAATAAGTATTTGTATGCATTTTCAACATTTCAGAGGATAATGAAGGGTAGTGGAATAAGAATTTCTGTTAAAGGCTGGAGTAGAAGTTCTAACCGGTGCTTATAAAAAAATTTTTACAACCAAATTGGAACTAAACCTCTTTATTTAATTGATCAAGCAAGTGTACTCAGTTGTTTCTAAAATTCTGAGTACACTTAAAATTATTTTTGTTTTGGTTGTTAACGGCATTTTAACGACGCCCCGTGAAAACCTTGAGAATAAGAGAGTGGAAAAATAAAAATAAAATTATCTTTGTAGTAAAACCCACTTTATTAGGCCTACTTTAAACGAAATAAAAAGTAACAGTTGTTATATTTAATTAATATTTCGATGTTTCAGCAATTTATGAGTATTACCGTCAATTTCATTTATCACCAGGTAAAGTAGACTCACGCTGTACTGACAATTAAATCTCACGGAATCGTACCTACAAAAGCAATTAATTATTTGCCGAGGTTCGATTTTCAGGCTGTTGGGGTCGTCATAACAGGCGATTATGAACGGACTGTTCACTCGAAACGTGGGAAGGGGTTATCAAGATTCGATAGATATATATATATATTGTAATGCCAATTAATTATGCCATTAATTGATTGTATTAGAAATTAAATTGTTAGCGGTATTTTGAGCGACAAAAAGGCGACAATAGCGCTGAGCTCTGTTGCTTTGAGAAAATGTCGAAATGGAAAATGCGCACTCAAACTCGAGAGGCACTGGGATAGTGAGTTGGTGCCGAAAGATTGATGTGGACGGATGAAGTTTTGAGTCAGCAGCCAGATAAGACAGAAACATAGTCGAGACGATCTAAAGTATTTAAAAGTAAAGTTAGTTTCGGTCAGCAGCAAGGAGCGGAATAGCAGAGTCTACATTTAGGACCAGCCACGAGAGAATAAACATTTAAAACAAATCTTCACTGAGCTACGTTGTAGTTTACATCCAAATCAGTAAAAGACAAATAAATTAGCAACTTGTAAGATTCCAATAAGGCAAGCAGACATCAGATAAGTAGGAGGATCATCCGAGTTCCAAGAAGTTCCATGTAGATTCAAATAGTGTGAGTCGACATTTATAATCAGTGAAAAATTTTGCAACAGTGTACATCTGAAGCTACAGAGAATGCTGGTACCAGCCAAACAGTATGTAAGTAACAAAAACCAAAACTATGATAATATTGTAAACGCTAATTAAAGAATAGAGTCAGATTTCGGTTTTTTTTAAAGCAACAGGCTACATGAGGATGATCCACATTGGGCAACTCCCCTTTAATAGCATAGGAAGGGATTTGAAAGGGGGGATGTGGAAGCGTAGATGAAGGTAGCCAAGGGTTACTAGGGCCCCCGGGCTATATTTTAAGGATCCTACCCGGCATTCGCCTAAAGAAATGCAGGGAAAACCTTAGAAAAACCTGCATCGGGTAGGTCGGGCAATGGGTACTTATCCCACGCCCTTCCGATAGCGGGAGAGGAGTTTGCTGTGGGGACGCAGCATTCCCTTCTCCGTGCCTCGACCAGTTTAGGAGGCAGCTGGCCGACTATTCCAATGGGAATAGCGAACAACTCTTACTGTATGCCCAAGATCTGTGACCCCGGAACATACACCTCTCAAAACAGGCCGAGGTGTCTCGGCTTGTGGGAACCTTAGTTCAAAAAAGGAGAGGAAAAGGCATCCCCAAAGGTAGCCCCTTCGTATCTCTCCTAAAAGGTTCTGCCTGCGAGAGAACATCCCTCGCAGGCTCTCTTCGGTTAGTGTCAGATTTCGTTCGTTCGTTCGCTTTCTTCTAGTTTTCTTTTCATTGATTGAATTATTGTTTTTATTTTAGGTAAATTATATTTTGAATTGTTAATTAGTCAAATTCTACATTTATCGTGTCCTATTCATCAAACCCAGCAAAGACCCTGAGATATTAAAATTTTAATTGTAATTGTTAAGATTCTTGAAGCCACAATTTGATAATAAATTATATTTTATTTGTAAATTCTTGTGTAATCATTCATTTAATTAACGCCTATCGTTTTGATTAATATTTCATTTAAATAAGGCTACCTTTTGATTATTACAATATATATATATTGTGATTAACGCCCTGAATGTCTCACAATAATAGTTACGAATTCTGTACAAGTCAGATCGTGTAAAAAAAATTCCCCAAGAGTATGTGAACTGGTACAGAATGAAGGATGCAAATTTCAAGAGATCGGGTCGCATGTAAATATTAATTCTGTCCCGACTACAGTAAATGAGACAACATTATGCATTATAAATCGTCTTACCTTATACTACAAAAAAAGCAGGAGGTGTCTTTGTTATAATTTCTCCTATTTAAATAAAATTTAAAAATTGATTTAATATAAAATTATTTGATGAACACACTGTGTTCCATATCCATATTTAAAAGTATTTTTTTTGAGTGTTGACCAGTGCAGTTGTGTCACTCTAGGCTCTTCTTTGCACCTGAGGGAAGGAACAAGGCTCCCAGAAATGTTGTGTGGTATTTATATTATCACTTATTTTGTCTGAACTGACTATCTTTTTCATTGACTTAAATATTATTAATAAAAAAAATTAGATGTCCATAATTTTAACAACTAAATGGAGGGAACATTTTTTTATTAATCATCTGAAGCTAAGAGGTAATAAAAATCTTTATTGAAGGACCAATGAGCGACCCCGAAATTGGTTTCTCTCAAAATCCAAGAAAAAAAATAAAGATATTGTAAATCAACGAAGACAAAATTTCCTTAATAAATTTAAATTGTTATATCTTTTATAAATAGTTGTTTAATTTCAACCTTCTTTCATATTGATTGTTACATATTTGGCGTCTAACGTGGTGGTTTATATTAATTAAATATATTTTTGATTATTACAAATTTGGCGCCCAACGTGGGGCTTTTTTTTGATTATTACAATATATATGAGTGTGTCTGTATCTCTCTTACTAAATATATTGTATACACTTTCTTAAATATACAGAGTGTATGTTTTGCGTAGAGCCTGTGTTTTTATTCTGCATAAAGAAAAATTATCCTCAGCAGTGCATAATGCATAGTCTCAGAGGACATTTGTCGCGCCGCTTAATATTGCGGCGCTAATGCGAATGCAAGGTTAGTTATTTTTATTTGAGTAAGGCTGTCACTGGGAACGACGCCTTCACATCACTTTCCATTACATGCGAATCGCCTCGACGTCCCGACAATCCTCTGGGAAATCTCCTGCGGTGATGGTGATGGTGACCTCGCAATGCTCACACAGGACTCGTTCTCCAGCCGTTTTATAAAAAGAGATGCAACCGAAATCTGTCAGCATCGTCACGTCTTGCCGAAGTAATCCCGCGTCTCGTCTTACTGATCCAAGACGATTCGTCTCGTTGACAAAACCGTTAAAATAAAAATAAATGTACGTCTGATTGAAAATTAATAATAAGAAAGACAAAAGAAGTGGTGATATAAATACCAACACAACAACAGTTTCTGGGAACCTTGTCGCTTTATTCAGGTGCTAAGAAGAGCCTAGAGCGACACAACTGCACTGGTCTTTAAAAAGATGCGATGGAGTACTGTTGGTTCTCTTTAGATACAATTAGGACGTCAATAATAATATCAATAAGCTTCAACATACTAGATTTATTAATCTAAAACATCATGTTGCCATTAATAATCAGACCATTAAACAACACAGACACTTTATGTACTTATACATAAAAAAAAATTATAAGTCATAATTTCACTTGAACAGAATTTTTTTTAGCGAACAGACTCAGTAAAATACATTATAAACAATTATTCCCTTTTTAATCAGTCGCAAATAAAAATTTTATTTAAATTTAAATTACATTAAAATGTCTAGATTTTGAAAATAGTCCGTCAGGAATTAAATTATGTGTCTACCATATATTAATATATTACGTCACAGAGATTTAATTATATTATACATACCTGATAATTTAATTAAAATATTTTAATAGACCAACTTTTTTTTTTCAAAATGGTTATATACAACATTCTATTATTTACAATATAAGTAAGATCTTTAATGTTTAATGGCCAATCTCTGACTGGTCGAGTTATATCGACCACAACAACTTCCATATCGATATATCAAGGATATCGATTGGTGACAGATAATTGCATATTCTTATTTATACGATAAGAGTAATGCTTCCCAATTACCCATTTTATTTATGGTGTTTATAGAATTTTTATTATATAGATATATATATATATATATATATATATAGATAGATAGATAGATAGATAGATAGATAGATAGATAGATAGATTCTTATTTTTTGTAAACTATTTCTTTTATGCAATCTTTTAATGTTATCAAAATTAATATTATGTTTCGTTACTTTGTAATGCATGGAAAAGACTATTTTCGAATTTGGTTTAATATTATTTTTTATGACTACATATTCTTGTTTATATATTCGTTGTAAATTGATTTGCACCCATTACAACCTATATATTTTTGGTTAATACTCTGTATTTTATCTTTTGTTAATATGGATTCTATTTTATTTTAGAAGGTTTAGTTATGTATTTAAATTCTTTAATGAAATTTTCTTTAAATAATTTTATTATTTCTTGTGTCGGTCTGTCTATGTGACTAATTTATTTTTATATTTGATTCTATATCTACCAGCGTTTTCGTTTACTATTCCATCTTGTTATTTAGATTTTGCATTAATTGGTCTCGAGTGACATATCGTTAATTTTTTTATGTTAAATTTCTATTACTGTCATAATAAACGTTGGTGTTTTATTGACATTTTCAGATATTATTTTAGGTTTGTTTATTATTGTAAACCATCATTTATTTATTAAATTTAGGGGATGGAAATTATTTTTTAATATGTTAAATATTATAAATTAAATTATCACCATAATTTAGGCTTCTTAACTAATTTTTCCGCGTGTTAAAATACTTAACTACGATAATTTGTATCATATACATACAGGAATTTTAAGACACATAAATTTAATTAAAAAATATATGTTCTCTCGCAGACAGAACCTTGTAGGAGAGATACGAAGGGGCTACCTTTGGGGATGCCTTTTCCTCTCTCCGTTTTTGAACTAAGGTTCCCACAAGCCGAGGCCCGTCGGCCTGTTTTCAGAGGTGTATGTTCCGGGGTCACAGACCTTGGGCATACGGTAAGAGTTGTCCGCTATTCCCATTGGAATAGTCGGCCAGCTGCTTCGTAAACTGGTAGAGGCACGGAGAAGGGAATTCTGCGACCCCACAGAGCAAACTTCTCTCCCGCTATCGGAAGGGCGTGGGAAAAGTACCCAATGCCCGACCTACCTGATGCAGGTTTTTCTAAGGTTTTCCCTGCATTTCTTTAGGCGAATGCCGGGTAGGATCCATAAAATATAGCCCGGGGGCCCTAGTTAACCCTTCTGCATTCCCCCTTTCAAATACTTTTCTATGCTATTAAAGAGGAGTTGCCCTAAGAAAAACCCTGAAATACTTATATATTCTGGTCCAGTATTTCATGCTTAGGTAGTTTATAAGTGAAGCATAATATAGAGTGGTCTGTGACCACAGAAAAAATTGTAAATGTACTATCGTGACGCGTCGATGACCACGGTCACGAGTTATATGACTTAACCTGCCAATAAAACGTATTTAAATTATAAGAGCTCCAAATAGATCTTGAAGTCACTTCCTTTTTTTTGAAAAAACATTTTAATGATATTTAAATACTGAAGTGTATTTAGTACGAACGATTTATTAAAGGGGAAAAAAAGCAGTTTAGACCTATATTAAAAATTAATTAAAATATATTTTGTTAATTAGCATCATAATTATTCCTTGAAAAAATTGCATGAAGCCGTTTTTTAATTTTTTAGAAAATGGTTTAGTAACCCATTAGACGTTACAAATAAAACTGTATAATGACGTAACAAAGTAACGAAGCTCTCCGCACGGCTTCATTGTTACGAATTGGTGTTACAAAAACGCAAGTATTAGCTTTGATATGGGTATCGCGATAAATTGGAAGGGGCTACATGAAAAAGAAAACTCATTAATTTTTTTGGAATGATTCCAGAGAATGCAGCTCAAAACGTAATTCCAGGGTCGGTCGTGGTTATGGAAAAGTTAATACAGTGCAAGGAAGGGAAATAAATCATTCACAGTGCAAAATATATATACAGCGTTATATTTCGACGAAATTGAACGTAGTTTGATCACAAGTTTTGTCTTGGTCACTTCTCTTTTTTTCCGTTTTGGCTGTCATTCTTCTTATTGTTATTTAATTACTGGAAATGTGTGACGTAAACGCTGGGAAAGTCGACTTTTCACATTGAAATGCACTTCATACTGTGATAATTTTAGAAACGTCACTCAATCGCTTTGGCTGTGGGTGTGGTTATCGTTAAGTAGTCCAACGCTTAAACGGTTTCAACCTCAGCAGACCGAGATATTCGTAGAAAACCAGCATTTATACTTGTAAACACACATATTTCGTGACATATTGTCTGAATGGTGGTTTGACAGAATTGGATTCAGTTAAGTCTTGACATTTTCAAGGTGGAGTGAGGAATAATTTTTTTCCTCCTCCCCTCCACCCAATGGATCTCCGTGTGATTCCCAGGGCGCGTGTCCATAATGCACAAGAAGCAGAAAATACGTATAGGCCGTCACATAAAGCAGCAGTAAAGGGCTATGCGCTCCTAAAACCCGCGCTTTATGGCCCTGTCTATCGCATTGAATATTGCAACCGGCAGGTCGCATATGTGGAGGGGGGGTGGGGGGGGGGGGCTAGTGGTTCGTACAAGTAGTGGGCGCGCGATGATCAATCTACCCAACTATATTTTATTGAGCCTGTAAAACAAAGGTCTGGTGGAGAATTTACTATAACGTTGGGTCGGTCCTTTGTGAACGGCGGCCTGCGGGTCTGTTGTACAACGCGGCTTATCTTTTTACGGCTCGATATTTACGGGCGCGAAATACCATCTACGATAAATTACAAGTTACGCCAAATAGTAAAAAAAAAATTGTTTACAGATCCTAAATTAATATGGTGCTCAAATAGTTTGAACCAATACACCGACAACAACTGAGACTGTCAAGATAAAACGTGTCATGGGACAAATAAACCTCCCGCTATTTTATATATGACGACTTAGAGACGTATGTGTAATTAGGTCGTTGAAACTATTGTGACAGTATATATATATATCTATATAATAAAAAAGGGAGTATATTTGTATGTATGTATGTTTGTATTTACGTTGTTCTTTATACAATTTTTATCGCGTGGACAGAATGCAACAAAAATTGTTATATACGTATTCTGCCAAAATCGAGAACCGGTACTGTGGGGGTGAGAAACCCCTAGAATAAACGTGGAAATAATTATAATTGAAATAAGTTACGAATTAGTGTTAAATTACTGCGCGAGACGATGACGTCATAAGTTTTCAAGACATTGACGCATCCTAAATATAGTTCTGTATTTCGTAATGAAATAAAACAGAAATATTTTTATTTAATATAAAGTATACATGTGGAAATAATTATAATTAAAAACCGTGATCATTAAATATTAAATTACTGCGCGCCAAGAGACAATGACGTCACGCGAGAGAAAGACGTTACTACGCAACGAACGAAGGAGATTATTAGGAATTAAATAAAGCAGAAATATTTTCTTTAAATAAAAAGTATAATTTTATGCAGCAATATTCCATCGAATGATAATAAAGAAGAATACGAATTACTTTACCATTCTTGGGGAAAATGTAAGTTAATTTTCGCGCTGTATTAGTTGTGAGTCTAGCTAACAATTTCATCAATGTAATATTTCGTAATGTATGAAGACTGAGTGACGATTATATCCTGAAATACTCAAGGAATATATTTAAGTAATCAATTAAATACTTTTTCGAGTTTATATAAAAAAGTACACGAGCAACGCCGGGCACCTAGCTAGTATATATATATATATATATATATATATATATATATATATATATATATATATATATATATGTATATATATATATATATATATATATATATATATATTGTAATATACAAAAATTTAGATGGACGTTTAAATGAAAAAATTTTCAAATTTACAAACAAACAAATTTATTATCAATGTTTAAAACACATTTACACAATTTAAAAATATATCTCAGGGTCTCTACTGGGTTTGATAATGACTAATCATTTTATTTCTCAACGTTAAACACAAATTCCAATTTGAAAAAGAAAAGATTTACTCATCAAAGACGAAATTTACTTGTCAACGAAATTAAACTAAAAGGATGGATTCTAATTACAATTTTTTTATTATCAATAAGAAGAGGATGAAATCTGACGTCTATTTTTTAATTAGGTTTACAATAATTATTTGTTTTATATTGTTACTCACGGCTGCATTCCAGGTTACCTTGTAATTGACGAAACACTATGGCGGGGTTTTGCACTGCTTCTAAAAAAACTCACAGATTCTAAAATTAATATTTCTTCAGATCAAAACTCAGGAACCAGGTTGATCCTCCTTTTCGTCTCTCCCTGGGTTGACCTCTTCTGCTAATTCTGTCCGGCTATGTTCACAAGACTGTTTGTGCTTAGCAGGTTTCGTAGTTCTCCTCAAGTGAATATTTCGTCTTGAGCAAAATGCTCTTGATATTTCTCCGCAACTTTACTTTAAATATTCGAAATTGTCTTGTCTATTTCCAACACCACCAAATTCTGTCGTGTCTGACTGCCAACTCTAACTTCTCAATATCTTCCTGCGACCAAACCTTCCTGTCAATGCGACCTGAACTCTACCACGTCATAATGTGAACTGCCATATCATAATGTGAACTCTACCACATCATAATGTGAACTGGACTCTCTCGTAATTTTGAGCGCGCATTACTTCTTCCGACAAAGTAAATAATACTTGGCTACATTGTTGCTGTGTTCTGTACCGCCGTCAAGAATAGATATCTCAAACAATTTTTTTTTATTTTCTCAATTAATGCCTTAATTAATTGGCATTACAATATATACATATATATATATATATATATATATATTGTGGTAATTAAAAGGCAAATAGTAATTAATAATTTTAAAAATTTGGACTCGAGTTGTTAGCGGCAGAAACTCACAAGAATGGGCAATAATGCAACAGGTCCAAGGTATTATTGTAGGACTTTGGCTCGCTGGATGCAATGTCTACGTAGAAATTGAGCAAAAAACCAGTCGTCGTAGAAAGATTAATGTGGACGGTCGAACAGTTTTCGCAGAAATATAGCAAAGGTGTCGTTGGATTGCAGAGAAAAGTCGTCGAGGAGTCGTCGCAAAAGCATAGCAGAGAAATGTTGTTGAGGAGAAACAGCTGTGTAAAATATTCAAAGGAGAGATTGCAGAATAAAGTTGTTAAATTACTGCAGAGTAAAGCAGTCATCGAGATATAAACAAGTTTTGGCAAACCAACGGATGTAGTTCTAAAACATTTTAATTTAGTGCAAAGCAGAAAACTGTAAGCTAATATTGGAAATACGCGACGAGAAGGTCGGACTGGAGCTGTCTACGCGATAACTCACACAGGCCGAATTATTTCACCCTGCCTGTTCCCTGCCACGGAACACAGTTCAACGTCACTGTCTGATGGACAGCATAAGATCTCCAGAAATTTTACACGGAATCCAGAGGAAGTGGATTTAAATTGTTTCTAAGACTAGAAACACCGCTTACCGTTATTTACATACAGCGGTTAGTATACTACATTTAATTTATATTCATCTTACAAAAATAATTTGGGACAATAAAATCAATTGAAACGAATTAATATCACAAAGGAAACATCTAAATTAATTAGAACATAGGGGGTTAAATCTACAGCGCAAAAAAAAGTCTAAAAGTATGCATGCACTGAAGGTCAGACATTAATTTCTGTATGTACATTTTATTGAACCCCCCCACACGGTAGTAAGCTACAATTAATCAATTCGCCTGAAGTGTACTTACTAGACTACATACTTAAAGTTCAATAAAATAATTACGGGAATTAAACTGTAATTATGAAAAATCAGAATATATGAGCGGTTAACAAATAAGTCCAAAAGGCTTATAAAATCAACTTAATTTAAATATTTATTTTCATACTACATTTTTTTTTTTAAAAAAAACCTTGTTAAAGAGGAAATATTTATAAGTAGTTTACTCGGCTGTAGTGTTGAAAATAATTTATTTATCTACCAAGTCCCTAAAAAATAGCTCCATCAACCATCCAAATCCCACCATTGAGCTATTCTACAGTAACCAACCCCCGTCCTTCACAAAATCGCAGACTAAAACGTAAATTCCCAATTGACATCATCCTTCCTCCTAAATCACTCCGGAATTACCTAACTCTAGCCCCTCCTACCAACTGGCACTACTTACTCCCATCTTCCCCCATAACATCCTTAACGCTTCAAACATGTAGTTTCCCCAATGACTAGATCCATCGCTAACATCATGCCGGCTAATATGTTAGTCGCTTTCCCTCGTCTCTAACTTGGAATGACGAGGGTCACACATCCAAGACCACAAGTTTACATGTGAAATATTTACAAATTGTAAATACCTTGTTATTTGTTTAATTTTTACAATTGTAAATACTGTTATTATTATTATTATCACAACTGTAAAGTCTCCGGACTAAAAGATAACTTAATAAATAAAAAATAATAATAATAAAAATAGACATTTTTAAAGGACCAAATAAACGTCTAGAAAATTATAAATAATGAGTACATAATTAGTTGAGATATTTTTTTTTATCTCGAAGCGTTATTTGTTAACTGCAAATTGAATGCATAATTTTTCAGTAGGAAAAGGGGGGATGGGGCAACTATAATTAGAACACTTACGAAAAACGTTTATCTGAGACGCTATCATGTACTGCGGTACTAAAGTTAAGTTTGCATCGTTAATTAAAAAATGAGCCAAGTTGTTCTTTAAAGAGGGAAAACTTTATAACTTGAGAATGAGTTGGAATTTGATTATTTTTTTGGGAAGAGCAACGGACGCTTACTTTGTAGTTGGTAATCATGGAAGAGTGTGTTGATAGAGCCCGTGGCTGCTGCATCCGCTTTGCGAGAATTTCACGCTTAAGCGACCGTATTGAAGGCTTTTCGGCTTACAATGGCTCTATTCTTCCTGCAGTGATATATGAAACCATCGGCAATTGCCAACAGAATAGTTCATTAGTTTTCTGCTTTTATGAGACTATATATCATGTGAAATGCGGTCCTGCGTCTTCCGGATTGTAAACGCGAGCCCGAAAAGCATTTTTACTAAACGGGGATTTCGGGGCGTTTTAATGTTGTTATTTTTACGCTTTCGGATAAAAGCGACGACACTCACTGTGAATATAAACATTTCCTACTTCCTGAATGACTGGGGTTTTTTTTTTTCATCTTCTAAATGATTTGAGTTCATCAGCGGTGCAACACCGCATTATTAATTTATCTGCTGTATCTGTGTTCACCGCCAGGGCAATAATGGATATTTTTATTTATGCCAGCCAATGCGAGTTGCCCTTTTCAACAGCAGTGTTAAATAAATGTCTTTTACCCTAAATCACTCCAGTGTCGTAAAGCATAAATCATAGAGGTGGGGGGACGGGGGATTCTTTCACAATTACATACTTTCGACTTGTGATTTAAATGACGTAACATTTAAATTGTGGGGGGGTGGTTATCTAAGTTCATTTCACCAATATTTTAATAATAATAATAAATAATTTCTATAGTAATATTTAATAAATCGGTATCCAATCCCTTAATAATTTCGAATTAATAAATTTAGAAATACCAGATATTTTATGGTGGCAGCAGTGTTATTAATTGAACTTACAAAAGATAGATCATTGTTATTCTTTTATTTTTTTTTACACGCTTCCTAAAATTTCTCATACTATTTAGCAGCCACGCGACATATTTCACGATATCATTCTCCTATATTGTCAAAGATCTTACAAAATAAGATAAATGGTATATAATCATTTAATTCATTTTATTTTAATAAGTCATTTAAAAAATTGGGATCGATGTATCTATCGGATGAATTTTTCTTAATGTTTCAGGATAATAAGCAAAATAAATGGTCTTCAAAAACCATCACTTTATTTTTACACTAACATCGGGCGATTTAAATATGTATATTCTCTTCGTTACTCTCTCATATGCATGTTAAATGTCGTTATCAAAAACCAAACTCGTAGTGACAAAAAAAAAACGGGAGTACCTTGTAGGAGAGACACGAAGGGGCTACCTTTGGGGATGCCTTTTCCTCTCCGTTTTTTAAACTAAGGTTCCCACAAGCCGAGGCACCTCGGCCTGTTCTGAGAGGTGTATGTTCCGGGGTCACAGACGTTGGGCATACGGTAAGAGTTTCCCGCTGTTCCCATTGGAATAGTCGGCCATCTGGCTCCTAAACTGGTCGAGGCACGGAGAAGGGAATGCTGCGTCCCCACTGCAAACTCTTCTCCCGTTATCGGAAGGGCGTGGGACAAGTGCCCAATGACCGACCTACCTTATGCAGGTTTTTCTAGGGTTTTCCCTGCATTTCTTTAGGCGAATGTCAGGTAGGATCCTTAAAATATAGCCCGGGGGCCCTTGTTAACCCTTGGCTACCTTCCTCTACCCTTCCACATGCCCCTTTTCAAATCCCTTCCTATGCTATTAAAGGGGAGGTGCCCAAAGTGGATTACCTTCATGTAGCCTGTTGCCCTAAAATAATCTACCTCCACAGAAAACTCCTCTCCCGCCATCGGAAGGGCGTAGAACAAGTACCAAGTGCCCGACCTACCTGATGCAGGTTTTTCTAGGTATTTCCCTGCATTAATTTAGGTGAATACCGGGTAGGATCCTTAAAATATAGCCCGGGGGCCCCTAGTTAACCCTTGGTTACCTTCCTCTACCCTTTCGCATCCCCCCTTTCAAATCCCTTTTCCTATGCTATAAGAGGGGAGTTGCCACTATGTGGATTACCCTCATGTAGCCTATCTACACCCAAAAAAATAGGACTAATGGAATAAATAAGTCAAATCATTGTATTCTGTTATCTCTACTTCAGTTTCGACCCAATCACGTCCTGTATAAAGTTCCCTCACAGACTTCTTCGTTTACCACTCGAGCAGTGCCTAAGATAGAATTAGCCAATCAAAACTTTGAGAGTATTTTAGTAATGAAACGTATTGGATATTTTCTGACTGTACTAATTAAACATTTCCGCCGAAAAGGAATGCTTTTATGTGTCTTGGAGCTGCGTTGCTGTTGGCGAGAAGGACTTGAGAGCTATTGACGGTGAAACTTCTCCAGGCTGTTGGGAGGCGGAAGAGGCTCTTGTCGTGAGAAGCTCCGCGAATCCCGGCAAATGTGGCCAGGCTGCCAACTGCGAAAACGAGAGAAATAATGGCTCTTGCTTCGGTTGTTTATTACCAGCAAGAACAGGGAGGGAGCTCTCATTATGTCTCCTGAAGGCTAATGGCACTCGAGACTTAAAAAGCTAACGCAACCAAATATACGCCTATTACGTACATAAATTGAGTCAAGTGTTGGGGGATACGTCGCAAGTGGAAATTCAGAATAAATATTCCTCAGATTATAATAAGACAAGAAATGTCATTCCCTGAAATAAAATGAAGATAATAAGGCGAAAATACTTGAAATTGATAAATGCGTGGGAGTGGTAGGGAAACGAATTAATACGGATAAAAATACGATTAATAGACTGAATATATGTTGGTCACAGTTCCGAAATAGGAAAGGATATTCAACCTAGGAAGCAATCTATATGATATCTTAGAAGAATTAAATTAAAAAACCCGCGCCCTTCATTAGGTGTATTTTGAAACTTAAGTAATGCATTGGATTGAGTGGACCATGACATACTGTTAGAAAAAAAATTAAATACTATGGAATTACAGGAGAGTTATTTTCTTGGTTTAAATCATATTTACAAAATAGAAGTGCTCAGGTGAAATACATGAAGCAGATTGTAAGTTTATTAAAACTGGAGTCCCACAGGGCTCAGTGTTACAGTTCGTTACATTTAAATATGATGTTCCAAAAACTGTAGATTTGTCTTCCAATGACTTACTCGTTGCAGATGATACTAGTATATTAGTAAAGAGTAACAATAATTTAAGAAACCAGTTAACATGAAGCAGATTGGGGATTATTAAAACTTGGAGTCCCACAGGGGTCAGCGTCAGGGCCTTTACTGTTCGTTATATTTAAACATGATCTTAAAAAAACTGTATATTTGTCTTCCAATGACTTACTCGTTGCAGATGATACTAGTATATTAGTAAAGAGTAACAATAATTTTAGAAACCAGTTAACATGAAGCAGATTGTAAGTTTATTAAAACTGGAGTCCCACAGGGCTCAGTGTTACAGTTCGTTACATTTAAAAATGATGTTCCAAAAACTGTATATTTGTCTTCCAATGACTTACTCGTTGCAGATGATACTAGTATATTAGTAAAGAGTAACAATAATTTAAGAAACCAGTTAACATGAAGCAGATTGGGGATTATTTAAACTTGGAGTCCCACAGGGGTCAGTGTCAGGGCCCCTTTACTGTTCGTTATATTTAAACATGATCTTAAAAAAACTGTAGATTTGGCTTCCAATGACTTACTCGTTGCAGATGATACTAGTATATTAGTAAAGAGTAACAATAATTTAAGAAATCAGTTAACATGAAGCGGATTGGGGATTATTAAAACTTGGAGTCCCACAGGGGTCGGCGTCAGGGCCTTTACTGTTCGTTATATTTAAACATGATCTTCCAAAAACTGTAGATTTGGCTTCCAATGACTTACTCGTTGCAGATGATACTAGTATATTAGTAAAGAGTAACAATAATTTTAGAAACCAGTTAACATGAAGCAGATTGTAAGTTTATTAAAACTGGAGTCCCACAGGGCTCAGTGTTACAGTTCGTTACATTTAAAAATGATGTTCCAAAAACTGTAGATTTGTCTTCCAATGACTTACTCGCTGCAGATGATACTAGTATATTAGTAAAGAGTAACCATAATTTAAGAAACCAGTTAACATGAAGCAAATTGGGGATTATTAAAACTTGGAGTCCCACAGGGGTCAGTGTCAGGGCCCCTTTACTGTTCGTTATATTTAAACATGATCTTCCAAAAACTGTAGATTTGGCTTTCAATGATATACTCGTTGCAGATGATACTAGTATATTAGTAAAGAGTAACAATAATTTAAGAAACCAGTTAACATGAAGCAGATTGGGGATTATTAAAACTTGGAGTCCCACAGGGGTCAGTGTCAGGGCCCCTTTACTGTTCGTTATATTTAAACATGATCTTCCAAAAACTGTAGATTTGGCTTTCAATGATATACTCGTTGCAGATGATACTAGTATATTAGTAAAGAGTAACAATAATTTAAGAAACCAGTTAACATGAAGCAGATTGGGGATTATTAAAACTTGGTGTCCCCCAGGGGTCAGCGTCAGGGCCACTTTACTGTTCGTTATATTTAAACATGATCTTCCAAAAACTGTAGATTTGGCTTCCAATGAGATACTCGTTGCAGATGATACTAGTATATTAGTAAAGAGTAACAATAATTTTAGAAACCAGTTAACATGAAGCAGATTGGGGATTATTAAAACTTGGAGTCCCACAGGGGTCAGCGTCAGGGCCCCTTTACTGTTCGTTATATTTAAACATGATCTTTCAAAAACTGTAGATTTGGCTTCCAATGATATACTCGTTGCAGATGATACTAGTATATTAGTAAAGAGTAACAATGACAGAGGCAAGTAACAATAATTTAAGAAACCAGTTAACATAGTTTTACGGGATTATATTAGGGAGGGGGGGGGCAACACAACAGGTATAGAGGAGACTTTTTTTTGCTCAAAAAACGTGCAATATCACCTCCAGAAATTCAAAAAATTGGAATTATTATATGACTGTAAATAGAAAGCATGAGCTATGTTTTTATGTTATAGAATATTATTAGTCTTTTTATTAATTGATAGTATTAATGGAATAAATGTCCACCCTGACTCGATCCACGTCCTTAAAGCTAAGCTTCTCTACAGAATCTACGGAATTTTATTATTATTATTATTTTTATTAGAGCAAAAATACACGAGTCTGAAACTCTCGCAACCACGGACCTAATCAGTTCAACCCAGTAATAATATTTAATTCCATATTTGAGACGTTACATAAATGTCACTATTTTGTTCTGTTACATGAACTGAGTCCCCACACATTGAAACACGAGTCTTCACACTACCGTGTAATTTCAATACCGTTCATTTTTACGTATACGCTTCACTAACAGTATTATTTTTTTCCCCCTCAATTCGGTCAAATTTTGCTGAGCAGAGAAATTTTTCAAAACACCCCCACGTCAAGTACATTGTTTTAAATTATTATATTTGTAATTATGAAAGACTTAATTTAATAAATTATATATTTTATGACTTAAAATTGATTGAAGTTTATTTATTTATTATGGTGCGCCTTTAGTTATCGATTTGTTACAAAATATTTTTTATAACTGTTGCCTAAATTACTGCCTGGAAGCATGAGAATGTGGCTTGCCGGGGTCGAGCAGCAGACACAGGACAAGACAATGGCGGGGTGGATTGGAAAATCCGCAAGTCCCGCAAGCAAGGTCAGGGTCGTCCAAGGAAGGGGTAGACGACCGGGAGGGTATGGCCCTAAAATAGATGGAAGTGGGTCACGTGTGCACAAGGACCAACCAGGATAGAGGGGTTTTGAGGAGGCAGAGAAAGAAGTCTGCGAACACGAGGAGATGGATTTGGCCCGTCGGTGAGAGTGGTCAGGGAGAGTTGATCCTGAAAGATTTTGGTTTTGCACTTGGGTCTCCGGTCGTCTTCTGCGAATGCTGCGGAGAGAGAGTTAATAAATTCTCCTGTTTTTCTGATTTTAAATAGGCTGAATTTGATTTATTTATTAGTTTTATCAGCCAGACTACACACACACACACACACACACACACAAATAAATATATATATGATTTTTTAGTTGATTTATTTTATTCCATTAGTCCTCGTACGAGGGAACAGGACACGTCAATACATAAAATTACAACATGAGAATTGGATGCTACAATTAGAAGTAATTATAAGTTAACATAAAAGTACTAAAATTCCGGAACACAAATTTCCCTGTCCAACATAAGTAAAATAATATGAATAATAACAAAAATAATTTTTTTAACTATACTAAGGGTATAATATAATATTTACAGTTCTAATAAAAAATATTCAATACGTAATAGTAAATAATTAATTATTCGAGAATTAAATATCATAAGATATAGAATTTACACATCACACAAGAATAAACACAAAACCTTGACACAAACGCAAACTAGGAGGAAACACAAACGAGGGACAAGTGACGTCACGAAACAGAGGGAAGAGGAATCTGCAAAAATCAAGGCCCTTGTGCACGAAACAAATAAATAAGAGCAGAAAAGACCAACAGAGACTAAGGAAATTGTGAAATAAGTAGTTATTATTGGCAAGACATTGAACATTTTTTCAGTACGACAAAAAATAATTAATTATTAGGGGAAACGATCAAGAAACTCCTGGACTGAGTAAAACACCCGCGCGGCCTTGCAGCAGAATATCTTTACATTGAATCCCAAAACGCTTGTAGTTGTTCTTGTTGTTAACATCTGGAGGAAGACTATTAATATCCCTGGATGGTGAATACTTCTCTGGTAGAGGAGCGAAGATCTTAAGACCTGAGCGATTTCTAGTCTCGTAATCGTGAGACTCGCCGCCATTCCTTTGTAAAAAAAAAAAGATTCATGTTGCACTTAAAAAACTTGATCATCAAATTATTGAAAATGGATACAAAATTTTTCCGCGTTACGGCGGAAAATCATTTACGAATCAAAAAAGAGTAAAGTTGGACTGTACGACGTGACGTATCAGAGGGAAAAGGCAGAGGAGGAAATTTTAAATAATGTGATGTATTTTTAAAAATTAATCCTCTGTTGTCCATTAATTGTAATTTAATAGTTTTAATACGTATATATAATTTTTCAATTATTTTATGTTATATGAACTATATTTTTATACGATTCAGAACAAACCCCGTGATTTTACTATCTTCAGTTTATTTTTTAAAAAAAATTAAAGTGTTGCTGAGGAAACGCAGACGTACATTTTAGTGGAGAGAACGCAACCCGCAACACACAAGCAAAGTGTTTGTATTTTTCAGGACCGTAAATTACGCACTGGCAAAGTGGATTGCGGCGTCGTTTGTAGCACGGGTTGTCAGCGAGTCGTGTTTCACATGTCGGAAGGGTCGCACGAAGGCCAATGCTGCTGTTTCTCTGGTAATTACAGGGCCATATTGGTAACCAGACTCGCGTTGATTACTGGTCGGTAATTACTCTGCAAAAGAGATGCAGCGCCGTGTTCTCTCTCTCTCTCTCTCTCTCTCTCTCTCATCTTCACAAGGGGGGGAAAAATACTAGTCCTGTTTGTGAACTTAATATCTCAAGGGATGCTGGTCTGGAAAAAAAAATTTAACCTTTCTTCACTGTTCGTCATTCTTACAAAGGAGCCTTATCGTGAAACCTTTATTAATAAATTTTATGCATGTTGAATTTATATTATTAAAATTCAGTTGTGACGACGTAAAATTATTGATACTGATTTATTATTTCTTATTAATTGACATAAAAATTTTACGTTCACTAAATCACGTGTTGCTAGAAACTATTATTTTTATAAATAAGAAAATGGTGATGCGTGTTGAACAACTGAAGGTACAGAAACTCTCTGCCGTTGAATAACTCCAATAAAAACCATTAATTCCAGAGACAATAAAAATATATAATTTTATTCTCATCTATTTGTACGTTTTTTTTCCGTTTTAACGGTTCTCTGAAAAGAAGAAGAAGAGGAAGGTGTAGACAGGCTGTCTATAGGGTAATCCACGTAGTGGCAACTCCCCTCTTATAGCATAGGAAAGGGAGTGAAAGGAGGGATGCGGGAAGGTAGAGGAAAGGTAGCCAAAGGTTAACTAGGGCCCCCGAGCTATGGATTAAGGATCCTACCCCGGCAATTAGCCTAAAGGTGATGCAGGAAAATCCCCTAGAAAAACCTTCGTCCTTTTTTTTAGGGTAACAGGCTACATGAGGGTAATTCACATAGTGACAACACCCCTTTAATAGCATAGGAAGGGATTTGAAAGGGGGGATGCGGAAGGGTACAGGAAGGTAACCAAGGGTTAACTAGGGCCCCCGGGCTATAGTTTAAGGATCCTACCCGGCATTCGCCTAAAAGTAATGCAGTAATGTTAGGTGGGGCTTTTGGTACTTGTCCCACGCCCTTCCGATTATGAGAGTGAGCGGCTTGCTGTGAGGTCGCAGCTTTCCCCTTGCCGTGCCTTTATCAGCCAGTTTAGGAGGCAACTGGCCGTCTATTCCACGAGGAACAGCGGACAACTCTCACCGTATGCCCCAAGGTCTGCGACCCTGGAACATACACCTCTAAAAAAAGTCTCTGATAAAAAAAGGATATACAAAGAACAATATAAAATGTGTATGCGGAAGGCTACTGCGCACTGGATGACGTCATCGCTGTGGTGGATGTTAAGCCGAAATCATCAATTGTTATTCAATCGAAAAGTTGTGAAAAATATGTATGGAAAATTATGAATCTCCTAGACGTATTTTTTTAAAAAAATAAAATCTTATATTTAGGTTTTTTTCCTCCGCTCGATGTGTCATCTATTTTCTTATGCCTTCAGTAAATTTATAAAATATTAACAATTTAAATTTAAATGTTAAATTTTACTGCCATGATTTTCTGTATACGTGAATTTTCAATAAAAGGACTACTGTAACGTTTATTATTTGAAATGAAGTTACCAAGTCAATTATTAGGAATCCAGAGTTATTATTTTCTCGAGGTTAAATTTTGTTCTCGGCTAGGTTGGTATTGATAGTCGCTGACCTTACGGCGGCAATTTAACTAAATTTAATGTATATATATATATAATATATAGGGCAACAGGCTACATGAGGGTAATCCACATGGTGGCAACTCCCCTTTAATACCATAGGAAGGGATTTGAAAGGAGGGATTCGGAAGTGTAGAGGAAGGTATCCAAGGGCCTCCGGGCTATATTTTGAGGATCCTACCAGGCATTCACCTAAAAGTAATGCAGGGAAAACCATAGAAAAACCTGCATCAGGTAGGTCGGACATTGAGTACTTGTCCCACGCCCTTCCAATAGCGTCAGAGGAGTTTGCTGTGGGGACGCAGCATTCCCTTCTCCGTGCCTCGACCAGTTTAGGAGGCATCTGGCCGACTGTTCCAATGGGAACAGTGAACAACTCTTACCGTATGCCCAAGGTCTGTGACCGCGGAACATACAACCTCTGAAAACAGGCCGAGGTGCCTCGGCTTGTGGAAACCTTAGTTCAAAAACGGAGAGAGAAAAAGGCATCCCCTTCCTGCCTCATTTAACATATATATATATATATATATTATTTCGTACCAACGTGGAGTAAAAAAATATTGATGTTAAATATAATTACTTGTACTTTAAAACGGGCTATATAATTCGAAACATTTCTTTAAAATGTCATTTTAATTATCTAAACCTTGTTTGAAACGTCTGCAGTAGACTCTACAGTTTTTCCTTTATTTTATTTTCCATCTAAACATTTATCTCCTAGATCAAAGTAAAATTACTGTGTACGTTTTTGTTTTTGCTTTTAGCGTAGCATTTATAAATTTTCCCTCTTTAATCCTGTCACCTTTGTGAGATTATTTATAAAGGAAAATGAAATGGAATTTCTCACCTCAATGAAAAGTCATTACAGATCTTCTAGAGTGCAATTAAAACAAAGAGGATGCCCTTACCAAAAACGAGCACAGGTTCTTATTTTCAACTACCAGTTGAAGATTTTTATTTTTGTTCTGCTCGATGAGACTTTAATCTTGTGGTTGATCTTTTCTTTTTATTCCCCCTCCATCGAATCGCTCGCTTCTGCTATTTCTCTCTCTCTCTCTCTCTCTATCTCCCACTCTCCTTGGTAGTTCTGGTCTTCGGAATGTTCCATTTACAATACGCGAGCTAATATCACAGCACCTATTCTGCAGTTTTACGACTACTTCTTCTTTTCCTTAATATCAGGTACCATCACGTTTAAGAATTAACGGCGAGCGTTACCACTAAAAGACTTCCAGAGACAAGAAACCTGACCTCGATCGATAACCACGTTTACAGTCGTTGTCTGAGAACAATGCTGTTAACTTTTATAGTACCACAGTAAATGTAAATTTATAAAGCCAATTTTAGAACTTAATAGGGCCATTTTTTTTAGTCTAATTATTTTATACGTTTGTTTTGTTCTTAGTCGCTACTTCACTAATCTAAATTATTTGTACGGACTCCTGCTGAAAACAAAATTATAGTTTACTATGTGAATTTTGAAACTATTACCTTTCCCTATAAATGATACAATCTCAGAAGAAAAAAAAATGTTTAAAAACAATAAAATGATCTCGTATAAACTTAAATCAATGCGTCTTCATACAAAGAATGTGTTCATTAATTTTTAACGTTATGTTATTTCTAGAATTATTTTTAAATAAATAAATAAACATGAGTTAATTTTAAGTTAGAAAAAAATAATTAATTATTGTAAAAGAAACCAAAGTTTCATCGCTTATTTTGCGACTTCATCAGTTTGAAAATTTTTTTAAAAAACTTGTGGATTACCCTCATGTAGCCTGTGAACTTATAAAAAAAGCAGAGATAATTTTTAAAAAAAATTAATATTTATAGACACGTAAAAGTCATTGGCGACTTTCCATGTCTACTACATTAAAATATTACAAGTAGATTATATTACCCATACATTATTCTTAGCCTGAGATTCATTGTCCATTTTGTTTAGATCTTGAATGCCGGTTTCCCTGCTAAATTTTACCAGGTTAATTATTTCCGCTGCCAAGGTACGTATCTCCATTCTCGTGTATTTCCTAATTTATTTTAATCCTGTCGTACTTTGGTCAGTCGTAGAGGATATGATTAAATCGTCAGGGGGCAGCCTTGAATACGTGACATGTGGGGTCTGGACATTTATTTCAGAAGTATACATTGTTTTAATTAATATAACAAAATAATAAAGATGGTATTCCTGGAAATGAAAAAAGAAGGAATAGAAACCATTTTTAAATTAGGGTCATTATCATGTTTTCGGCCCATTTTAACCGTTTCTACGCCAATCTCTGGAAGAATATGGGAACTCCTACGTAAACGTACTTGTACTAGGCCACATACCGTGACGATAGAGTACCTGTATCGTGGGCATTCTGGATTGACGCTAGGTCATAAACATGTTCATGTTGCAGATAAGATACCGGCTAAAGATTCAAGACTCATATTAAAATAATGGCGAATATGAATTTTGTAGGTATCAATATTATCTTATAACATATATAAATGTTAGTCAAATACAAAACTGTATTTCCGGTGTTTAAGGATTTTATCATAAATCGATAGTCATACTTTTTCGTTCAATAATTTTTGGAGCTGGATCAATGAGTTACTGTGTTATTTAGCTGTCTGTTTATCCTCACCATAATTTATTTTTCAATAATCCAACTGATTGTGTGGTTGCCTGGGACTTTAAGAACTCCATCTCCTTAGGCAGTCCTCCTTGGACGGATAGTATTGTCACTTTGTGACTTGCCCGAGGTGATGGGTGTGGCAATATGTCTCTTCCATGTTGACACAGCACTGGTAGAGTTTGTGTGTCGATGGTGCAATAAGCTCTGCTCTTTATGGGTCTCTGCACACCTAAGCAGCCAATAGCGAACATCGCTTAAGTGGGATGAGAAGCTCATTTCGCTCTAACGAGAAGGATTATTGATGCTTGTTCCGCCCTCAAGGAATACCAGAACTAAATAAGGGGTCTGAAATCCGGTCAAACTACCCTTACTCACAAAGCTTTCGTGAAACTGAACCCCGTTCTCAACTTATTCCATGCCGGAACATCATAATAATACAATGTCGTTAGCTTCCCTTATAGTCAGATACAACATGAAAATTTATGTGTAGATGTGCATTCGTCATACGTCATCAACAGTATTTGTGTTTTCAATTTTATGAGCTATCACCTGTAAAATGGTACAATTCAACAAGGAAATATTAAATATGATGAAACTAAAAAAATAAATGTTACACGTGTGGCAGCTGAAACAAAACATCATTATTCTGACACCTTGTCTGTGGCTGTTAAATGTCCATATTAACATCGCTTGAGATTTCAATTCATTCACGTATTAAAATATTTATTTTCGTTTAAACTGCAATTCATTACCGTGTGTGTGTGTGTGTGTGTCTAATCGATTTGTAGCTGAGCGCTAGACGGAAGTAATTCCCAGGTATGAACACCGGCACACATTAACCGGCACGTACTGTCCAGGTCGTCTTCCTGGACAAATAGGGAGACTATCCCAGACTCTTTATGACAAATTAACGATTTGAACTCGAAGAAAAATTTTGATTGGAAAGAGAATAGAAGAATTGAAAATTTTAGTAGTTACATTTTTTTTAAAAAAAATGTCTCCACTCTTACTACTGAAAGGGGTAGAAACTATACACAAAAAAAACATCGGGAGAAACACTATCAGTCTCATTGACTTCTAAAAATAATTTATTTGACGCTAAATATCGGCCGTTTAACATGAATAAAAATTTCCACCACCCCATTCGCTCCTTGGGGGGGGGGGGGGGTTAAACTGCAAGTTGAATGTCATAATTAAACACAGTAACATGCACAACCCCGAATTCGACTCCAATCTCGGTTGTTTTCGCGTTAATTTTTATGTAACGCCCCTCCACTAAGAATTCTTCCCCCACCCCCATGCCCCCATGCCGAAATTGGTTGAAATTACACACTGGCAACATCGGGAGACAGTCTATAAATCTCAAATGACACTGAAAAATATTTATTCGACCAAAACCAACGGGCGTTGTAGCAATTATGAAAATTTCCACCCTCGCCCCTGGGAGGTGGTAATCGTGTCTTATAACGTAATATGAACATTTAGCTAATGACAGCTGCCTTTTTTTTTCTAAGTCAGAGCCGTGATTCGTGACCCCTGGCATGTTCCTAGACTGCAGAAACATTCAATTTGGTGTTGCCGAATATCTGTCACGCTAGTTTAATCTGGTGCGCACGGACCTGCCGTTCTCACCTATCTATAAAAAAAAACATTCCAAATTTATATTAAACTAGCTGGGTGCCCGGCTTTGCTCGTGTACTTATTTATATAAACTCGATAAAGTATTTAATTGAATACTTAAATATATTCCTTGAATATTTCAGGATATAATTGTCAATTGTCACTCAGTCTTCATACATTACGAAATATTACATTGATGAAATTGTTAGCTAGACTCACAACTAATACAGCGCGAAAATTAACTTACATTTTCCCCCAAGGATGGTAAAATAATTCGTTTTTCTTATTTATTATGATTCGATGGAATATTGCTGTATAAAATTATACTTTTTATTTAAAAAAAATATTTCTGCTTTATTTCATTCCTAATAAAGGAGATATTTCCTTTGTTCGTTGCGTAGTAACGTCTTTCTCTCGCGTGACGTCATTGTCTCTTGGCGCGCAGTAATTTAATATTTAATGATCACGGTTTTTAATTATAATTCTTTCCACATGTATGCTAGGCGTTTCTCACCCTCACAGTACCGTTTCTCGTGTTTTGAAGAATTTGTGTACCAATTTTTGTTGCAATCTAACCACGCTTTTAAATTTGTATAGAAATTAACGTAAATACATACATACATACATACATACAAATATACATCCTTTTTTTATATAGATTTTATAAACATGGTTCCGTGAGTGATGATATTCACTGAGTGTGTGTGTGTGTATGTGATCGTGATTTCAGTCATTAGCCTTCAATGACGCGATACGTGTGATGCTCTCAAAACCCTAGGTTTACGCTTTCCACAGACAGTCCGGAAGGACGCGAGACCACTCAGGCTACATAAGCCACACGGATGGACAGGGACGACAGTATTGACAACCTTAAGAATGGTCTGAGCCAGCGAGAAAAAAAACCTTCGGAAAATACACCGCAAAGAAAATGGCCGGACACAACAAAAATATGATGTAAACACGACGTGTTTACAAAGCGACTAACGCCAGAAAATTATCGTCTCATAAAGTAAAAACCCTTTAATTTTCTCTGCCAAAAAAAAAAGAAAGAAATCCATCGTAAAACTTGATGGTCCATGTTGTTTATCTAAAGATACGTACGAGTTATGCCGCGACAGATGGAATATTGTTTGAACCTGGTTCGCGATTAACTCTTGTTTGTTGAATCGTGACCGCAAAGCACACAGCGATTGTTTTCAATCCTAACAATACTATATACGTGCTAATTAATTACACAAATGCTATAACTGAAACAACGACTGTCTATTATTACAAATAATCAGTAACGGGCGGGAAAAACGGACGTCTGTTAAACACAAAGTGTTTGCTCAGTTTCTAAATAAAAAAAATTATTTTGTTGACTCAGATTTTGGGACAATGTGGTGCTGGAATCAACACCGACAGCGTAAATGTTCCACCCCCACGTATGACCATTTTTAAGACTGTGAGAGAAGGGGGTAGAGGGAGGATTTACATATTTACCCCCGCCCCCGCCGCTAAAAACCAATGTATCAATTTGTAAGTCATTTCTAGCGTCCAATCAAATGTTTTCTTTGGTTTCCGAGGTTTGAACACAATCAAACACAGGGACGGTTACAAGCAACAACAACACCGCAATATATGCCACCACAATTCATGACCAAACATGGGATTGAATCGTGTTTAATCTGTCAACTGTGTCGGGCCTATCTAAACCTCGTTGATGACACACAGCTGCGTGGTTGTTCGTAATATCGGAGCATTGGACAACGTGTTCAATTACATGAGAATTAAAGTTTATTTAATATATTTTATTTCAGTCGTTTATTTTCTTCCATCTAATAAGTTGTTTCTCTGTTCCCATTGGAGAGGACCCTGCGAGAGGATTCTCTCGCAGGTAACCTGCGACGGATTTTCTCTCGCAGGCAGAGCCTTTTAGGAGAGATTCGAAGGGGCTACCTTTGGGTTTGCCTTTTCCTGTCCGTTTTTGAACTAAGGTTCCCACAAGCCGAGGCACCTCGGCCTGTTTTGAGAGGTATATGTTCCGGGGTCACAGACCTTGGGCATACGGTAAGAGTTGTTCGCTATTCCCATTCGAATAGTCGGCCAGCTGCCTCCTAAACTGGTCTAGGCACGGAGAAGGGAATGCTGCGTCCCCACAGCAAACTCCTCTCCCGCTATCGGAAGGGCGTGGGACCAGTACCCAATGCCCGACCTACCTAATGCAGGTTTTTCTAGGGTTTTCCCTGCTTTTATTTAGGCGAATGCCAGGTAGGATCCTTAAAATATAGCCCGGGGGCCCTAGTTAACCCTTGGCTACCTTCCACTACCCTTCCGCATCCCCCCTTTCTAATCCCTTCCTATGCTATTAAAGGGGAGTTGCCCAAAGTGTATTACCCTCATGTAGCCTGTTGACCTAAAAAAAAATTCCCATTGGAACAGTTGGTCAGCTGCCTCCAAAACGGGTCGAGGCACGCAGAAGAGAATGTTGCGACCCCACAGCAAACCCCTCACCTGTTCTCGCAAGGGCGTGGAACAAGTACCCAAGAGCCTGATGCAGGTTTTTTTAGGGTTTGTCCTGCCGGGTAGGAGCCTTAAACCTTTGCCCGGGGCTCCTGTACTTAACCCTTGGCTACCTTCCTCTACCCTTCCGCATGCCCCCTTTCACTCCTTTTCCTATGCTATAAGAGGGGAGTTGCCACCATGTGGATTACCCTGTCTACACCTACAAAAAAAAATCTCTCAAAGAAGCCAGTGAGAGAATTCTCTCGTAGGTGAACAGTCCCAGAGAGCTCAGGAGGAGGCTACTACCTTTGGGGATGCCTTGTCCTCGCTCTGGTTTTTTTAAACTAAGGTTCCCACATGCCGAGGCCTGTTTTAGAGAGGTTCCTTGGGCATACGGTAAGGGCGTGGGAAAAGTACCCAAGAGCCTGACCTACCTGATGCAGATTTTTATAGGGTTTTCCCTGCATCACATATTGGCGAATTGCCTGGGTAGGATCCTTAAACAATAGCCCGGGGGCCTAGGTTAAAAAATAATTGCAGTGGAAACAACGTGAGGTTATGTAAAAGAGACTTACTGCATATGTGGTAGGGAAACTAAGTTAATACCCGTAGGGACTATGATTGCTGGAGTTCTGTATAATGTGGAAATAATTTTTCCCGTAGCAGGGAAAGCAATGCAGGATTTATCTTTGGAGTGGTAGCGACTGATTTTTGAGAGGCAGTAAGTCAGAGATATTAATACGTATGCTTCCACTTTGTACGTTCGATATGTTTTTTGACGTTTCACGTCCCACGCCCTACTGATGGCGGGTGAGGGGATTTATGTGGGGAAGCAGCATTTCATTCTCCGTGCCTCGGTCAGTTCAGGAGGCAGCTGGCCGACTATTCCAATGCAAGAATAGAATTTTCAAGTATTTTTGAAAAAAAATTAATTTATATCCAGGGAAAACTGATTTAAAAGTCAGACATTTGACTATTTTCCATATTCCCCCAATTGAAAGTAAGTTCAGGAGGCAGCTGGCCGACTATTCCAATGCAAGAATAGAATATCCAGTATTTTTTCTGTAAAAAAAAATTATATCGAGGTCAAACTGATTTAAAAGTCAGACAGTTGACTATTTTCCATATTCCCTCTGTTGAAAGTAAGTTCAGGAGGCAGCTGGCCGACTATTCCAATGCAAGAATAGAATCTCCAGTATTTTTTTTAAAAAAAAAATTATAAACAGGACAAACTTATTTAAAAGTCAGACATTTGACTATTTTCCATATTCCCCCTGTTGAAATTAAGTTCAGGAGGCAGCTGGCCGACTATTCCAATGCCTGAATAAAATCTCCAGGGTTTTTGAGGAAAAAAAGATTATATCTAGGGCAAACTGATTTAAAAGTCAGACATTTTACTATTTTCTATATTCTTCCTATTGAAAGTAAGTTGAGGAGGCAGCTGACCGACTATTCCAATGCAAGAATAGAATCTCCAGTATTTTTTTTAAAAAAAAATTAAACAGGACAAATTGATTTAAAAGTCAGACATTTGACTATTTTCCTTATTTCTCCTGTTGAAAGTAAGTTCAGGAGGCAGCTGGCCGACTATTCCAATGCAAGAATAGAATCTCCAGTATTTTTTTTAAAAAAAAAATTATATCCAAGACAAACTGATTTAAAAGTCAGACAGTTGACTATTTTCCATATTCCCTCTGTTGAAAGTAAGTTCAGGAGGCAGCTGGCCGACTATTCCAATGCAAGAATAGAATCTCCAGTATTTTTTAAATAAATAAAAATTATATCCAGGACAAACTGATTTAAAAGTCAGACATTTGACTATTTTCCATATTCCCCCTGTTGAAATTAAGTTCAGGAGGCAGCTGGCCGACTATTGCAATGCAAAAATAGAATCTCCAGTATTTATGAAAAAAAAATTATATTCTGGGCAACCGGATTAAAAGTCAAACATTGATATATGCAATGGTGGGGAAGCCCAAAAAATAATAATAATAATTTAGGCAAGCCGTTAATAAAATATCTTGGCACATCACCGATTTGAATTAATCTTCCATAGGTAAATTTGGACTCGTAAACATGTAACACGAACAACGAAGTGTAATATTGCAAAAATATATATGTGTGATTTTGTGCCAGTGTCGGGAGTCGCACCCATGAGTTGAAATTATCACCCGACAAACCCCATAACCTGTTACATCGGCCAATACTTCGTGACGGCGTTTGCGTTTCCTATCATCAATTGAAGGCAAACAGCCCTGAACGATAGTCAACAACCACATTTATTGCCCCAACGGTTTTACCATATATTTAGGAATTTGAGTAATCGGATCTAAATTACTCCTGCAACAATTTGAGTAATACTGGGATTTATGCTCGGATGAGCTCACTGCGCATTTTCCACGTCAATTCCTGAGCGAGAATCATATTAAACCAGCCAAAATTCCTGTCGGTCCAGTGTTATTGGCGTCACAAATAACGCCGATATTCCAGACGGAATAGTTACCAGAAATTCTAGTGTTTATATTTCTAATTTACTAAGTAGGGTTGTGATTTTAAGCGCGAGTAGTCAACTGTATTGCGGTTATCCGTATCTTTTATTTTAATTGCAACTACATGGTTGCCACGTGTACTTATTTGTATAACCAGAAACTGTATTTAATTCTATCTTAACCTTTAGTCAAGAAGTGATTTAACCTGTTCCTAGTTCCAGCGATAGTGCAGAAAAATTAAGCCGGCGAGAGGTTTCTCTCGCAGGTAACCTGCGAGGGATGTTCTCTCGCAGGCAGAACTTTTTAGGAGAGATACGAAGGGGCTACCTTTGGGGATGCCTTTTCCTCTCCGTTTTTGAACTAAGGTTCCCACAAGCCGAGGCACCTCAGCCTGTTCTGAGAGGTGTATGTTCCGGTGTCGCAGACCTTGGGCATACGGTAAGAGTTGTTCGCTATTCCCATTGGAATAGTCGGCCAGCTGCCTCCTAAACTGGCCGAGGCACGGAGAAAGGAATGCTGCGTCCCCACAGCAAACTCCTCTCCCGCTATCGGAAGGGCGTGGGACAAGTACCCAATGCCCGACCGACCCGATGCAGGTTTTTCTAAGGTTTTCCCTGCATTTCTTTAGGCGAATGCCGGGTAGGATCTTTAAAATATAGCCCGGGGGCCCCTAGTTAACCCTTGGCTACCTTCCTTTACCCTTCCGCATCCCCCCTTACAAATCCCTTCCTATGCTATTAAAGGGGAGTTGCCCAAATGGGATTACGGTCATGTAGCCAGTTGCCCTAAAAAAAAAGCCATAGTGCATTAATTGAACAGCTGTAAAATACACTGAATTTTATTGGGACAACAAAAATACCTCAGAATTTCTTCTTAAATATACTCCTTGAGTGTTTCAGGACATAATTGTCCCTCTGTCTTAAGACATTACCAAAGATTAAATTGCAGAAATTCTTAGCTAAGATTCACAATGTAAACAAATAGTCGCCATATTGGAGTCACTAAACATGGCGACGATAATTAACTTACATTTTCCGCAAGGATCATAAAGTATTTCGTATTGTTTTTTTTATTATCATTCCATGGAGTATTATTGGGTAAAATTATAGCTTTTATTCAAATGAAAATATTTCTGCTTTATTTTATTACGGAAAAAGTGTACTATTTCCTTTGTTCGTCGCATAGTAACGTCTCTCCAACTCTCTCTCTAACTCTCTCTCTAACTCTCTCTCTAACTCTCTCTCTAACTCTCTCTATTTCTCTCTCTAACTCTCTCTCTCTAACGCTCTCTCTCTCTCTCTCTTTCTCGTGCGACGTCACGCTATCTTGACGCGCTGTAATTTTTACACAAAAATTATCACGTTTTTCAATTACAATTCTTTCCACGTTTATGCTAGAGGGGTTTCTCACCTCTGTTGGGGGGCAACAGTACTGTTTCTCGTGTTTTTAAGAATATGCGTACCACGTTTCGTAGCAGTCTCTCCACGTGTTTAAATATGTATAGAGATTAACGTACATACATACATACAAGCATACACAAATACACATAGAAACATACATCCTATATAGATTATTAAATCCTGGATAATTGGAACAATGTCGAGTGACAACTCGGCGTGGTATCAATCACGTTGAAAAGGTCCCTAGTTTGGCCATTTTTACGAACGGAAATGTCAACGCGTTTTGTGAGCAGGAATAAGTGAACAATAGTGTTGTGAGGTTCGGAGCCGGGCGGTCATCCACAGCTGTGTGGACCGAATTCAATAACCTCAATAATTGCTTTTTATTCTCTCTCTCTCGCGTAAAAAGGTGGATAGTTTCTACTTTACGAGTAATTTTACATCCCCCCTTTCAAAATTTCGTATGCAGAAGCCTGCGAGAGGATTCTCTCGCAGGTAACCTGCGAGGGATGTTCTCTCGCAGGCAGAACCTTTTAGGAGAGATACGAAGGGGCTACCTTTGGGGATGCATTTTCGTCTCCGTTTTTGTACTAAGGTTCCCACAAGCCGAGGCACCTCGGCCTGTTCTGAGAGGTGTATGTTCCGGGGTCACAGACCTTGGGCATACGGTAAGAGTTATCCGCTATTCCCATTGGAATAGTCGGCCAGCTGCCTCCTAAACTGGTCGAGGCACGGAGAAGGGAATGCTGCGTGCCCACAGCAAACTCCTCTCCCGCTATCGGAAGAGCGTGGGTCAAGTACCCAATGCCCAACTTACCTGACGCAGGTTTTTCTAGGGTTTTCCCTGCATTTCATTAGGCGAATGCCGGTAGGATCCTTAAACCATAGCCCGGGGGCCCTGGTAACCCTTGGCTACCTTCCTCTACCCTTGCGCATCCCCCCTTTTCAAATCCCTTCCTATGATATTAAAGGGGAGTTGCCCAATGTGGATTACCCTCATGTAGCCTGATACTTCTAATTGGAGTTTAATGGAAATTCATTAAATATATTAATTTAATTATGAGCATTTATTCTGTGGATTACCAAATCAACACCTACTTTTATGTATGTATTTATTTAATCTACAAATGGGCAGTTTTCCCGCCGGTACGAAGTTACAATGTAATTACAAATTAAATAAGGAAAAATAGAGTAAATTAACGTAATTATTATAAAATATAAGCTAGATTTAGGAAATTATTACTACTATCAATACATATATATATATATATATATAACATTAATTAAAGGTTAATTTTGAAAAAGTTAAAGAAGGAATTAATATTGAACTGCCCATTTGTAGATGAAATAAATTGATACATAAACTAGGTGTTGATTTGGTAATCCACAGAATCAATGTTCAATATTTAAATTAATATATTTAAGGAATTTACATGAATCCCCCCCCCTCCCCAATATAAAGAAAAAAAGGTAAAAATACTCGTTAAGTTTCTAATAAAGATAGTCAAAAACAGACGAAAGAAGTAAAGTCTTTAGTTGGCTTTGGAGTTTTGTTACCTTACGAGTGCAGTTGTGTCGCTCTAGGCTCTTCATAGCACCTGAAGAAAATGAACAAGGATCCTAGAAACGTTGTAGTGTGGTATTTATTTGTCTATCTTCCTTAATTTATTTATAAGGCCAGTGCAATAATGAGAGAGACTATTTTTTTTTGCACATGTAAACATTTTAAATGCCGTAGTCGGTATGTAGACATTTTCGCGTTCTTGAATTCCATGTTAAAATAATATTAACTACAATTTTTTTGTTTAAAAAATCTCATTCTTATAAAAGGTCAGGGCGAAATTTGATTAGGGAAAAATCCCCAAATGTTTACAAGGGGTGTACAAAGAATTTTAAACGTTCTTTTCTTTGATTTTTTTTTATAAAAAAGTACCGACTAGATTTACTCGCGATAAATAAGGCCAGGTAGTGGGAGGACTATACTTCCGTCTAGCCGTAGCCGTCCCAAGGAAGTTTCCGAAGCTCGAGGGATTTTTCTCGTGTGCCGTCATTATATCCGGTTGAATTTATAAACAAAAATTATAATTTTCAAATGTAGAAAAATTCTCGTTATAACGGCGAGTACGACTGTATTAAATTCCTTTTTATATCAATAGTTGAGGATTTGCGTTTCAAAAATGTGAAATTCCAAAATTTATTAACTACTATGGTATCCTTAAGCTGATAAATACGTAGAGTTATAGGAAGCTCACTTGTTACCGAAGTGATGTCGACAGGCGATAATCGATTGAATATATATATATATATATATATATATATATATATATATTTAGGGCAACAGGCAACATGAGGGTAATCCACGTTGGGCAACTCCCCTTTAATAGCATAGGAAGGGATTTGAAAGGGGGGATGCGGAAGGGTAGAGGAAGGTAGCCAAGGGTTAACTAGGGGCCTCCGGGCTATATTTTAAGGATCCTACCCGGCATTCGCCTAAAGGAATGCAGGGAAAACCTTAGAAAAACCTGCATCGGGTAGGTCGGGCATTGGGTACTTGTCCCATGCCCTTCCGATAGCGTAAGAGGAGTTTGTTGTGGGGACGCAGCATTCCCTTCTCCGTGCCTCGACCAGTTTAGGAGGCAGCTGGCCGACTATTCCTATGGGAATAGCGGACAACTCTTACCGTATGCCCAAGGTCTGTGACTCCGGAACATACACCTCTCAGAACAGGCCGAGGTGCCTCGGCTTGTGGGAACCTTAGATCAAAAACGGAGAGATCGATTGAATAATTCGACTTTGGTTATTTGTAGAGTCTACTTACAGTTTAGCCTTCGAATATATTCCTGTAGTTTGCTAATATTCACTAAGACGTATGATATTAAAAAATAATAATTTTAATGTTAAAAATTGGTGAGATCCAGGAGCATTACGGTGATGAGTTCCACTTCCTTATCCAGAGAAATCCTCGTGTAATCGCTTCGAAGCCACTTACGCTGTTTACCTCCTCGCCTCCTCGTCTCGGGGTAATTTTATCACTTCACGGCGAGTTACCCTGTTTTGCAAATGTCTGTTTCCATCTCCCTCACTCTTTCCATTTTCGTATTGTGGCGGCGGCCCCATTCGGCGGCAATCACGGTTTCTGGTCGGGGAAATTCCTTTGCTACGCACGTCTGTCTTACGGCGTGCGGGCGTCGTAAAAACTTTCCGCTGTTAAGTTTTGCGACTTGCGAGGGCCCTACAAAAGTAGGACATTGAAATTCTGTAGCACGCCTAACAAGTTTAAGGGGGCCCCCCTAATAAAGAAATTCGGAAATCGGCAGACAGAGGGAAATATCGTTGCGCGTTGCGAATGAAGTTTTCCCCCTTAAATTTCAATTTTAACAGGCTCCTCTTCTCGTTAGAGATTCGCTTTAGGGTTCTCATAACTTGGTTGAATGATCCGTGTTAAGCTTTATGCCCCGGTAAAACGCTCTTTGCTTTGTTGCCGGATTAGTTCAGACCTTTATACGACATCAAAGAGACGTTTGTATTCGGGTTTTCCGTCAATTTTGTTTATCGTTGGCCCTGATAATCCTGTTGACTATAATAATCAGTTTCAGATGTATAAATTTATAACTTATTCAGAATTTTTAAATTAATTCAGCAGTGTGTGTGTGTGTGTGTGTGTGTGTGACGCAGAGTGATTAACTGATTAATAATTCCGTTTCCATATAAATTTACCTCAGCTAAAAATAACTCGTTAATCAATTTAAAATATTCCTTCCTCCTCGCTCACGTCAAACAGACATAAGGACTTTTTTTAAAAAAAAATACATCACACCCCTATATGGAAAACGTTACAATAAATTTCTCTTAGATATTATTGAATTAATGAAATATATACCAGTACGAGTGTTGGAACAATCAGACAACTCGGAAATATGGTTTACGCCCTTCGTAAAAGAAATCTGTAGCAGTTAATTGGGCACCTGAGTTCTTCAACCGACTTCAATGTGTTAATTAGGGACGTAGAATGTGTTAAAAAAGGAATAAATGAAAAACGTCAGGTTTCTGTGAGATCATTTACGATATAATAATTTTAAATAATCTCTGAAAGATTAATAATTGTTTTAGTAACACATAAAAAAAATGCAAAAAAATAGTAAAACTGTTTTTAATTGAATACAACATGTATATGTCAGGGTTTTGTGGGCTACTAGCAAGGTCCTTTTTTACCTGGCTGAACTATATATATATATATATGGCTGTTTAAAATCATTACTAAAGCTTTACAGGAATGACAGTAAAGTATTTAATAAGGAACGTAGGTTTTCCCGGTGTAGTTGCTGGATGAAGTTTTCTCGGGATTCCAACCCGTTTGGAATCCAGAGGAAACTTCATCCAGTTACATATTTATTTATTTTATAAATAATTAAATGGTCTTTATTCAGAAAAAATTATATATTATATACAGGACACAATACAGGACCTTTTCTGAATAAAGACCATTTATTTATTTATAAAATTAATAAATATTTCACTGTCATTACTAAAACTTTCCATTTATATCTATATATCCAGAAATAATTAAAAAAGTAATTGCAAAAATATATATTAAATATAGGACACAATACGTGACCTTAATTTTTGCCGAATAAAGACCATTTTTTTATTTATAAAATTACTAAATATTTCACTGTCGTTACCAAAACTTTCCATTTATATCTAGTAATGACAGTAAAAGATTTATTAATTGTATAAATAAATAAATAGTCCTTATCCAGAAATAATTAAGAAAGTAATTACAAAAATATATATTAAATACAGGACACAATACAGGACCTTAATTTTTGCCGAATAAAGACCATTTTTTTATTTATAAATTTAATAAATATTTCACTATCATTAGAAAAACTTTTCATTTATATCTAGTAATGACAGTAAAAGATTTATTAATTGTATAAATAAATAAATAGTCCTTATCCAGAAATAATTAAGAAAGTAATTGCAAAAATATATATTAAATACAGGACCTTAAGTTTTGCTGAATAAAGACCATTTTTTTGTTTATAAAATTAATAAATATTTCACTATCATTAGAAAAACTTTTCATTTATATCTAGTAATGACAGTAAAAGATTTATTAATTGTATAAATAAATAAATAGTCCTTATCCAGAAATAATTAAGAAAGTAATTACAAAAATATATATTAAACACAGGACACCATACAGGACCTTAAGTTTTGCTGATTAAAGACCATTTTTTTGTTTATAAAATTAATAAATATTTCACTATCCTTTAAAAAATTTTTCATTTATATCTAGTAATGACAGTAAAAGATTTATTAATTGTATAAATAAATACATAGTCCTTATCCAGAAATAATTAAGAAAGTAATTACAAAAATATATATTAAACACAGGACACCATACAGGACCTTAAGTTTTGCTGATTAAAGACCATTTTTTTGTTTATAAAATTAATAAATATTTCACTATCCTTTAAAAAATTTTTCATTTATATCTAGTAATGACAGTAAAAGATTTATTAATTGTATAAATAAATACATAGTCCTTATCCAGAAATAATTAAGAAAGTAATTACAAAAATATATATTAAACACAGGACACCATACAGGACCTTAAGTTTTGCTGATTAAAGACCATTTTTTTGTTTATAAAATTAATAAATATTTCACTATCCTTTAAAAAATTTTTCATTTATATCTAGTAATGACAGTAAAAGATTTATTAATTGTATAAATAAATACATAGTCCTTATCCAGAAAGAATTAAGAAAGTAATTGCAAAAAAAAATATTATATACAGTACACAATACAGGACCTTTTCTGAATAAAGACCATTTATTTATTTATAAAATTAATAAATATTTCACTGTCATTACCAAAACTTTCCATTTATATCTACTAATGACAGTAACATATTTATTAATTGTATAAATAAATAAATAGTCCTTATCCAGAAAGAATTAATAAAGTAATTGCAAAAAAAAAATTATTAAATACAGGACACAATACAGGTCCTTAATTTTTGCCGAATGAAGACCATTTTTTTATTTATAAAATTAATAAATATTTCACTGTCATTACCAAAACTTTCCATTTATATCTAGTAATGACAGTAAAAGATTTATTAATTGTATAAATAAATAAAGGGTCTTTATTCATAAAAAATTAAGAAGGTAATTGCCAAAAATACAGGACACAATACAGGTCCTTAATTTTTGCTGAATAAAGACCTATTTTTTGTTTATAAAATTTATAAATATTTCATTGTCATTACCAAAACTTTCCATTTATATCTACTAATGACAGTAACATATTTATTAATTGTATAAATAAATAAATAGTCCTTAACCAGAAAGAATTAAGAAAGTAATTGCAAAAAATATATATATTAAATACAGGACACAATACAGTACCTTTTCTGAATAAAGACCATTTATTTATTTATAAAATTAATAAATATTTTACTGTCATTACTAAAACTTTCCATTTATATCTATATAATTATAGTAAAGTATATATTAATTTCATAAATAAATAAATGGTCTTTATTCAGAAGAATTTTTTATCAAATAAAGGAAACAGAGGGATGACGATATTTATCTTCCATTTTTAAATTCATCTTGTAATCATTACATATTATTATAATTTTATTTACAATGTTACACATTTGTTTTACTCCAACTGTTTTAAATATTAAATTCCGATACGAATAACTTTTAAAAAAAATTCTGATAATTTTTTTAACGGAATATTGTAATATAAGGACATAATTAAAACAGATTAGTTTAAGGACTGCAGTAAATATATTCTTAGAGGAATTAATTTAATTTTTTATCTGTTGCAAAGAGTAATTTTTACAGTGTATTATATATATATATATTTCTTTTGTATTCACATGTTTACATTTTCCGTCAGGTAAGTCAAAGTAAAATTTGTGACAGCAGGTTGTTAAATAGATAATTATTCGTATCAGCATGAATGAAAGCTATTTTCCATGTTAGTTTCCGGACATTTTCTATTTACAGCGGATTCGGAATCTCTGTGCTTGATCTTGCTTTGACGTGCTCCTGACGAATGTTTGCTGATGAGGAGTTTTGTACCACCCCCGTCTGTCAATCATCTCACACACAGCTCTTGTCAGTGGCAACCGTTGGGCTCTCGTAGTCACATCGTCAGAAAAAACCCCCTTTCTCATTACGCCCCTAGTGGCAGAATATTCATGAGCCAATGCATAGTATGACATTTTTCTCCGTTATGGAATTTATTTGATTTTTATTTTAAAAGAATTCCTCAATGCAGTCAGCATTGAGAAAAGTTTTATTACTTACGCCCCTTCAAAGAAATAAAAGTTCAGATAATAAATATTTTTTAATTAATTATGGACATCTGAATAGTATAAAAATGGATTCTTTATTTTTAATTGATTTTAATGGCTTTGAATTGATGTCAGAGAATTTTAAATCCTTTTAAAAAAATATATAACCAAGCCTGAGACTAAAATTTACGATACTGTGGATTTACATTATTTTAAATACGGTGGTTCGAAAGTACACAACCTTGTAGTTCGCTATTATGTTGCATGCAGGTCAACATGCGTGTAGTTGGAACGTCTTAGAGTTGTTCTAGGAAATCAGGTCTGACTGTAGCATACTTGACGCAAAGGTAAACTTTCCAATACTATTCTTTTCATTGTCTCCACTTTTGATCCTTCATATTCATACATTTCTCCCTCTCCGGATTATGGATGTCTCTGAGTTTAATTATGACGTTCAACATGCAGTTTAATACCCCGAGAGCGGAGGGGGTGGTGGAAATTATTATGACAGTAGTAAGAGTAGAGAGATTTAGGGGAGTTACACAAAAATAACCTGAGCACAACCGAGATTGGAATCGAATCCGGTATTATGGATGTCTCTGTGTTTAATTATGACGTTCAACATGCAGTTTACCCCCCAGGAGGGGAGCTGGGGGTGGAAATTTTCAAATACCTTAAACTGTCGATATTTTGCGCCCAATAAATATTTTTCGGGGTTAATGAGATTCATAGTGTTTCTCTCGATGTTGTTTGTGTATAATTTATACCCCTTTCGGCACGGTATGTAAGAGCCCCTTAGAGGCGTTACACAAAAATAACGCAAAAGTTGCAGTTTAACCCTCAGAAGCAGGGGTGGAAATTTTCGAACATGTTAAACGGCTGATATTTAGCGTCAAATACATTATTTTTAGAAGTCAATGAGACTGATACTGTTTCTCCCGATGTTTTTTTTTGTGTGTATAGTTTCTACCTATTTCAGTGGTAAGAGTGGAGATATTTAGGGGAGTTACACAAAAATAACGTGAACACAACCGAGATTGAAATCTAATCCGGGATTATAGATGTCTCTGTGTTTAATTATGACGTTCAACCTGAAGTTTAACCCCCAGGAGGGGGGGTGGGGGTGGAAATTTTCAAATATGTTAAACTGTTGATATTTTGCATCAAATAAATATTTTTAGGAGTCAATGAGTCTGATAATGTTTCACCCGATGTTGTCTCTGTATAATTTCTACCCCTTTTCGGCATGGGATGGAAGAGCCCTTAGAGGCATTACAGAAAAAATAACGCAAAAGTTGCAGTTTAACCCCCCAGAAACGAAGGTGGGCAGGAAATTTTCAAACATGTTAAACGGCCGATATTTAGAGTCAAATAAATTATTTTTAAGAGTCAATGAAACTGATAAGGTTTCTCCAGATGTTGTTTGTGAATAATTTCTACCCATTTCATCGTGGAATGGAAGAGTCCTTAGAGGAGTTACACAAAAATAACGTGAAATTTGCAGTTTAATCCCCAGAAGCGGGGATGGATAGAGTTGGAAATTTTCAAACATGTTAAACGACCGATATTTAGCGTCAAATAAATTATTTTGTGGAGTCAATGAGACTGATACTGTTTCTCCAGATGTTTTTTGTGTGTATAGTTTCTACCCCTTTCAGTAGTAAAAGTGGAGAGATTTAGGGGAGTTAAATAAAAATAACGTGAACACAACCGAGATTGGAATCGAATCCGGGATTATGGATGTCTCTGAGTTTAATTATGACATTAAACATGCAGTTTAACCTCAGGAGCGGAGGGGGTGGTGGAAATTTTCAAATATGTTAAACTGCCGATATTTTGCGCCAAATAAATATTTTTTGGGGTCAATGAGATTTATAGTGTTTCTCCCGATTTTGTTTATGTAAAATTTATACCCCTTTCGGCATGGGATGGAAGAATCCCTTATAAGCGTTACACAAAAATAACGCAAAAGTTGCAGTTTAACCCCCAGGGGTGGAAATTTTTGAACATGTTAAACGGCCGATATTTAGCGTCAAATAAATTATTTTTATGAGTCACAGACTGATAGTGTTTCTCCCGATGTTTTTTGTGTATAGTTTCTTCTCCCTTGTACTGTACGAGGGGAGGGATATAGGGGAGTTACACAAAAATAAAGCGAAAACAAGCCAGATTGGAGTCGAATCCGGGAGTTATGGATGTCGCTGAGTTTAATTATGACAGCCCGAGTAACACCCAGGCTAATATATTTGTGAGTGTAAAAGTTACATGAATAGTTTTAGCAAATACGGTAAAATAACAGATCACGTGGGACTTGCATCAAAAGACTTATAATTACTATTAAATTAAAAGAGAAACAATTTAGTAAATTTTAGTTACAGATAGAACTATTTACCCTTTGACCGGGACGTTGTCTATTCTGTTAAGGGGTGGAACGAGGCAATTAACACAGATATGAGGACGCTATACTTATCACCCTGACGTCATCTCGGACGCTCATTAATCACCATCATTCCCATTAATCAACAGCAGCAACAGCAGAATCCACACCCATGTGAGCAGCGGTCCTCCTCGCAGCAATGTTAATATTAGTCCGTGTACAACAGTACGTCACTTCTGATTAACATGGTATCTTAAATAGATTGTGGAAGGCCTCATCATATAGAACGCAGAACTGTGACCGCTCTTTGTGTCGAGGGCTCAGTCAATTATTAATGGAAAGATTTAATGTTGGATGCCCAGAAAAAATAATTAGTCGATTTTTTTAACTAACATCATAACATAAATGTATTGTAGAAAGTATTAAATATCACATTAAATAAAAATTTGAAAACCAAAATCTACTACAGCTTGAATAACTACAAAAACATATTTATTTGATAAAACATGTATGGTTTTGGACTTGTTCACCATTTCCACGAACACTGATTTTTCTTCTTCTCCGGAGCAAATACTAGATAACGCACTCTGACGGAAAATAATAACCCTTGTGAAATTTTTGAGTTGCCAGATAAAAAAAAATTCAACCTGAAGAAGATGCAAAAAAGTCTATCGAAACGTCGTCATAATAATTAAAAATAAAAAGTGTGTCCGTATGAGGTCGCCAATATGTTTTATTAAAAGATCGTAGACTTTTCTAAAAGAGTTTGGAACACCAGTACATAACAATGGTATTAATAATAACAATAAATATGTACAAAAACAGACAAAGCAAAGAAGTCTTGTTCCTTTCGTCAGGTGCAGTAAAAAAAGCACAGACGTAAGAGCCTGGGGGGCGATAGAGAGAGAGATAGTGATAGAGAGAGATAGAGACAGAGAGAAATATATATATATATATATATATATATATATATATATATATATATATATATATAGAGAGAGAGAGAGAGAGAGAGAGAGAGAGATAGACAGAGATAGAGAGAGATAGTAATAGCGATAGAGACATAGTGAGAGATAGAGAGAGATGAGATAGAGAGAGAGAAACATATAGAGAGAGAGAAAGATAGAGAGAGATAGTAATAATGATAGAGAGATAGAGAGAGAGATGAGATACAGAGAGGGATAGAGAGAGATGAGATAGAGAGAGATGAGATACAGAGAGGGATAGAGAGAGATGAGATAGAGAGAGATGAGATACAGGGAGGGATAGAGAGAGATGAGATAGAGAGAGATAGAGAGAGATGAGATAGATAGAGAGAAATATATATATATATAGAGAGAGAGAGAGAGAGAGAGAATAATAGTGATAGAGATATATAAATAGATAGAGAGAGAGAGAAAGATGATAGACAGAGAGAAATATATATATATATATATATAGAGAGAGAGAGAGATAGTAATAGTAAAAGAGAGATAGAGATAGATAGATAGAGAGAGAGGTATAGAGAGATGAGATAGATAGAGATAGAGAGAAATATATATATATATATATATATATAATATATATATAGAGAGAGAGAGAGATAGTAATAGTAAAAGAGAGATAGAGATAGATAGATAGAGAGAGAGGTATAGAGAGATGAGATAGATAGAGATAGAGAGAAATATATATATATATATATATATATATATATATATAATATATATATATATAGAGAGAGAGAGAGAGAGAGAGATAGAGAGAGAGATAGTAATAGTAAAAGAGAGTTAGAGATAGATAGATAGAGAGAGGGGTAGAGAGAGATGAGATAGATAGAGATAGAGATAAATATATATATATATATATATATATATAGAGAGAGAGAGAGAGAGAGAGAGAGAGATAGAGAGAGAGGTAATATAGTAATAGATATATATATATATATATATATATATATAAAGAGAGAGAGAGAGAGAGAGAGAGAGAGAGACGGAGAGAGAGCGAGAAAACTGCCCCAGTCAGTCTCCTTCCCGTTTTATCAAGAACGGCAAAAAGATCCTGAGGACGCACACGTTGACGTTGTAGTATACAAAATCAGCTGCAACTGATTACAAATAATTTTTTATTCAATTATTAAGGACGAAGATTTACATTTCAGATTAACATAATGATATTTTGATGATATATTTAAATTTTGTTATAACGTCAAATCGTTACTTTTAGAAGTATTTTTCGTATTATCAAAAATATTTTTTTAAATACGAAATGAATTCATTTTTTTATATTTATCAGTTTTATAAAATTGATTATTAACAAGATAAGTTATTATATTGTGTTACCTTATAGACGAGTCGTTGTGACCACTGAATGAGTCAGAGGGATGAACGACTTATATTTCCATAAAATTAATTGCATTCTTTTTGCTAAACTCAAATCAATATGGCGTCTTCCATTCGAAGATGATCTCGAGCCCTTTTCCTCGTTTAATTAAAAATTTCCGGCTATAAAGTTATTCATAATTATTGATTTTGTATAATAGAATTCATTACTGTGAAACGGATTTTAATATCAAGCCTATAAAAAAATATTACTATACCTATAGAGATTAAAGAATATGTTTCTCTGAAATGTAATAACCGATTTTAAATTATCGTTCAAGTTTAAATATCAAGGTCAATTCCTTTAAATGCGGGTACGTATATTAAATTAATTATTTTCGTTTCATTTAATAAATAAACTACTTTAAATGCGGGTACGTATATATAATTAATTATTTTCGTTTCCTTTAATAAATAAACTGCTTTAACTCCGGTTACGTATATTAAATTAATTATTTTATTTACTTTTTCTATGAACTCCTTTAAATGCGGTTACGTATATTAAATTAATTATTTTATTTACCTTTAATAAATAAACTCCTTTAAATGCTGGTACGTATATTAAATTAATTATTTTATTTTCCTTTCTATAAATAAACTCCTTTAAATGAAGGTACGTATATTAAATTATTATTTTATTTTCCTTTAATAAATCAATTCCTTTAAATACGGGTACGTATATTAAATTAATTATTTGATTTTCCTTTAATAAATCAACTCCTTTAAATACTAATCCGTATATTAAATTAATTATTTTATTTTCCTTTAAATAAATCAATTTATTATACTGTCACTCTCGCCATTAACAAAAGCAATTCACCAGTAAACAAAGATAAAACGAGACCAAAGATATAAATCCCCCATCTTCTTCTTCTACTTATTATTATTATTATCAATTTTTAATGTCATAAATTTGTAACACAAATTTAGCTAGACACTTGGAAAATCCCCAAAAGAAAAAAAACAGTAATCTTTTTAACAGTGTTATAATGAAGAATGTTAAGGACTAAGTAGATAAAAAAATAAAATAAAAATATATATATCTAATATGGCAGATATATATATATATATATATATATATAATTTATTTTCTGTGAAATCCGTATTTCAATTAAATAAAACTGAACACTTAGAAAACTGTAATATTTTGAAGAACTGTCTAATGAATAATGTTAAGGACTAAATGCAGAGATAAAATGAAATTAAAATAAATTGATGTAATAAGGCAGCTATATATAAATATAATGGTTTTTTTCTGTTAAATGAGCTGAAACACAGCAGCGTGTCCTTAAAGTAACCCTAGGAATAGTTTAAATCATTGAAAGGCAAAGTTAGTGGCCAATCACAGTGCACGGATAAATTTGTTAAATGAAGGAAGTACCGTGACAGGAATATAAGGACTTAATGAAGCAAACCCTCCCCCAAACAAATAACCTTTAGGGGAGGAGGGGAGAGTAGAGGCTACGATTACTTAAGCTCGTATTTTGTTCTGTGTGGCTGCTGAAGCAGGTAGGAGGAGTGCCAGCAGCGTTGTTGAGTTGTTGATGACTTGGATCTGTGACGAATGTGGGGGGACTGTTATCTCTCGTCCAACTGTCTGCCAACTTCGCACTAGCGCGGTCCAATCTCCGGCCTCGATAAGAAACTAGCGTCGCTGGACCTCGTATCGAAATACGTCATTTCCTCCAAAGTTGTGCCGAGCAGCCTATCAACAAGCTAAGTGATGAACAGTTACCTCAACTTTTTTACTGAAAACGCGGTTGTGGGAAGGGGGGGGGGGATGAAAACAAAACACAACATCACTCGATCTTTGAGACAATATTCAAGAGACTGATCTCTGACGTCAGTTGATTTAATTAATAAATTTAAACGGCCAACCCGTCAGAGAAAATTACAAAATAATACTATAAATATACCAAACAACGCGATATATGTTGATTTGTGAAAAAAAATGATTTTTTTACCTAAAATTTGATATCATACACACCTGAAGAAGTTCTAAAACAGGACCGAAACGTCATCGTATTGCTAAAATGTTTCTGAAGTGTTGGCCGCTTTGTTTATTGATTTATTCCTAAAATGGTAACATTACTCGTCGCATCAGAGGAAATATATATATATATATATATATATATATATATATATATATATATATATATATATATATATATATATTCGAATATACACACACAGTTTCGAGACCAACATAATTGTTTATTTTGTTCCGTATGGTTCTTCATACCCAATAATGTAGTATTTTAAGTTAAATAAATTTATCTCTGATTGAAAATAATGCCAATTCATACAAAAAAGGGGTAATATAAATACCACACAACGTTTCTGGTGATCCTTGTTCCCTTTCGTCAGGTGCGAGGAAGAGCCTAGAGTGACACAACTGCACTGGTCGGTTGACGACACTCGAAAACCCAAAAGCTCTGTGATCCTTGTTCCTTTCGTCAGGTGCTAAGAAGAGCCTAGAGAAACACAGTGTCATCTGACCTGTGCAGTTGTGTCGCTCTAGGCTCTTCTTAAGCGCACCTGACGAAAGGAACAAGGATTTTAGAAACGTTGTGTCGTATTTATATTACGCCTTTTTTTGTCTGAATTGGCTACCTTTCTTATTTTTCAGGGTTTTTTTTAGGTAACAGGCTGCATGAGGGTAATTCACATGGTGGCAACTCCCTTTTAATAGTATAGGAAGGGATTTGAAAGGGGGGATGCGGAAGGGTAGAGGAAGGTAGCCAAGGGTTAACTAGGGGGCCCCCGGGCTATGGTTTAAGGATCCTATCCGGTAATCCGCCTAAAAGTGATGCAGGGACAACGCTAGTAAAACCTGCATCAGGTAGGTCGGGCATTTGGTTGTAGTATTTCAGTACAAGCAGACAAACATTTGGACAATTTGAACTTGTTAAAAGTTTAAGTGTTACTTTAATGGCTGTCAGTAATTAGTTTTACATAATGAATAAGAAAGATAGCACCAATTCAGACCCCTCAAAAAAGGGATAATATAATAATAATAAAATTTCCACACAACGTTTCTGGGATCCTTGTTCCTTTCGTCAGGTTTCGTGAAAAAGGTTTTTGAGGTTTGTCAACTGGAAAGTGCAGTTGTGTCGCTCCAGGCTCTTCTTTGAACCTGACGAAAGGGGACAAGGATCCCAGGAACGTTTGCCATCTTTCTTATTTATTATTTTTCAATCAGATATATATATATATATACATATATATATACATATATATATATACATATATATATATATATATATATATATATAGTACTGCACGTATTAATAAATGTTTCGGATTTTTCGGAAGGCGCCGATTTGAAGGGGACGATGGACAAAGTAGTGTAACACGTTCCGAGTACTCATCGGTTAACCCAATATGGGCCCAAAAAATTTTGATTGGCCGGAAAATATAAGTGGGGTGACGTAAACAAAATTTAGTTTTTTATATATGTTTTATTTTTCTTTCGATGTGACTTTACTGTCATTTTCTTACTTATATTTAAATAACCCCGTCACTGCAATACATTTTCGTCTAATTATCAGTTTGATTTCCCGTCACACGTTTTATAACTTTTATTACCCGAACACCCCACTAAATGAATCCAAAAAAAAATCAGTAAAGACGTTCACCGTAAATTATTAATTAAATCTTTGGCACGTTTCGAAGCTGTTTTATGTATTCTAAGACTTGTGAAATTTTCTTGTACAATGGAAACGAATTTCGAATTATATGCATAATAAGTGTTTCATGGAATTTGCTGGAGAATTGGGATAATGTCGGGAAACTCCAGATTTCCAGGCCGCGTTAGTGTGTGCGTGCGTGTGAAGTCGTAACATTTGAATAATGAACTTCATTAGGTCCGTTAATGGACTGGAACAATCTCCCTGAACTACTAAATCGGCGGATAAATCGAGGGTTAATATATTAGGTGAAGCGTAGAAAATAGGTCCAAACTTTTTAAATCGAGGAGTCTTAACGTAGTAACTACAACACTGGAAAACTCCACTTTTCCAAATAAAGAAAAGTGGGTTCGGATAAGAGAGGGATAGAGGGGAGGAGGGATGGGGGGGGGGAAAGAGAACTGAATAAAATTTCAATAAACCGGGCAAATGGCAGATTTTTGGAGGCAGATACGCGCCATAACTCGCGGCCTGACGACGTCATTTCCCCCCCCCCCGAACATTGCAACTGCGAGACTTTGGCCAACAATCTGCAATCCGATAAAAGAGGACCATATTTTCCTCTCCTCTCAGTGCGGCGGCCGTGCAAGAGAGTGTTTTCAAGTGCGATATTCCATTGAGCTGTCAGCATCGAAAAAGGGTCCGTTGTTCTGAGAGCTTCACCACACACACACACACACACACACACACACACACACACGGAAGCCAAACACGACACCACAAACACGATTAGTTGCCGGCAAATACTGGCAGACGTCATCCCCGAAAATATTCCAGCATCGTTAAGTTTTCAATAAAGTCTTCTCGGAGCTTATAAACGAGTAAACAATTGTATTCGAGACGTTTCGATGACGTTCACTGCCATCTAGCTCAAGCAAGACTCGAGCTTTATGGTAAGCGACGCCTGGACTCCCGCCTTTATATGGCAATAAGCAAGGGTGGTGCGAGGTCACGTAAAGAGCCACGCGCTGGCGCTGAGTAACTACAAGTCACGTGACGGCGGGCTGTGACAATGAGGTGGTGGTGGTGGTAGGATCCTTAAAGGCATGGCGAGGGGTAAGCTGCGACCCCACAGAAAACCTCTTTCACGCCATCGGAAGGGCGTGGGACAAGTACCAAGTGCCCCGACCTACCTGATGCAGGTTTTTATAGGGTTTGTACTGCATTACCTTTAGGCGAATGCCGCGTAGAATCCTTAAACTATAACCCGGGGGCCCTAGTTAACCCTTGGCTACCTTTTTCTACCCTTTCGCATCCCCCCTTTCAAATCCCTTTCCTATGATATAAGAGCGGAGTTGCCACTATGTGGATCACCCTCATGCAAAAAAAGAACACACTTTCGACCGATAGTGCATTAATTGAACAGCTGTAAAATACATTAAATTTTAATGCATCAGTTCCTACAAACAAACCTCCGAATTTCTTTATGAATAGAACACTTAAATATACTCCTTGACAACTGCAGGATTTAATTGTCCCTCAGTCTTCAGACATTACGAAAGATTTAAATTGATGAAATTCTTAGCTAGATTCACATTGTAAACAAATTGCCGCCATATTGGAGTCACTAAACATGGCGACGAAAATTAACTTACATTTCCCGCAAGGATCGTAAAGAACTTCGTATTGTTTTTTCTTATCATTCCATGGAGTATTACTGGAAATAATAATACTTTTTATTGTATGAAAATATTTCTGCTTTATTTCATTACACAAAAAAGGAACTATTTCCTTCGTTCGTCGCGTAGTAACGTCTCTCTCTCTCAGCCGCGTGACGTCTCGGTCTCTTGACGCACAGTAATATAACACACAATTATCAGGTTTTTCAATTGTAATTCTTTCTACCTTTATGCTAGGGGTTTTTCACCCCCCACAGTACCGTTTCTCGTGTTATGAAGAATATGCGTATAAAAGTTTTGTTGCAATCTGTCCACGCGTTAAAATATGTATAGAGATTAACGTAAATACGTTCATACAAATATAGATCGTTTTTTAATTGTATATATATATATATATATATATATATATATATATATAAAGATTAATATAGAATTAAATACTTTTTCGGGTTTTTATAAATAATTACACGGACAACGCCGGGCTCACCGATAGTTAAATATAAATCCAGAGATATAGTAATGGCAAACATCGCAGGCGTATATTGCCGGTCGAATTTTTATACAAAAAACTGTGTAGTTTATTAATGGGAAAAAAAACGCAACCCCCTTCGCAAAATATATAGACTTTAGAGACGAAAAGTGACAACGTAAGAAACAGTTTTGTGCAACATCCTCGTTGAATTCTGACGCCAAAGTTGACAGCCGAGATATCACAGCTTGATTTATACTGCGGCAAGGGACTAAGTGACCCCCCCCCCTCGCCCCCACGCGAAAATAACCTCTCTCATTTATCAACGCTTAATGTTTGCTGTTGACTGCGGAGTATCCAGTGGCGTGTTACTGTCCGGAAAATTTGATATTCAACATAAATTAACAACACTGGACCCTGGCAACGTTACCGCCGCTTTCTGCTTTCATTTCAATTTTTTTTTCCCCCCCGAAACCGGCCGACGTTTAAGCAGACTTAGGGACGGGAGCATTATTTCAACGTCAACTCTTTTAACAACAACAACGAAAAAAAAAGGCAAGCCCAACTGTATAATTTACGTTTTATGGCTTCCATTTTAACAGTTTCATAACGTCTACTCTCTAAACGTTTATATACGTGAATAAACTGTGAAGTTTCGTTCGCTTAATCTAAACCACCCAATAACATACCCTCTCAGCTGACGACAGTACGTGATAAAACTAAAAACAATTTGGGTACAAGATGAGCAAAGATGCCATCGTTACCAAAATGTTTCGACATATAAATAAAAAAAACATTTTGATTAAGACAATTCTAGATCAGATTGTATGAAACGCGTCAAGAAGAAGAAGAAGGAGTAGACAGGCTACGTGAGGGTAATCCACATAGTAGCAACTCCCCTCTTATAGCATAGGAAAGAGAGTTGAAAGGGGGGATGTGGAAGCATTCCATTCTCCGTGCCTCGACCAGTTTAGGAGGCAGCTGGCTGACTATTCCAATGGGAAGAGCGGACAACTCCTACCGTATGCCCAAGGTCTTTGATCCCGGAACATACACCTCTCAAAACAGGCCGAGGTGCCTCGGCTTGAGGGAACCTTGGATCAAAAACGGAGAGGAAAAGGCATCCCCAAAGGTAGCCCCTTCGTATCTCTCCTACAAGGTTCTGCCTGCGAGAGAACATCCCTCGCACGTACTGCCTGCGAAAGAATAGGCCTCGCAGCAGTCTTCCCGTAGGGATGTGATATTTTTTTAGGGCAACAGGCTACATGAGTATAATCCACGTTGGGCAACTCCTCTTTAATAGCATAGGAAGGGATTTGAAAAGGGTTGATGCGGGAGGGTAGAGGAAGGTAGCCAAGGATTTTTTTTATTTTTTTTAGGGCAACAGGCTACAATAGGGTGATCCACATTGGGCAACTCCCCTTTAATAGCATAGGAAGGGATTTGAAAGGGGAGATGAGGAAGGGCAAAGGAAGGTAGCCAAGGGTTAACTAGGGCCCCTGGGCTATATTTTAAGGATCCTACCCGGCATTCGTCTAAAAGTAATGCAGGGAAAACCCTAGAAAAACCTGCATCATGTAGGTTTGGCATTCGGTACTTGTCCCACGCCCTTCCGATAGCGGGAGAAGAGTTTAAACGAACTAGGAACAGTTAGAGTGAGGATAAATCACTTCTTGACTAAGCGTTAACGTAGAATTTTTTTGGGTTTATATAAATAAGTACACGTGGCAACGCCGGGCACTCAGCTAGTATATATGTATATATTAAAAAATAATTTGGATTAAAACTATAAATAAAATTATAATACAGATCACTACAGTTGTTTTCAAAAAAAGGGGGGGGGCGATTTGACCTTGAAGCTCTTCCTTGCACCGTCCACGCAGCTGCCGTCATTCTTCATTGACGATGTGGCAACGTTTATCGAATTCTTTTCTCTCAATCCGTGACAGCAGGAACGATCCCCCCCACCTCCCCACACACACCCCCAACCCTCCCCCTTAATTTGGAAAACCATTATAGAAGCTAATTAAGAGTTCCCGTGGTGCCTCCTTGACTCACTTCTGTTTCTCATTTCAGAAACGGATATTGTACTGAATTTTAAAATTTTCACATTAAAGTAAGTAGGTGCAAGGAAAATTTAATTTACATAAATTAGTCGGCAGTTTGGTTCACTTTACTGGTTACGAAGGAGACGAGAATCAATCTTATCCTCATGAATAATTCCCTGGCATAAGTAAGCACGTAAGTTATGAACATGTAAATACACCCGTCTTAATAATAACCTCTTTTTTTTCCCCCGCCACCCACCACACCCAACTCCTGAATACACACAACCTGCGGAACTAATTATCACGTCGATGATGGTATAGCAAAATGGCGGACGAATACACAAAAGACGGAGATAGCATTGTTGGCAATTCCTTGTGTCTGGCCATGCAAATTCCAACCCCCCCCCCCCCGGCTTCTATTTAACGGAAGGCTGGGGATGGAAGGTGATCAATCATAAACGAAACATATTGTGTTAACATCGAGACATCAATCACCGGACCGCTGATGAAAGTACTTGAAGATGAGTGCTAATGTATTAGCTACTACTCGCAAAATAACTGATAATCTTTTGTATAGAAACAACGAAACAAGGGGAAATTTTATTCCAGGATTGATTTACAATAAACGAGTCGAAAAAATTATTACTGAAAATTAAACTTTCGATCAAATTCAAGCCGGAAAAACGTCATAGTTGCTTAATTTAAGGTTTGCATAGGAAGTACACAGCTGTAAAGACTCTTACACATTCACAATTTTTTTTGTCAGTTTAAATACTTTATTTGAAGTCGTCAGTCATTTCCAATTAGGTTTCGGTCAAATATTTGGCCATAACCATTTTAAAATTCACGAATATAAATATTCAGTTATCGTCGTATAAAGCTGTAAATTGCATAATTGCAACTTGAATTAAAGTCTAAGATCCTTATTAACTCAATCAATCTAATTCTCTATATTACCTAATTAAAATTCAGGTTTTGCTACACTCAAGGTTCAGTTCACCAGTTTTACGAGGCTCCACACGTTGTAAAAACAGAAGTGCGGCAGAAAAGGAGGATAATCATAGCTTCTGCTTCTCCAATTGCAAAGAAAACAACAAGTTTGATGTCTTATAAACTGTATACGATCTTTATAAAAAAAAAGAATAAATCAATAAAAAAAACTTTATAGTCTTTCTCACCTTCTAATATATTACTTATTTCATATAACAAAGGATCCGTTAAAAATATATTATCGTCCTTTAAAGGAACAGGTTTTAAATTTTATCTCCGATAATGCCGACCTACCTGATGCAGGTTTTCTAGGGTTTGTCCTGCACTACTTTTGGCGAATGCCGGGTAGGATCCTTAAACCGTAGCCCGGGGGCCCTAGTTAACCCTTGGCTACCTTCCTCCACCCTTTCGCATCCCCCTTTCATATCACTTCCTATGCTATTTAAAGGGGAGTTGCCACCATGTGGATTACCCTCATGTAGCCTGTTGCCCTAAAAAAAACTCGGCCTGTTCTGAGAGGTGTATGTTCCGGGGTCTCAGACCTTGGGCATACGGTAAGAGTTGTCCACTGTTCCCATTGGAACAGTCGACCAGCTGCCTCCTAAACTGGTCGAGGCACGGAGAAGGGAATGCTGCGTCCCCACAGAAAACTCCTCTCCCGCTATCGGAAGGGCGTGGGACAAGTACCAAATGCCCGACTTACCTGATGCAGGTTTTTCTAGGGTTTTCCTTGCATCACTTATAGGCAAATTTCCGGGTTGGATCCTTAAACAATAGCCCGGGGGCTCCTAGTTAACCCTTGGCTACTCTCCTTCTACCCTTCTGCATCCCCCCTTTCAAATCCCTTTCCTCTGCTATAAGATGGGAGTTGCCACCCTCATGTAGCCTTATAAAAAACTTAAGTCTCAAAATAAACTTCTGCGATATCGACTACTATCTGATGAATGACTCCTTTCATGGTGTATATTTGGATCTGCTAATTAAAATTTCAATACTCCTTTCAGTCCGCCATCTTTCTGTAAATATATTAATATTATATATAGAGCGACATTTTATTTATCGTTCCGCTTTTTAAAAAATATTCCCTTCTAAACCGATCTCAGAGAATTCGTCTTCTACCAATTTAATGAAATACTGTTGCTAATAAATAATCGATTGGAAAATTTTAACGCCAAGTTGAACTTTCCCGGAAGCTTTTGAATTGAAATTTCAATAGTCTTGCTCGTCCCTAATGCAGATCCCACGTAAAGAAACTCCCGAGTAATTTCACCTCCATTTCCCGTCTTCTTTATAAGACAAAACCGCGAACCGTATAAATAAATACTCCAGTTGTTGTCAGTTGTTGTACAGTCAGTCAGTGAGTCAGTCCCTTGGGAAATTTTCCTTCAGAGCCGGATGCTTACTTTCGCATTTTACGGCTTTCACTGAAAATTGGCCCACGTGAGACCTAATTAAAATTAAACGGTTCACGCGCCGTACTTACAGGACTTGCTAATTGAATTTCATGCAACGGTTCTCACTCACTTGAACGTTTCGTTTGAACACATCACAGATGCAGAAAAGCCTGACGGAGAAAAAAAAATTCTCTCTCTCTCTCGTCCTACCACCTCGCCGAGATCGTGCATTCGTTGATGAATGAATATTAGGCAACTGATGGGGGGGGGAATTAAAAATACCTTATTTAATTTTAATGGATTTCTCTGTCTTTGATTCAGAAAAATATATATATATATGTGTTCCATTTCAAAGGCTATCTTTGTGGATGCCTTTTCCGCTCTCCGTTTTTGAACTAAGGTTCCAACAAGCCGAGGCACCTCGGCCTGTTTTGAGAGGTGTATGTTCTGGGGTCACAGACCTTGGGTATACGGTAAGAGTTGTTCGCTGTTCCCATTGGGACAATCGGCCAGCTGCCTCCTTAACTGGTCGAGGTACGGAGAAGGGAAAGCTGCGACCACGTACAGAAAACCCCACTCCTACCATCGGAAGGGCGTGGGACAAGTACCAAATTCCCGACCTACCTGATGCAGGTTTTCTAGGGTTTCTCCTGCATCATTTTTTAGGTGAATACTGGGGAGGATCCTTAAACTATAACCCGGGGACCCTGGTTAACCCTTGGCTGCCTTCCTCTGCCCTTCCACATCCTCCCTTTCAAATCCCTTACTATGCTATTAAAGGGGCGTTGGAACCATGTGGATTAGCCTGTTACCCCCAAAAAAAACTTTCCAGAAAACAATGAGTTAAAATAAAATTTAATCAGTAAGTAAAGTGCAATAACCCTATTTAAAACTTGGCATTACTCAAGCATTAATAAAAATGAAAAAAAAATATACGTCTGTTTCAAAATAATTGAATAAGGAATGTTGCCAATTCAGACAACAACGACAAAAAAAGGGGGGTGGGATAATATAAATACAACACATCAACGTTTGTAGGATCCTTGTTCCTTTCCTTCAGGTTGCTAAGAAGAGTCGAGAGCGACACAAGTGCAACTTGTAAGTGGACAAAACTCAAACGGCGACAGTGGAATATCCGAAAGGGTCTGTGTAACAATGAGGGAGCAATGACAACGGGAAAACACATTTATAAAAAGGGGATAAAATCCTGTAAATAGGCTGGCTGTCACTACGTCAAATATAGGAGGAGAAGCGTTAATTGTAAAACAATTTAGACATAGAAAAGCTTCGTTTAGTAATTCATTGGAACTGAAAGGTAAAAAAAAAATCAGCTCGTGATTTTCCAAACCGCGACTGTAAATCGAAAAAAATCATTAACCAAGCCGGAGCTAATTATTGTTAATTTTTTGCAGACTATATGTATAGCTGCTGGCGCCTAAACAATTTTTTTATGTAATAAAGTTTTTTATATACATAGTAATAAGTCTAATAATTCAAATCTATACAATAAAAAAGGATGTATATTTGTATGTATGTATGTATGTATGTATGTATGTATGTATTTACGTTGTTCTTTATACAAATTTTATCGCGTGGACAGAATGCAACAAAAATTGGTATACGTATTCTGCCAAAATCGAGAAACGGTACTGTGAGGGTGAGAAACGCCTAGCATACATGTGGAAAGAGTTATAATTAAAAATCGTGATCATTAAATATTAAATTACTGCGCGCCAAGGGACAATGACGTCACGCGAGAGAAAGACGTTACTACGCAACGAACAAAAGAAATATTTCCTTTATTTAAAATGAAATAAAGCAGAAATATGTTCTTTAAATAAAAAGTATAATCTTATACAGCAATACTCCATGGAATGGTAATAAAGAAGAATACGAATTACTTTACCATCCTTGCGGAAAATGTAAGTTAATTTTCACGCTGTATTAGTTGTGAGTCTAGCTAACAATTTCATTAATGTAATATTTCGTAATGTATGAAGACTGAGTGACGATTATATCCTGAAATACTCAAGGAATATATTTAAGTATTCAATTAAATACTTTTTCGAGTTTATATAAATAAGTACACGAGCAACACCGGGCACCCAGCTAGTATATATATATATATATATATATGGAAATAAAAATCTCAATCAATACTTTTGTGTAAATTGGTAGACGGTAAGAAAACTGCATAATATTAATAAACATCTAATCCTGTACAAAAAAAAAATATCCTTCCCCGAAACTGTTGTAAATGACCTCGAAACTGATCTGGAGGAACAAGCATCAGTCAAAACTTCAATATTCCACATTGTTTATGGCATACAAAAACAGAATTTCCAAAAAAAAAAAGCGGCTGACGTTAAAATTCTCGTGTTTTTTTTTTTGCAAAAAATAAATCCTGTTCTGAAAGCATCCGTTACATAAATAATTTTCCCTTTTGGCATTCCGCTAAAAAAAAAAGAACACAGAGGTAAATTTTTCTGTGCAACTTTGCAACCCGCCCGCCCGCGCCTCCGACCGAGTCCTGAGGGCTCAGCGTCATTTCGTGGTACTGGTATATTTTTAAGAGACAGTCTATATATATATATATATATATGTACCTGATTACTACATTACCATAAACAATATCGAATATTTAATAAATATATATTGTGAGTTTTAAGATAATATAACAATGTTTTTTTTCGGATTATTTTCAAGAGTAACTGTAATATTCTATACAGTTAGTCACTAAACCGTCTACAGGTGAAAATATAATCTTTTTTTTTCATGTGTGAATATCTAAAAGACAGGACGTGATTTTATAAATATTAAATTTTTAATACATCTTTGTGAAACTTATTTACCATTACTTACAATCTCTTGCTTGAAATACATGAATTATTATGGAACGTAAGCTTTTACCGGGGTTAATTATTTATAAATATTTCACGGTGACGCACCAGGTTATTAATTAGTTTTTCAACGGTACAAACACAGTAAATAATTATTATACTCCTTACATATTTTATTAAGTACAAGACAGATCGTTTAATAATTCAGTAATTTCGTTAGCTAAGGAATAGGCTGTAGTGAGAAACTAAATAATTTAGCATACGGTCATTTGGAAATAGGAAAAAAAATACGCAACAGTCTGGTACGCATTTGACGACATGGTATGGAAGAAGAAATGAGGTATAATTAGATGAATATGCAGATATTTCCCTATACATGTTAACGAGAAGCAGAAAGGTTATTACGAAACATAAATGTGGCTTTAATTACGACGGCTCTCGCAGATATGCTGGAACATGATTTGGCTACTTGAAGTTAACCAACTCATTAAGGGATCTCATCTGTGAACAATGATATGCTACGTTCCATTGCCTAAATTGTAAATTGCCATGATACGAGTTTTAACGTCCTGCAGAGCATCAACTGAAAATTTGCTCAATCGTGGGGGCGTATGCGCGCGCTTGGAAAGGTAATTTACATGCAAATAATGCTTTTCCCCCTATGATCGACTGGACTCTGTTCAATATGTTAATTCTCCTTTAATTGTGCGTGACAATCTTCTGAATGTTTCACAAATACTGTCCTACGCTACTTGGGTATTCCCATAGTAATTTCCGCTCGTTCTAAACACCGAAACGAAATACGGGGATGTAATCACATATTCAGAAAGCTGCCGTTTATTTTTTTAATATATTCCACTTATTAAAATTAATAACAATATTCCCCCCCCCCTCGTAGTATACTGCACCGCAACACGCCAAAAGGGCGTCTGTGAAGGAATTAAATATTTGTAGACAATACCTAAATTTGTAATCACGTATTAATTATTTTTTAATATATTACAGTTATAAAAATTATTAAATATATTTTCCCTCTCGTAGTATACTGTACCGCAACACGTCACAAGGGCGTCTGTGAAGGATTTAAATATTTGTAGACAATACCTAAATTTGTAATCACATATTCAGAAAGCTGTCATTTTTTTAATATATTCCTCTTATTAAAATTATGAACAATTTTTTCCCCCTCGTTGTATACTGTACCGCAACACGTCACAAGAGCGTCTGTGAAGGATTTAAATATTTGTAGACAATACCTTAATTTGAATCACATATTCAGCAAGCTGACGTTTAATTATTTTTTAATATATTCCAGTTATAAAAATTAAGAACAATATTTTCCCGCCTCGTAGTATACTGTACCGCAACACGTCACAAGGGCGTCTATGAAGGAGTTAAATATTTGTGGACAATATCTAAATCTGTAATCACATATTCAGAAAAATCCCGTTTATTTTTTTGAATATATTCCACTTATTAAAATTATGAACAATATTTTCCCCCCTCGTAGTATACTGTACCGCAACACGTCACAAGGACGTCTGTGAAGGATTTAAATATTTATAGACAATACCTAAATTTGTAATCACATATTCAGAAATCTGACGTTTAATTTTTTTAAATATATTCCAATTATAAAAATTAAGAACAATATTTTACCCACTCGTAGTATACTGTACCGCAACACGTCACAAGGGCGTCTGTGATGGATTTAAATATTTGTAGGCAACACCTAAATTTGTAATCACATATCCAGCAAGCTGAGAATTAATTTTTTTTTAAATATATTCAAGTTATTAAAATTATGAACAATATTTACCCCCTCGTAGTATACTGCACCGCAACACGTCACAACGGCATCTGTAAAGGAGTTAAATATTTTTAGACAATACCTAATATTTTTTAGCATTACACGAAATTGTTACACTTTTAATAACATTAAAATTTATTTACTGAAAAATAATAAAATTGTATTTAATAATAAGAAAAAGAATTCACTCATGTCATTAAGTCTGAGCTATTTTTAAAATTTAATAATCAAACATTGATATCTGAATTACACTTTTTTTTGGTGGCAATTAAAATTGAAAAATATTAGTAACGATTTGTTAAACAAATTTTAAACATAATTTAATTAATAACCAATGGATACTGATTTTACAAAAGTATGAATATGCATTGAAACATTTCAACGTTACATTAAATTATTTTAATTTAATAACTGTTTCATTCTTTCTGATAACAAAAATCGAATTTTGACGTAAATCAGTTACCAAATACACATTATTTACTTTTTTTCCTCTTTTTGAGTTATATAAGTCATTCGATTGCTTAGACCTTTCGTTATTTGTATAGTTGACATTTATGATTTGGAAAGAAATGCAATTTGGAAAAGAAAAAAAAATCAGTATATGGTAATTATGTCATTTTTAAAATATATTTTCACGAGGTTTGGTTCATATCGTTAGATAATTTTCTACTTCAAAAAACTAGTAGTAAATAAGTACCCAAATTATGTTCCTTAACTAATGTCCGTTAATATGCTTTTTAAAGACAAAATTTAACTTTTCTTACAAGGAAAAAAAAATTAGTTCCGCAATAATAATTGAAACTGGGAACACGCCAGTAGTGTAAAATAATAATTAAATTAAATTGTGTATTCCTTTTTTCATTGAGGAAGAGACGCTCAATTTTAGTGACGATAATTTTACAATATACTAGTCTTTTTAAAAATTTTCTACGCGACATTTAAGTATATACAACCTCAGTAGAAATACCTCTAAGTATATATATACATAAGAATATAATTTTTTTTTTCGTTCTTAAATGTTTTGCGTGAAAAAGACGTAGAATGACGCCTGAAAAATACCTGTAATATTTAATACAATTTATTCGAATCGCACTGTTGACTTGTTATGTAGTTGACCAACGTAAACGACAATAGGTTGTTTGACACGAACAGAGAGATGTCATAAACTATTTTTAGCAGCGACTGTTGTCAACGTAATGTAATTAATACCTGATTTGCGCGACAAAACCCCCAATATCTACTAATGGATTCCCAGAATTGACTCTATTTTATAAAGCAGAATATCATTAGCCTCCATAATTAAAGCTTGTCCTTTATTATGGTAATAATTTTGAAAATTTCTCGTGTATTTACTGTTGCGCTTTGAAGTGTTCAATGTTCTTCACAATTACGTGTACTACAGTAACTGTTACATGTTACCTCTTTTTCAAACATAGTTTCAAAAAAATAAAATGTTTCCCTTGTACCAATGCTTACACTTTTATTGTAATGTAATTTATTAAAAAATTATCTGAAATGCGTATTGCTCACAATAATCTATATAATAAAAAATTATATATGTGTGTAAGTATTTACGTTAATTTCTATGCAAATTTAAACGCGTGGACAGATTTCAACAATAATTGGTACACATATCCTTAAAAATACTGTGGGGTAGGGGTGCGAAACCCCCTAGCTTAAAGGTAGAAATAATTATAATTGAAAAATATGATCCTTCTCACCGATGGCAACAGAATTAATCTTAATGCGCATCGAGAGTGTCACAGTGAACAATAGGTACAACACTAATCTGGGTCATTTTTGATAATTCTACTTTTTATTACACTATATTGTAATAATTTAATATAAACGACTGATGGCTGTGGCTAAATAAAAATAACTATGTGAACAATTAATCAAATTTATTAATTCATGAATTTAAATACAATTTAAAATTACACAATAATATTTAAAATCTCAGGGTCTTTACTGGGTTTGATAATTGGGTGACTTGAATTTAAATTTACTAACAAAACAATTAAAGAAAAGAAATAATTAAAGAAAAGAAATAATTGAAGAACGATCTGACGTATCTTAAAGAAATGGTTTACAAATAATTTAGAGTTCTTTTACTTACGGCCGACCAGGTCTCAATTTTGGGTTTTTCTGTGCACACGTTTTTGGGGATATCACTGAATTTAAATTGGTTACAAAACACTTGTCGAAACTTTTGGGTCTCTCTTCTGGAAACTGGAAACTGCAACTCCTTCCGGATTAATGGTTAGATGGTTTGTTAACAACTTCCTCTCGATGACATTTGCAACAGTCTTTACTTGTGAAATTTTTACTGCGGCAGGAAATTATTAGGTTACTGCTTTTGGCTTTACTTATTGAGAAACTTTCCTGTAACCTTATTCGATGAATTACAGACTGAAAAACTTTTTGTTCAATTTTAACTTGGAACCTTTTCGTTTCGCTCCTCCTCGCTGACTGTGTGTTCGTCTCGTAGAATTTTTGACTGCGTACGTCTCAACAATAGTTCTTTTGTCTCGCCGCCCTGTGTCGCGGTGCACGCTTTATGTAGTCTAATAATGAGTCCTTTACTTTGTAATTATAACAATGGATTCATTACTAATTACTACAATATATATTAGCAATAATCAATTAGGCCATTAAATTGATTAGGTATAATTTGAATTGGAGCGAATAAATTGAATTGTAGCGGTATGAGCTATCAAAGACAACGAGTTCTTTTACTTTGTCGAAAAGCCGAAATGGTGGCTGCGCGCGTAAAAGAAAGTCAGTCTGCGGTAGGCGACGAGAGGTGAAACAGTAAAAAAGTCTTCTCCGAGATACGTGGCAGTTCGATCCAGATAGAGAAATAAAAAAAACAGTAAGGTTTTGCACTGAGCCAGGGACGGGCAAAGAGAAACAAAAAGCCTAAAATCCGCGACGAGAAGAAAGTAGTTAAAGCCTGGACTCTGCATATGATAAGTAAAGCCTGCAAACATAAACTACAAATCACGAGTCACTGTATGGAAGCAGGAGTTTGCTTCACAAATTAAACAATCTTCGCGTTGAGGGATCCGGCAACAGCTGGCTGACCAGAAAGGGGATACGACAACCGAGGTTCCTGATACCTGAGGAAGTGCACTTCGACGGCGTGTGTGTAAAATCTGCGAGGAAATTATAATCAGTGTAAACATTTGCATTTTTAGAGTAGTGTTGAAGCTGCAATAGAAAGAGCTGGCACCAGACGGACATTACGTGAGTAACAACACCTATATAAACTTGTACACGATAATTAGAAAGGTGATAGTCAGATTTCGTTCAGCCGTCTTTCATTTCATTTATCGTCATATTATTTTAGTTTTGAATTGCTAATCAGTTTACAAATCATTTTTCAGTTAATTATCAAACCCAGTTGTGACCCTGAGAGAAGAGATCTTAATTTGATCTTAATTTTGGGAGCCACAAGTAAATAATATAACAAATTAATTTATTTGTTAATTTTTGATAATATTTTCTTTTAATAACCTTTCGTTTGATAATTTATTAATTCTTTCAATTAATCGACCTTCTAATTGATTATTACAATATATATATTTATATATATACCAATTTCAATAATTTTCGTATGTCTTCCATGGTTGGTTATAATTGTTTTAAGAACATAGAAATTATAGTCTAAATAGATGTCCAGACAAAGAATTAATCGAACTAGCGACCCCCAGACAATTTCCAGTACTTGAAGAAACAAAAATAGCATTGCTTGAGTCTTGATTGACATTAATTTAAATTCCGTCTAAGTTTAAATTTCTCGCTTGTGAAATCCAGCTTTTCCAACATACTAATAATAAGCACCTGCGTTCGTAACGTGTCATATTATAATCCCTTTCCATACCCCCACCCCTCCCACGAAATAAGTAAATTTACCGTCTCATTTACACCAATAAACAGAGTTGGCAAACTATTACGCATTTGCATCTGCAGTAATAAATTGTGTGTGTGTGTGTGTGTTTGTTCCCTCCTTCCCTCTTTTGTGAGGGGGTCCAAGGCAGCTGTGTGCAGCAGAGCCATGTGACGACCTAATTTATATCCTCTCCGCCTTCATGGCCTTATTCCTAGAACCTTATTGGGGGGCTCTTAATTACTCTGTTCGCTTGAGATTTCACCCATACAAATCCAACCGTAAAAACCCATTCGAAAAAAAAAACAAGTGTCGAATTGCACACTCCTAAACTGTCGGCGATGTTGATAGAAAATACGTTGCCGTTGGTCTCTGGTATTATCAAAAAGTTATTAGAGAAGATGTAGCGGAAAAGATTACAAAAAAAAAGTCTCGTGATGAAAATAGAACCAGGGAAGAATATTTTAGATGCAAAGTCGGGACATCTACAATTTTTTATGTATTGTAAAATAATCAGGTTCAAATTTATTCCAAAATATTCTTAAATACCAAAATAATTTTTTCGACTTTACGTGTAATAAATAATTAAAACATTATCGAACAACTTCCATGACCACAATTTTTATTAAGAACTTTAGCAACATTTCTGTATTTTATATTACACCAGGTCGTCCTGCTACACAAAATTAAATATATTGGTATAAAAAAAATTATATTATCTTTGCTAATAAAACCGGAATTAAAATTTCCGAGCGTCACAATTTTTTTTTACTTTTAAGTGATATATTTCGGTTTTAGAAACAAAGCAATTTTGATTTTACTTGACAATACGTGGAATAATCACAAAATGGCGGTCTCGTGACGTCACTACTTGTCGAAATTAATTCTATTAATTTTTTTTGACTTTCACTTGATATATTTCGGTTTTAGAAAACTAGCAATTTTGATTTTACTTGACAACACGTGAAAGAATCACAAAATGGCGGCCTCGTGACGTCACTACCTGTCTAAATTAATTCTATGCACTTATTTTTGATTTTCACGTGATATAATTCGGTTATAGAAACCAAAAAAATTGATTTTACTTGACAACACGTGAATTTATCACAAAATGGCGGCCTCGAGGCGTCACTACTTGTAGAAATTAATTCATTGAATTTTTTTGAGTTTCACGTGAGATATTTCAGTTTTAGAAACAAACAATTTTGGTTTTAAGCGACAACACGTGAAATGACCACAAAATGGCGGTCTAGTGACGTCACTACTTGGTGAAATTAATTCATTGAATTTTATTTTTAACCATCAAGTGATATATATATCATTTTTAGAAACAAACAACTTTGATTTTAAGTGACAACACGTGGAATGATCACAAAATGGCGGTCTCGTGACGTCACTACTTGTCGAAACAAACCATTTTGATTTTATTTGACAACACGTAGCATGATCACAAAATGGCGTTCTCGTGACGTCACTACTTGCCGAAAATAATCCATTGAATTTTTTTTAACTTTCACGTGATATATTTCGGTTTTAGTAACAGAGAATTTTTGATTTTACTTGACAACACGTGGAATGATCACATAATGGCGGTGTCATGATGTCACTACTTGTAGAAATTGTTTCGATGAACTTCTTTATGACTTTCACGTGATATAATTCGGTTTTTAGAAACAAACAACTTTGATTTTACTTCACAACACGTAAAATGATCACAAAATGGTGGTCTCGTGACGTCACTACCTGTCTAAATTAATTCTATAAATTTCTTTTTGTCTTTCACGTGATATATTTCGGTTTTAGGAACAAACAACTTCGATTTTACTTGACAACCCGGAACTGCGTCACCTGATTTCAAATACATCAGAATTTTTTTTTCTTGTTACGCTCCCAGTACAAGAGTAAATAATAGTTACGTCATAATTGGAACTTGAATTAAACGCAGAGCCTCTTCTTAGCTCAAACAACTTATTCCTGTATAATTTTGTAGTTGTGATTCCAGAGAATGTATTTCCTCCCCCCTCCCGCCCCCCACAAAAAAAGTTTTTCTGCCGTATTGTATTTTTGTTTTCTTTTTCGCTAAACAAGATTCAGTCCAACAATTTTTACGAGGCCCGCACGTTGTAAAACAGACGTGCGTCGAAGAGGAACATCCTCATAGCTGCTGCTGCTGCTCCAATTGCGAAGAGAACTGTAAGTGCGATGCGTCATAAACAGTATACGTCCTTCGTAAAAAGAAAAAAAAAACCTGTATCAACTCAATCAGAGAAGGAAAAACAAACCATTTGTACTCTTTCGCACCTCTGAACCAGCGATATTTTATACGTTAAAGCTACTCTCTGACACTTTAGAAGAAATTAATAATAAATACGTTGGAATTTTATGGTGAGATAATTTCGTACAGTTAATGATTGAATAACGTAGATTTAATGATTTTATTACAATATTCTGTTACTTACGAGGTTTAGAGCAAAATTCGTTGTTGTTTATTTTTTCAATTAAATGCAGTGTGTCCGTTAAGTCGTGACGGGGTGTCAACTTATTTATTTACTATTATACTAACTGTGTGATCGGATACTTATCGATATAAACCCGAAAAAGTATTTAATTCTATATCAATCTTTAGTCAAGAAGTGATTCAACCTTAATCTACCTGTTCCTAGTTCCGTACATAATTTAGAGAGATAGTGCATTATTTATACAGGGATAAAATACATTGCATAAATCCCAAAAAAACATACCTCCTAATTTCTAAACGAATAGAAAACTAAATAAAAATACTCCTCAGTCTTCAGCCATTACCGCAGATTAAGTTGATGATTTATAGTACGCAAAGAGGAATAATTTAACATTAAAAATATGTCATTCAGTATTATTTACAAAAATATAAAGGACCAAGAAGAGAGCCCTGAGGTACACCACACACTACTATTTCATCATATAATATCTATATAATATTTAATAAATTTATATATTTTAATATCCAATGCAAACAGCAATAATGTAATATTAGAAATAGATAATTCAATATTATTTACAAAAATGTCCAAACTATAAAGGACCAAGAATAGAGCCCTGAGGTACACCTCACACTACTATTTCATAATAAAATATCTATATAATATTAATAAATTTATATATTTTAATATCCAATGCAAACAGCAATAATTTAACATTAGAAATAGATAATTCAATATTATTTACAACAATGTCAAAACTATAAAGGACCAAGAAGAGAACCCTGAGGTACACATCACATTACTATTTCATAATACAATATCTATATAATATTTAATAAATTTATATATTTTAACATCATATGCAAACAGCAATATTTTAACATTAGAAATAGATAATTCAATAATATTTACAACAATGTCAAAACTATAAAGGACCAAGAAGAGAACCCTGAGGTACACCTCACACTACTACTATTTCATCATATAATATCTATATAATATTTAATAAATTTATATATTTTAACATCATATGTAAACAGCAATAATTTAACATTAGAAATAGATAATTCAATATTATTTACAAAAATGTCAAATCTATAAAGGACCAAGAAGAGAACCCTGAGGAACACCTCACACTACTATTTCATCATACAATGTATATAATATTAATAAATTTATATATTTTAACATCCTATGCAAAGAGCAATAATTTAACATTAGAAATAGATAATTCAATATTATTTACAACAATGTCAAAACTGTAAAGGACCAAGAAGAGAACCCTGAGGTACACCTCACACTACTATTTCATAATAAAATATCTATATAATATTTAATAAATTTATATATTTTAACATCCTATGCAAACAGCAATAATGTAATATTAGAAATAGATAATTATATATTATTTACAAAAATGTCAAATCTATAAAGGACCATGAAGACAGCCCTGAGGTACACATCACACTACTATTTCATCATACAATGTATATAATATTAATAAATTTATATATTTTAACATCATATGCAAACAGCAATAATGTAATATTAGAAATAGATAATTCAATATTATTTACAAAAATGTCAAAACTATAAAGGACAAAGAAGAGGACCCTGAGGTACACCTCACACTACTATTTCATCATATAATACCTATATAATATTTAATAAATTTATATATTTTAACATCATATGCAAACAGCAATAATTAATTATTAGAAATAGATAATTAAATATTATTTACAAAAATGTCAAAACTTTAAAGGACCAAGAAGAGAGCCCTGAGGTACTCCTCACACTACTACTATTTCATAACACATAATTTTTTTTATCTATTTAACAAACTATTTGTTTTAAACCATTGTAAAATAGTTCTAGAAATACCAAAATTTTCAATGAAATTATATTATATGATTAACATAATCAAAACCTTTAGCAAAATATGTATATATGCTATAATATGTGAACTCTCTTCTACGTAATGTGGTATAAATTGAGTATAGCATTTCCATGTCGCTATACTGATGACAATGGCAACATACGAGTGTGATTCAACATACGTGATATTCGCATACACGTGATAACAACTGGAGAAGTTGGACACTTGATATCTGCGTGGAATGGAAGGTTGGTTTACTGAGCGGAGACGTCGCAATTAAGGCCGCCATGTTAGGGAGGCGCTTTACGGCCTCGCAGTGTTTATCTGGCGTCGTTCTCCTCTCACACGCCGCACTGGTCCAACATCGGAAATCAATAATCGTCGGCACTCTGTGTGTTGTCTTAGCAGATCGTAACCATTAGCGAGAAACAACTGCCTAATGAAATCACGACAAGTGGCGCGTCTGGACTCGGCCAAATTGCTTGCTCCTATTCCCCTTGGGGGGGCTTTGAATATCGGCTCTGGTCGCCAACATCAACAAACTTCAGCAAGTTAACCGAGTTAGAAGGGTGATTTTCCGCGTGAAGTATTAAAGTTAAAATTTCATTTTCAAAAACCGAAATGTTAATATCGGCTACAGAATTATTTTTTAAAAAAAAAGAAAAAGAGGAATAAACACTTGATTTAATTCTAATGGTTTTTTTTCTCAATCCGCCTCTAGAATCTCCATATCACTGGGCTTACTTCTCAATCAATCAACAAGTGTCACAAAGGGAGAGAAAAAATATAATCACCAACATGTTATTTCATCAAAATTCCTAGGTATATTCAACTTGACTTTAAATTTTCCTGGGTTGAACACATTGAAAAAAAAAGGAAACAGCCTTAAAAAGACTATCTAGAGTATTAGATAGGGACAACCACATTAAGGTATATTATTTCCTCATTTTCCACTTATAAGCTACGGTACTGAAATATGGGGTTGTGCTGCAGATATATATATATGTGGATAGACTACTAATTGCAATAAATAAAAAGGCAATGAGATATATTTTTGGAATGAAGCGAAGAGAATCTTGTAGAACAACCTTTAGAGAAAACCATTTATTAACCGTCTATGGAAAATATTTATATAAAATAATAACTATGGTAAAAAAGAAAAAAAATCTCTCCCGTGTCAAAGTTAGAGCTAGGACGAATTTACAGAAAAACGGGGAAGGACCCACTCCTCAAAGGAATTACATCATTTAACAGGCAGCCGCATCATGTAAAATAATTACATGGTGAACAATTTAAAAGTAGACTAAATCAATATCTACCTGAAAAAGTATGAAAGATTTATAAACGAATAAAAAATTATGTGGTGTTATATATAAATTATGTGTTATTTATATGTTATATTTTTTAACACTGACTATTTATAATATTGTATAAATGGGGGTGGAACATTATTTTTATTAAGCCGCCTACAGCTTGACCGCGTTAGATCCGTTGTCATATATGTGTTTATACCGCGCTACCTACCAGCGTTCGTGACCACTTCTGTAGTATGAGAAGTGATAACTAGTACAATAAACGTCGCTACCTCCATCTTGTGATATCTCAACGAAAAAAAAACACGCTGATTATCCACTTAGAAAATTCATGTGACCGAAAATAAAAATAAAAGTATTTTTATTAATTTATTTAATAATATGTAACACTGTAAAAATTTTAGTTGGTCTCCTGATGTGACTTGTGGCTATTAATTTTTTTTTCCATTTAATAAATTGACTTGGGGGTTTGTTTAAAAAAAGGGGGGATGCCTATCCAAAATACCCCTTCTATATTTGACTCGTTCAGGTTTATATTTATTCTACTAAAGTGTTCTTAGGACTTATCGTTAATTATAAGTAAATAATTAAACAAATATTCTAATATCCCTCCTTGTAAAAATCCGTCCAACCCTGACGAAGCTCACAAAGTTAAGAAGAATGGGAAATTAAATTACCCAGGATATAATAGTATTTATAGCAACCCCCTCCGTAAATCCCTACGGTAAAGGCTGCGATATATATTCACCAAAGACCTGTACTTCCATGTCATTAAATCTTCACCGTAGAACTACACGTGATCCTTTTGGCAACTAAAACACTTCCAGGTCAAGCAAAAATATAGTCCTCATAGGTCCAGTCCCTCACGATCCAAAAAAAACTACGTCTGTTACGAAATTCGAATGACGTAATAACCACGTGGATTCCTATACATGAAACTGAATTATCAAAAGTCATTCGGCAATAAAACTGAATGATTCGAATATATTTGGCGGTAATTGAACCATACATTTGTAATTAAATCTGGAATTTTTTAAATTTAAAATAAAACTACTGACATATGGCGGTAGAACTGAAATATATATCCTTTTTTTTGGTTATTAGAAAGAAATATCCTGTACAGTTTTGCGGTTACACAGACATATTGACTGGAATATTTAAAATAACCTGACATATTCGGTTGGTTTTGAAACGTCATCGCAAACTTAGAAACCAAGAACGCCGCCATAAACCCTTCTACCACAACTGAAACCCGAATTAATACCGACAAGGAATAAATGGAGACATGCATTTCAGATATTATACATCGAAAATTAGATTCTCGTGAATATTCATACTGTAGTAACAGATTTCGGAAGGATGTGGTTAGAGAAAATCCCCGTTCCCTTGCTCAAAGCGTTAGAGAATTTAACCCAGTTCTCTGGTGTACCACGTAAGAGTACATTTTCCTCACCTCGTTTGTTCTCGTTAGAAGTATTTAATGACTTTCGCAGCTCACTCTCTGCTCTCTGCTTCAGTGCATATGTGAGAGAAGAGGTCGGCTGCTGTAGCCAAGATTATTTGAGCCCCTGCCAGAGGCTTATGAGCACACACACACACACATACACGTTGTAGGTTCAGAGGGTAGATCCAAGCCCCCTGTTTGCGTTGATGTAGTTGGTATAAGTGCTGCGGTTGCCTTTGTCTCTGTGGAAAATGTTTCCCCAGCACTAATAGCTTTGTCAGCAAAAAAAAAAAAATTGCGTGGCGTTGAGATGTATTGAATTTTGTATAAACATCCAGTAGCTTCTAACAAGGACTATACAAAATTATTAAAAAATATTCTGCATAAAATCTAAAAACACCAGAAAAACTTATTATCAAATATAAAGGACAATCCCTTATTGCGACCTCTTCAGATGTACAATTGCATTTTAATTCATTTATCGAAAAATAAAAAATAAACAAAGTGTTATGTATTCGTTTATTACATTTTAAAGCATTAAGCTATTTTAGACATGTAGATTATATATTTTGTATCATCGCTAAATTCCCGTTCAATGAGCAAAAACATTTCGACGTTTGTTAATAGTTGTTAAACTATTAGCAGCTGTTGTATATATAAACTTAACCTTGTGCTACTCTGTAAGGAAAAAACAATTCTATAAGTTAGCTACACTTAACCATGTAGTCGATAATTACCTCTGCAGTAGACGGGAATTAAAAATAAGGATAATATAAATAAAAACTTCAACCTTTTCAATAATTACGTTTGTAGTAGTTGGGACTAAAAAACGGATAATATAAAAAAATTACTCAACATTTTTAATAATTACGGCTGTTGAAGTTGCGACTTCAAATAAGGATAATATAAAACAATTACTAAACATTTTAAAAAATTCCGGCTGTTGTAGTTGTGACTTAAAATAAGGATAATATAAAAAAAATTCTGTATATTTTCAATAATTACGTCTGTAGTAGTTGAAAGTTTTAAGAAGAATAATATAAAAAATTACTCAACATTTTAAATAATTACGGTTGTTGTAGTTATGACTAAAAACAAGGATAATATAAAAAATTACTCAACATTTTAAATAATTACGTCTGTAGTAGTTGAAACTTTTAGGAAGGATAATATAAAAAAATTACTCGCATTTTAAATAATTACGTCTGTAGTAATTGTGACTTCAAATAAGGATAATATAAAAAAATTACTCAAAATTTTAAATAATTACGTCTGTTGTAGTTTGGACTAAAAAACGGATAATATAAAAAAATACTCAACATTTTAAATAATTACGTCTGTTGTAGTTGCGCCTTCAAATAAGGATAATATAAAAAAATTACTCAACATTTTAAAAAATTCCGGCTGTTGTAGTTATGACTTAAAATAAGGATAATATAAAAAAAATTCTGTATATTTTCAATAATTACGTCTGTAGTAGTTGAAACTTTTAATAAGGATAATATAAAAAATTACTCAACATTTTAAATAATTACGGTTGTTGTAGTTGTGACTAAAAATAAGGATAATATAAAAAATTACTCAACATTTTAAATAATTACGTCTGTAGTAGTTGAAACTTTTAAGAAGGATAATATAAAAAAATTACTCGCATTTTAAATAATTACGTCTGTAGTAATTGTGACTTCAAATAAGGATAATATAAAAAAATTACTCAACATTTTAAATAATTACGGCTGTTGAAGTTGCGACTTCAAATAAGGATAATATAAAAAAATTACTCAACATTTTAAAAAATTCCGGCTGTTGTAGTTGAGACTTAAAATAAGGATAATATAAAAAAATTCTGTATATTTTTAATAATTACGTCTGTAGTAGTTGAGACTTAAAATAAGGATAATATAAAAAAAATTCTCTATATTTTTAATAATTACGTCTGTAGTAGTTGAAACTTTTAATAAGGATAATATAAAAAATTACTCAACATTTTAAATAATTACGGCTGTTGTAGTGGTGACTTAAAATAAGGATAATATAAAAAAATTCTTAATATTTTCGATAATTACGTTTGTAGTAGTTGCGACTTAAAATAAGGATAATATAAAAAAAATTCTGTATATTTTCAATAATTACGTCTGTAGTAGTTGCGACTTCAAATAAGGATAATATAAAAAATTACTCAACATTTTAAATAATTCAGAATTTTTTTATATTATTCTTATTTTAAGTAGTTGCGACAAAAAAAGGATAATATATAAAAATTCTGAATATTTTCAGTAATTACGTTTTAAGTAATTGCGATTTCAAATAAGGATAATATAAAAAAAATTGCATATTTTCAATAATTACGTTTGTACTAGTTGTGATTCCAAATAAGGATAATGTAAAAAGTAAGAATATAAGGAACATACAAACACTTTTATTTTTAGATATTTCATGTAACTGTAAAGCCTTCGGTCTCAAAATATGACAATGTTTTATAACGGTGTCTATTTTATGGCGATTCTCAGGATCATTCATGTCCTAATGTCAATTTCAATCATTCCTGTCATTTAGCGAAGAGGCTTGTAAATATTAATTTAAATCTAAATTCACGCAAAAGCGTTTCCACGCATGAATGCAAGAACCCCGCACATACTCCCCCTCAACCATCAATTAGTGAACAGCAAGTACTCACTGAAAATTATTTGCAGGAAAATATGATTCAAGTAACGCATCCGTGTAACTCCACAGGATGTAACTCGTTTGATTTATGCACCGTACAGGATTTAACGCCATTTTCAGCGCAATATAATATATCACCCTGAATAATCCCCGTTAAATATTTCGTGTTTACACAAATGCCCGAAGGCATTCTACGTGCGGGCCAGAGGCAGATTAAAATCAATGAGGCCTGCGGACTCCCGTTTATTGGTTCCGCTTGGCGAGTGTTGCTTTCCAGAACTCTCCGGGGGATGACGAGGTAACGACACCGCACCAACTTTGCCTCGTAAATATCTCCGTAGAACCACGAAATAAACTACGAGAATCAGCCTCAGGGGCAGGGGAACGGCATCACCAACATTAACTGCTTGATGGTTGGTTTTTAATATCTTTTTAAAAAAAAACAATTTATTTATAAGGACAATGTCTGACCCACCACAGTGGTCGCTTCACACCCCACAATAATAATAATTGTAATTCATTGTACAAGCTTAATTTTTTTATACGAGATTGTCGTAATAATTTAGTAATAATCCCCTGTAGGTTTTCTTTACGGATTCTCAAGCCGATAGATGTTGTGACGTTATTACTTCATATCACTGTGGGTTGTTACGAATAAAAATTTGAATATATTGTAATAATCATCAGTGACGTTAATTAAATGAATTTTTAAAGAGTTTGCCTCACGTTAAGCGTCAAAATGTAATAATCAACAATGATTTTATTTAAATGAAATTATAAACAAGAATTTAAAACATATAATTATTTATTTCCACTTTGTTGCTTTAACTCAAAAACAATTACAATTTAACTTCTCAGGGCCTTCACTGGGTTTGATAATGGACACAACAAGTTGTTTTAAGAAAAACTTTTTTATTTAGGGCAACAGGATACATGAGGGTAATCCACATTGGGCAACTCCCCTTTAATAGCATAGAAAGGGATTTGAAAGGGGAAATGTGGAAGGGTAGAGGAAGGTAGCCAAGGGTTAACTAGGGGCCCCCGGGCTATGGTTTAAGATTCCTACACGGCATTCGCCTAAAGAATTGCAGGGAAAACCCTAGGAAAACCTGCATCGGGTAGGTCGGGCATTGGGTACTTGTCCCATGCCCTTCCGATAGCGGGAGAGGAGTTTGCTGTGGGGACGCAGCATTCCATTCTCCGTGCCTCGACCAGTTTATGAGGCAGCTGGCCGACTATTCCAATGGGAATAGCGAACAACTCTTACCGTATGCCCAAGGTCTGCGACCCCGGAACATACACCTCTCAGAACAGGCCGAGGTGCCTCGGCTTGTGGGAACTTAGTTAAAAAACGGAGAGGAAAAGGAATACCCAAATGTAGCCCCTTAGTATCTCTCCTAAAAGGTTCTGCCTGCGAGAGAACATCCCTCGCAGGTATTGCCTGCGAGAGAATTGCCCTCGCAGGCCTCTCCCTCTTAAGAAAAACTAATTAACACACAGTTTATAATTCACTCAGACAATATGTCGACAGCAAGAAATTAAAAGAAAAGAAATTAACTCTGATTGAAAATTAAAATAGAACGAAATCTGACTTCTATCCTTTAATTACGTTTACATAAATCATTATTTTTGTATTTTGTTACTCACATCTGTCCAGCTGGTTCCAGCATTCTTTTTGTTTTCGGGATTACACTGTTCCCAAAATTTTACACTGATTCTAATATCGCCTCACAGATTTTAAACTCTTGAAGCCCACCTTGATAGGCTCCCAGGAACTCGGATGATCCTCCTTTTTGTCAGCTATTTGATAACTGCTTGCCTTATATGAATCCTGTGATTCATAGATTTGCTAGTCTTTTTACCGCTTGGGACTTAAACTGCAACTTTACTATTCATGGCTGGCTACAGACGTACACTGCTTTTACTTAGCGATATTTACGGGATAATACTCCCGTGGATGTTTTTACTGTGTCTTAAATTCACAACTTTGTTTAATGACACATTAAACAACGGTTAGTCTCTGCTCTAGTATCATTTGTTCCGTCCTCCGCAATGTCCCGTCACCAACTAACTCTTAGTGTTCTCCAGTTTTAGCGCGCATACGCCATTTTAACTTTCCGACAAAGTAACAGAGCCTGGCTCCATTGCCGCTTTGGTAACTCCTGCCACTACAATTAAATTTTATGTCCAAACAATTAATGTCCTAATTAATTGGCATCACAATATATAGCGGGCTACACGTATAAAATAAATAAACTTAATATGGTTAATTAATTTATTGCTCACACCTCTACATCACTAAAGGGAGCTAAATACAAAGATAAAACAGGACTGAAAAAAACTAACCCAAAGATATATCCCCTATTCTTCTTATTATTATCCACTTGTAAATGTAATAAATTTATTATAGTATATTACAAAAATTTTACAAAGGGTCTTAGTCGGCTAGAATAAATTAACACTTAGCAATTTTAAGGGCTCCAAATTAAAAGCTCGGACGCTTATCAAAATTACATTTAGTATTCAATAATATTTTTCGACTTTGATAAAACATATATTTATCTATTATAGAATACGGGATCCGATTGAAACCTTTTGCTACAGAATGTCTGACATCTGTAATCTTTATTTTTATGTGTTTGTATCTCATATGTTTGCCCCTGAAGCTTCAGTTTATCATCAACCAGTGTTTGAAAAATCTCCTACAGACAGGTCGAAACTTTAAAAAAAAAATCAAAAATTTATTTAAAAAAAATCGCTATTGACGCGACAGTAAATAAATCAATGGAAAAAAAATAGAATATTCAACATCATTAAAGAAATTTTATGTCATTATATTAATAACCTATTTTTTTAAAACTATTGTTCGAAAATTAAAGAAGAAACGTAGTGTTATTATATTGATGTAATTGTATTGTATTATTCACAATTATAGAACATTTTCTGACAGTTCAGCCATTATAGTAATTTATTTATTCAGAATTCATGTCTTCGGGGGGTTTTTTGTTACATATTTGTTTCAATCGTTTAAACACATAGTTCTATTTTTTTCTAGTCAGTTTTGGTTATAGACATAATTTTCCTGTTTCCTTCATTAATAATCAAGGTATATATTTTTGTGTATATTATTATTTCCTTTATTTTGATAGTGACTTGACCACAAATTTGTTTCGTCATTTGTATATCCTCGTGGTTTCTCTTTTCCAACAAAACTAAATTCATTTCATAATTAATAAATATTGCCACTGCAGGGCGGGAGTTTTAAAACATAATAATAAAAAATCAGCCTAATTTTTTTAAAAACTACAGTAGGGCATGAGTGAAAAAATTTTAAAGTACTCGTCGATTAAATTAAAACTAAAATGGAAATTTTGTAAGCTGGAAAAAAATTTATTTTAACACATCATCAACGACGGAAACGAAACATGTAACAGTTGATTTATAAAATGTGGGATTTTATGAAACCTAAAAAATAATACTGTGCGTTGAGTGCACACAGATGTGGCTGTAAACCCTTAAAAGAAAGGATGTAGATAATTCAATAGAGGTGAGCGTAGGAGGGTTAATATGGAAGAGCAACTGTTGCTTATCTTGTGGGGCCAATCTAACGAGTGTCTGGGGATCGTGGTGATGCATTGCTCTGGCTGGGGTCTCCATTGTAAACACAAACCTCAGCTTCTCGCATACGCTTTAAAGGACACACAGTCCGACACTCTCACCCCTTCCCATCCAAATGTTTAAATACATCCCCCTGGTGTTTCACGGTCTGTTTTTTGTCGTTACAATATAACCAGAAGATCTCTTCACAATTCGTCCCCCCTTTTCGAACGTCGAGTTCATGAAAACGTGATTCCAAAAATTGTTGTAAAGATGATTGGAGTATAGTAATCACTTTTAGAGTATCATTAAAGAGAAGACAGAGTATATGACCAGGTGGTGTAACGTCCTTTATAGTTCGTTACGTCCCATCAGCTACAACTTCGTACAAAATTTAGTTACAACGCGAAATTTCGGCCAGAAGCCGTTGTTCGTCCAGATGGCGGACTCGGTCGGTGGTCTCGGACCGTCTCAGTGAAATGAAGACCCTCTTGCCGACAAGCAGGCTGACAGCTCCGAAGGCGTGAGTAATTAAAACCCGAAGCTTACATATATTGAGATGAAGGGCATGGATACTTAAAAAATATATGCCGCAGGAGTTTTGGAGTTTTCGAAAGAACAAAATCGGCAGTGAGCTGCCAGATGGAGCGGTCGGTAACCAGACTCAACTCAGAAGAATACAACAAATCGAGTATCATTAAAGAGAAGACAGAGTATATGACCAGGTGGTGTAACGTCCCTTATAGCAAGTTACCTTCCAAGATCTACACCTTCGTACAATATTTAGTTATAACACGCTATTTTGGCCGGAAGCCGTTGTTCGTACAGATGGTGGACTTGGTCGGTGGTCTCGGACCGTCTCAGTGAAATGAAGACCCTCTTGTCGACAAGCAGGCTGACAGCTCCGAAGGCGTGAGTAATTAAAACCCGAAGCTTACATATATTGAGATGAAGGGCATGGATAATTAAAAAATATATGCCGGAGGAGTTTTGGAGAGTCAGAAAGAGCAAAATTGGCAGTGAGGTGCCATAAATGAGCTGGAGCGGTCTGTAATCAGACTCAACCCAGAAGAATCCAACAAATCGAGTATCATTAAAGAGAAGACAGAGTACATGACCAGGTGGTGTAACGTCCCTTATAGTAAGTTACCTTCCAAGAGCGACACCTTCGTACAATATTTAGTTATAACGCGCTATTTCGGTCGGAAGCCGTTGTTCGTCCAGATGGCGGACTCGGTTGGTGGTCTCGGTCGGTGGTCTCGGACCGTCTCCGTGAAATGAAGACCCTCTTGTTGACAAACAGGCTGACAGCTCCGAAGGCGTGAGTAACTTAGCTCCCAAACCTTACATAAATTGAGATGACGGGCATGGATAATTAAAAACATATGCCGGAGGAATTTTGGAGATTCCAAAAGAGCTTGAGACTCAACCCAGAAGAAACAAACAAATCAAAAAAAAAATTGTGTGAGGTGCTCATCCGCCGCCATTGAGATGTACTGGACACTACCACGGAAACCATCCGGCACCAGCTGTAACCACCACGGCACGGTATCGTTTGAATGGACTAAATGCATGTGGAGGTTCACCCTACAAAATCCCTCACAAAGAGAGAGTTCACGTTCAATTTTAATGTGGCTCATAAGTAAATTAATCTTTTTATTTCATGTAGAACCCTGAGAGTATACACTACATATTAACGAATCGGTAATAATGGTAGCATTGATTTAGAAAGCCTGAAATATATCTCCAATCAAGCTGATGGGATCAGAAGTCCGCATGTTTCAGTGCTTTCCTGCTGAAGAACAATCCACCAAAGAGGGCATTTGAGTCCGACAGAAAGAAGCCACACGAAACACGCTGGTCGGCCGGCAGAGGTAAATTTAATCTCGTTGGCTCTGAATTATTCAGACAAATGGTGCGATTGGTTTCAACTGAAACAACGCTTTTATCTGTTGCTGTAGAAACAATGGCACACGGAATTGCTTTCTGAGCGGAATCGCTGATTAGCTGTGTCGTCAAAGAGAGTGAGCTTTGTCCTGGCGCTCCGAAACGAGGTTGCAACAAAGAAACGAAATTCCAAACCAGAATAAAGTTACACCGGTCCACGTGAGTTCATTCGTCAACTCACTATCGAGATATTCTACCCGAAACGGTTGAAATTGTGAACTTCAAGTACGGTTCCATGAGAATCCTGGAGCGATCATTTAATGACATTCCTAAATATTTTTCTCAAACAATTATCTATACGTTTTACTAATATTATTTCCATCAGTATAGGTTTTAAATTCACTTTATACTCTTTCGTCATTTTCAGCTTCTTATTTACCAGGATAATACTTAAAAAAAATAAACAAATGAGCGTATTATTTTGAGAAGGTTACGTCATGAATCAACAGTATTTCTTTCATTTTCTGTCTAATAGCAAATATAAAAAAAAATTCTGCAGTTAAATATACCTTAAAGTATTTATAAATAGAATATTGTTACCTTTGGGGATGCCTTTACCTCTCCGTTTTTGAACTAAGGTTCTTACAAGCCGAGGCACCTCGGCCTCTTCTCAGAGGTGTATGTTCCGGGGTCACAGACCTTGGCCATACGGTAAAAGTTGTCCGCTATTCCCATTGGAATAGTCGGCCAGCTGCCTCCTGGACTGGTCGAGGCACGGAGAAGGGAATGCTGCGTCCCCACAGCAAACTCCTCTCCCGCTATCGGAAGGGCGTGGGAAAAGTAGCCAATGCCCGACCTACCTGATGCAGGTTTTTCGAGGGTTTGTCCTGCATTTCTTTAGGCGAATGCCGGGTAGGATCCTTAAAATAACTCTCGGCTACCTTTCTCCACCCTTCCACATCTCACCTTTCAAATCCCTTTCCTATGCTATAAGACCCCACTATGTGGATTACCCTATACATAGCCTGTCTACACCCAAAAAAAATGGCGATTGGAATTGAAGGGATATAATTTTTTTTAAGTAACATGAGGATAATCCAGATAGTGGCAACTCCCGTTTAATAGCATAGGAAGGGATTTGAAAAGGGGGATGTGAAAGGGTTGAGGGAGTTAGCCAAGGGTTAACTAGGACTCCCGGGCTGTAGTTTAAGGATCCTACCCGGAACTCACCTTAAAGTGAAGCAGGACAAACCCTAGAAAATCTGAATCAGGTAGGTCGGGCTTTGGGTACTAGTTCCACACCCTTACGATGGCAGGAGAGGGGTTTTCTGTGGGGTCGCAGCATTCCATTCTCCCTGCCTCGACCAGTTTAGTAGGCAGCTAGCCGATTGTTCCAATGGAAACAGTGAACAACTCGTACCGTATGCCCAAGGTCTGAGATACCGAAACATACACCTTTTCAAAAGAGGCCGAGGTCCCTCGTGGCCTGTGGGAACCTTAGTTCAAAAACGGAGAGAGAAGTGAAGGCATCCCCCTGTCTCTAGGGGATATAATAATTTTTTTTTAGGTAACAGGCTACATGAAGGTAATCCACATGGTGACAACTCCCCTTTAATAACATAGGAAGGGATTTGAAAGGGGGGATGCGGAAGGGTAGAGGAAGGTAGCCAAGAGTTAACTAGGGCCCCCGGGCTATATTTTAAGGATCCTATCCGGCAATCGCCTAAAGAAATGCAGGACAAACCCTAGAAAAACATGCATCAGGTAGGTCGGTCATTGGGTACTTGTCCCACGCCCTTCCGATAGCGGGAGAGGAGTTTGCTGTGGGGACGCAGACATCCCTTCTCCGTGCCTCGAACAGTTTAGGTGGCAGCTGGCCGACTATTCCAATGGGAATAGCGGACAACTCTTACCGTATGCCCAAGGTCTGCGACCCCGGAACATACGCCTCTCAGAACAGATCGAGGTGCCTCGGCTTGTGGGAGCCTTAGTTCAAAAACGGAGAGAGGAAAAGGCATCCCCAAGGTTAGCCCCTTCGTATCTCTCCTAAAAGATTCTGCCTGCGAGAAAAAAATCCTCTCGCAGGTCTCTTCACTTGGGATTTAAATGCAGCTTGTTACGCATATATTACATCGTTGTTACAAAACAATTGTGAGTTTTCAACATTATAAGAACTTAAGTCCAGTTTTACATTGTGGAACGATTTATGGAAATATTTAAATTTAAACAAAGAAGACATTTTTTTTGGAGAAGAAGTAAAGGCTCACGAGAAGGATACAGAGGCTTTGGCAACGGCGACAGCGTAATGCGACGATACAGGTGGAGTTGCAGCGTTGAAGGGGGTTTACAGCAGCCTGTCAAATTATGTGCGAAGTAGGACGGGAATCTGGTGGAGGAATTGCCTCTGGTGACGGATGCGATGCCAGACGTGGATTTGTGCTCCGCCAAAGTTTGCTCGTCACTGCAATTACGACGCGCAGCTGCGCTATTAGTCAGAGGTTGGTCTCTTCCAACCCCCGCAGCTTCCTCGCCGGCATACTTGCACAACAGGCCTTTCTTACGGACCCCCAAAGTGCCACCTATTAAACACAATTGTTGTCTGGAACAGTTGGAGCAACAGTTGTCCGCTTCAAATGTTCGGTCAACATCGATCCTGCGCAGCTCGACACAAACTTCTTCAGTTGACTCCGCACAGCAAAACTGTCGTTAAACCTCCGTGGAGGGAGCTCAGTGATCATAAACACGACGACACCATAAACATGTATTTAAAAACAATATTTCTTGAATATAATTTTTGCGTTAAAAGAAATTCAGTCAAAATTTGTCTGGATTAATTGTTAGTGCTTCTTCAGTATTCATTGTCTGTCAATTAAACCATAAACTTGTACAGGGGATGAAGCTCATGGTTATAAAAAGGATAGTCCATAATTTTTTTTATAGAATTTCGTGTCATGAGACCAGAGAAATCACTGCTTTTATTGGCAAATAATATGGTTAAAAAAAATTGAAATAAATCCAGGAATAGTCACGCTCTGGATCAGGGAAACGTCTCTGGCCAATGCAAGTAAAAACCAAAGACTATGTATGAGCGACAAACTGAGAGAAATTCTCACTTTCACTCGTTAATCGATAGCCTTGTTTATTTATATAGATTTATATATATTTAGCTCACTACGAGAAAAGACAGGGATGAAAACTGGTAAATAACTATTGATATATGATTTATAATCAAAACCTTCTTACCGGAACACTTACATATTTGAGACAATTTTACTAACTGCACATTAATTAATAGCCTTGTTTAATTATAATATACGTAGATACATTGAGCTGACTACGAGAAAAGACCGGGGTGAAAAAGATAAATAACGATGGATATAAATTAATTATAATTAAAACATTCTTACCGGAACACTTACATATTTGAGACAATTTTACAAACTGCTCATTAATTGATAGCCTTGTTTAGTTATAATATACGTAGATACATTGAGCTCACTACGAGAAAAGACCGGGGTGAAAAAGATAAATAACGATGGATATAAATTATTTATAATTAAAACATTCTTACCGGAACACTTACATATTTAAGACAATTTTACTAACTGCTCATTAATTGATAGCCTTGTTTAGTTATAATATATGTAGATATATTCAGCTCACTTCAAGAAAAGACAGGGGTATATGGGTAAATTATTTATAATCAAAACCTTCTTACCGGAACATTTACATTTTTATTAACTACGCATTTACACACCATCTTCTTTGAGCTTTATTTTTTAATTGATAATCTATAATCAAAAATTATATTTTCATCAGATGATGAATTCAATCCCTCCTGTCTGTTTTAATTGTGATGGAAGACTTTTTTTCGTTTTTACGTAAAACAATTACTGTCCAAAAATATTGTAGTTTAATATGGGCCGTTGATGTCCCATCACACTTGTCTTGAGGAATCAAAACTGATTTTTCTTCTCTATATTTCATTTAGAAGACAAATTTTTCAGTGGTGATTAAACCTGCTTAATTGCCCGAAACTGTGCGCCAAACTATTTATTTAAAACTAGAACAGGCTACAGAACACTGCTGTAGAAATTTTTTGGGTAATATGCATCGTATGTTAAAAATAATAATAGGAGGGGCAACATTCCTTCCTAACCAATCAGAGTTCCATAAACGAACTCAACCAATAGTGTATTGCACGTTGCATTCTAAAAGGGGTTGCTAATATTCCGGCGAGAAGTGTTACCACAAAAGTCTTCAAGCATTTAAACCTTTACAATAAATAAATTAAATTTGACGTAACATTAGGAGGCTAGTGCCTAAACTTCCAATAAATCATGAAAATAATAATAGTTGCTTATTTTACATGTTTCAGTGATTACATTAATTTATATACACAAACCATTGATATTAAGAGGACAGAGGACAATTCATGCTGACCAAAAAAAAAATTTTTTGTGGTCAATAAAGACCAAATATTTTAGTGTATAATTTCAACCCCTTTCAACATGGCAGGGAAGCAGCCTTAATGCAGAGGAGTTGGAGAAGCGAAAAAAAAAACAACAACGAAGATTGGAGTCAAATCCTATGTTGTGGATGTCGCTGATTTTAATTATGTGAACCCGGGCAACGGCGTGCACCAAGCTAGTATCTCCTATAGCAGATATATTGTACCAAAAAAAATTTATTGGCTGCACCTAATGCTCTATAGAGAATATGTAATCCTTATTTTTATGATCGTTAATCATATAATGACAAATAAAATTACAAAATAAAGTATTGACTTTTTACTGAAGTTTTCCAAACGCTTCGAATCAGTCCTAATTTATGTTGCAAAATTTTATAGTGTTTTTAGAAAAAACCAGAATATAGTTATTAATTCAAACGAATTTTTTTTAGGGCAACAGGCTACATGAGGGTAATCCACGTTGGGCAAATCCCCTCTAATAACATAGGAAGGGATTTGAAAGGGGGAATGCGGAAGGGTAGAGGAAGGTAGCGAAGGGTTACTAGGGCTCCCGGGCTATATTTTAAGGATCCTACCCGGCATTCGCCTAAAAGTAATGCAGGGAAAACCCTAGAAAAACCTGCATCGGGTAGGTCGGGCATTGGGTACTTGTCCCACGCCCTTCCGATAGCGGCAGAGGAGTTTGCTGTGGGGACGCAGCATTCCTTTCTCCGTGCCTCGACCAGTTTAGGAGGCAGCTGGCCGACTGTTCCAATGGGAATAGCGAAGAACTCTTACCGTATGCCCAAGGCTTTTGACCCCGGAACATACACCTCTCAGAACAGGCTTGTGGGAACCTTAGTTCAAAAACGGAGTAGAAAAGGCATACCCAAAGGTAGCCCCTTCGTATCTCTCCTAAAAGGTTCTGCCTGCGAGAGAATAGCCCTCGCAGACAATTGAGATAAGGTTCTTCATCAATAATTCAAACGAAAAATATTGAAAGTAATTTCTGTGAGGCGGAAAAATAATTTAGTGGAGAGAAGTTTGGTTAAAGGAAGAAAGACGAGACGCGGCACCGTCACTCAGCAAATATTATTCCAGGCATCTCTAATTAATATTTGTGTTGGCTTATAATTCCCCGGCTGTCATCTGTTTAACATGCGTAATACACGTGTTTTCTGAGATTCGTAATTAGAAGCTTTGTTGCTGATGGCCCGACAGGTTCGTTCTTGTTACGTCATTCAGCGCACTCATTAAATAACTTTGTACTACAATGACTATGACAAGTTTTGAAGATACCATAATGTTAGGTAACTGTTATAAATATATTCCGTAATATTTATTTTCATAATAACAAGTACCCAATGCCCGACCTACCTGATGCAGGTTTTTCTAGGGTTTTCCCTGCATTACTTTTAGGCGAATGCCGGGTAGGATCCTTAAAATATAGTCTGAGGGCCCTTAGTTAACCCTTGGCTACCTTCCTCTACCCTTCCGCATCCCCCCTTTCAAATCCCTTTCCTATGCTATAAGAGGGGAGTTGCCACTATGTGGATTACTCTATACATAGCCTGTCTACACCTACTTATTCTTCTTTATTTTTCATTTTAGCCGAACTATACATATTAAATGAGCATCAATGCGAAATTTGACTTGATAATATAAGAAATTATGACTGTAACATTTGCAAGATCCTTTTTCTTCCTTTCCATTCCTATCAGTAGTCTTCTGTGTACCGTCAGTCCTCAACTTGGGACCTTTCTTTCGGATACGCAGTGCTACGAAAATCCTTGAGCAGTATTTCGTTTACTTAACACGTCGAAGACTACAGCGGAACTGATTTGATTTATTTTAATTCCATTAGTCCTTGTATGAGGAAACAGGACACGTCAACACATAGAATTACAATTGGATGCTACAATTATAAATAATTAGAAGTTAACATAAAAATTCTAAAATATAGGAACACAAATTTTCCTGTCCTTCATAAGAAAATTATATTAATAATAACAAAAAAAATTCTTTAACTACGCTAAGGGTATAATAAAACAATTCAATAGGCACTAGTAAAATATTAATGATTGAAGAATTAAGTGTGATAAAATATATAATTTACACATCAGACAATAATAAACCAAAAAAAACTGACACACTCGCACACACTAGGAGGAAAAACAAGAGAGGGACAAGTGACGACGTCATGAAACAGAGCGACGAGGAAGCTGCAAACTCCAGGGCCTCGTGCAAACAAACAAAAGAGCAGGAAAGAGACTAGGGCAAGATATAAAATAAGTAGTTATTATTAGCAACACATTCAACACTTTTGCAGTTGTTGTTTTTTTAAAAAATTAATTATTGGGGGAACGATCAAGAAACTCCTGCACTGAGTAAAACACCGGCGGTCTGGCAGTGGAATATTTTTGAATTAAATCCCAAAACTCTTGTAGTTATAATTATTTTTGTATCTACCCTGCAACTCAGCGATTCCTTGAAAATGTAAAATAAAAATGCTAATATTTTTAGACATCGACATAAAGAAAAACACAACTACAAAAATAACCTTTTTTTAAGGCAACAGGCTACATGAGGGTAATCGACGTTGGGCAACTTCCCCTTTAATAGCATAGGAACGGATTTGAAAGGGGGGATGCGGAAGGGTAGAGGAAGGTATCCAAAGGTTAACTAGGGCCCCCGGGCTATATTTTAAGGATCCTAACCGGCATTCGCCTAAAGAAATGCAGGGAAAACCCTAGGGAAACCTGCATCGGGTAGGTCGGGCATTGTGTACTTGTCCCACGCCCTTGCGATAGCGGGAGAGGAGTTTGCTGTGGGGACGCAGCATTCCATTTTCCGTGCCTCGACCAGTTTAGGAGGCAGCTGCCAGACTATTCCAATTGGAATATCGAAGGTATGTGACCCCGGAACATACACCTCTCAAAACAAGCCGAGGTGCCTCGGCTTGTGGGAACCTTAGTTCAAAAACGGAGAGGAAAAGGCATCTCCAAAGGTAGCCCCTTCGTATCTCTCCTAAAAGGTTCTGCCTGCGAGAGAAAATCCCTCGCAGGTTACCTGCGAGAGAATCCTCTCGCAGGCTTTCTTCTAAAAGGCATTCCCAAAGGTAGCCCCTTCGTATCTCTCCTACATGTATGTTCCGGCGTCGCAGACCTTGGGCATACAGCAAGAGTTGTCCGCTATTCCTATTGGAATAGTCGGCCAGCTGCCTCCTAAACTGGCCAAGGCATGGCGAGGGGTATGCTGCGTCCCCACAGCAAACCCCTCTCCCGTCATCGGAAGGGCGTGGGACAAGTACCTAATGCCCGACCTACCCGATGCAGATTTTTTATAGGGTTTGTCCTGGATTACTTTTAGGCGAATGCCGGGTACAATCCTTAAAATATAGCCCGGGGGCCCGAGTAACCCTTGGCTACCTTCCTACACCCTACCGCATCCTCCCTTTCAAATCCCTTTCCTATGCTATAAGAGGGGAGTTCCCACTATGTGGATTACCCTATACATAGCCTATCTACACCCCCAAAAAAAAAAAAATCTCTCCTACAAGTTTCTGCCTGCGAGGTACTGAATGTATTTTAAAATTGTTTCAATTCATAAGGCGACCAGTTCCATATTTTAGACTTGTATTGATTTTAGTCTGTCATAGTTTCCCCTATAACGGTTATTCACATTGCGTCAACGTACATATTTGACAGAAGAAGAAGAAGAAAATATAGTTGTATTATAAAGAAGGACAAAAAAAAATTATTTCACATTTCAACATCACTTATACATAAATTTTAACCATGATTCTGAATTTTCATACCAGGCCCGACAGGAGTAGGACTCAACAACGAAGGCAAAAATATGACTCTTTGCCTGTAAATAAACTATTAAACGTAAAGTGAAGTTGATATAATTCCGTGACGTATCACATTAGTGACTGGGAGAAGAAGAGTATTTCGCTAAATAAAACCCAGTGTGGGCTACAGGGACGATATCGACCAGCGCAGGTCTTTGAACCAGAGCAATTAGTATTGGAGAGCAATCTCGGTGACAAATTGCCGGGGCAGCATTTAGCACTGAGTGGAGACGGGTAAAATATTGCGCAGAGTATCATCGGAGGGACGATGAATACACCTGTTCCGAGAAACTGAAACATAATACGGGCCGGTTTGTCAACACGCACGTGCTTGAAATTACTCATCCTCTAAATAAAATTATTACTATAAACTACGTTTTATTTATTATGGTCACGTTTCCCAAAATATTTTCTCGGCATCCATGACGTGGCCCTTTGCACCAACGATTTAAAAATACCTGGCATCCTGTGAAAATTTTCAATTCTCCTGCAGTAGTCTTTTTTTCTGTTAAATTATTTTATTCTAAATTACACCTAATTTTAATTGTTTAATAAAGTAATTAAATATATTGTAGTTTATTTATTTGTTTCAGATTTAACATTTTGTTGCTTCCCCCCCCCCATATATTTCTTCATATGTAAAGGTCCCTAACCATGCAATGAAACATTATGCTTTTTAGTTTATTTTAATTGTTTAATAAAGTAATTAAATATATTGTAGTTTATTTATTTATTTTGGATTCAATCTTTTATTGCACTTTTTCCCCATATATTTCTCCAGTTTTAGATACATCTGAAAAGGTCCCCAACTATGCATTGAAAAATTATTAGTTTATTTTAATTGTTTAATAAAGTAATTAAATGTATTGTAGTTTATTTATTTATTTATTTGTGATTCATCCTTTTATTCCTTCCCTCCCCCCATATACTTCTCCATTTTTAGATACATCTGAAAAGATCCTTAACTAAGCAATGAAACATTATGCTGCTTAGTTTATATTTATTGTTTAATAAAGAAAGTAAATATATTGTAGTTTATTTATTTATTTGTTTGTTTGGCATTCAAACTTTCATGGTTTTTTTCCCCATATATTTCTGCTTTTTAGATGCATCTGAAAAGGTCCCTAACTAAGAAATGAAACATTATTAGTTTACTTTAATTGTTTAATAAAGTAAGTAAATATATTGTAGTTTATTTTTTTGTGATTCATCCTTTTACTCCTTCCCCCCCCCCCCCCTTCCTATATATTTCTCCATTTTTGGATACATCTGAAAAGGTCCATAACTATGCAATGAAACAACATTCGTTTATTTTAATTGTTTAATAAATGTACTTTATTTATTTATTTGTGATTCATCCTTTTAATTCTTCCCCTCCCCCCTCATATATATTTCTCCATTTTTGGATACATCTGAAAAGATCGATAACTATGCAATGAAACATTATTAGTTTATTTTAATTGTATAATAAAGTAAGTTTATATAAATAATTATTTATTTGTTTGTTTGTTTACGATTCAACCTTTTATTGTTTTTTCCCCATATGCTTCTCCAGTTTTAGATACATGTGAAAAGGGTCCCTAACTATGCAATGTAACATTATTAGTTTATTTTAATTGTTTAATAAAGTAATTAAATATATTGTAGTTTATTTGTTTAATTGTTTTTTGGGATTCAACATTTTATTCCTTTCTCCCCCCCCCATATATTTCTCCATTTTTAGATACATGTGAAGAGGTCCCCAACTAAGCAATGCTGCAGTATGTTTTTAAGTTTATTGTAAATATTAACGTTTATAAACAATTCTTACTTATGGCTAATTTTTACTAATTATAATTCACTGTAATGAAAACTGGTTAACTGTTTATTAGCCAAATCACATACACAAGATTCTTTTTAAAAAAACATGTTATTGTAAACTTGTATCGCAGGTTGTGTACAATGTTGTAATGACATATTTAAGTTAATTGCTTTATGTACATTTAAAATATATATATGTAGTTAATATCTAAATAATTCTTTATTCTTTAGTATAAGTAGTAATATTGTAAATAAATTAGAAGTAATATGGAATAGAGGATTAAAAGCTGCTGCTATCTTGAATGAAAATAAATATTGTAAGCTTCAAGGATATGTTAAATAAAAAAGGATTTTTAAATGTTAGGGACCAAATTTTATTCTGATATGTTAATTTTTATTTGGAGAATAGACCCGAGTATTTAAATATTTTTATTAGAACAAAATTATATGCCCATAATCATAAAACCAGGGAAAGGGGCGAGGAAATTTTTTTTATTGAGCATCTGAATCGAAGAAGTACAAAAAATACAATGTTTGATAGAGGGTTAATATTATGTTATATTTCACATTATAGGGAAATATTTATATAAACTTAAAACAACGTTTCGGGTACGTTTTTGTGTCTCCCTCAGGTGTTTCGTAAATATGATAAATCTTAATAAACTATTTTCAAAAATAATAGGATGTGATAATAGTTTTTAAAATTTAGCATATTTACGAAACACCTGAGAAAGGTAAAAACGCGTACCGAAACGTTGTTTTAAATCAAATAAAAAATATTGTCTGGTATTTCTCAGGATATTTGCATTATTTATTTCCTATAAACAAACGTAAAAAAATTCAATCTATTAAAAATTAAAGTGATGTAAATATAGAATCACTTATTAGAAAGTTCTTTCTTCAATGAGACTGTATTGCAGTGTTGAAACCCTTATCAATAGTTAAAGGGGTTGATGCCTAATAAAATTTAAAGTGACTGAAACTGTTATGAGAACAGTGCACCACAGTTTTTTTTAAGTAAGAAGCACCTTTATCGAGCTTAAAATTTTTCTCCTACTTCAAATTTATTTTTTAGGGTAACAGGCTACATGAGGGTAATCCACGTTGGGCAACTCCCGTTTAATAGCATAGGAAGGGATTTCAAAGGGGGGGATGCGGAAGGGTAGAGGAAGGTAGCCAAGGGTTAACTAGGGGGCGCCCGGGCTATGGTTTTAGGATCCTACCCGGCAATTCGCCTAAAAGTGATGCAGGACAAACCCTAGAAAAACCTGCATCAGGTAGGTCGGAAATTTGATACTTGTCCCACGCCCTTCCGATAGCGAGAGAGGGGTTTGCTGTGGGGTCGCAGCTTTTCCTTCTCCGTGCCACGACCAGTTTAGGAGGCAGATGGCCGACTATTCCAGTAGGAATAGCGGACAACTCTTACCGTATGACCCAAGGTCTGTGACCCCAGTAACATGCACCTCTCAAAACAGGCCGAGGTGCCTCGACATGTGGGAACCTTAGTTCAAAAACCAGTGAGATGTGAAGGCATCCCCAAAGATAGCTTCAGCCAGAGATCTCAAGAAAGGTTCACCTGCGAGAGAATTCTCTCGCAGGTTTCAAAACCTACTCTACTTCAAATATTTTAATTCGCGAATTTCACTAAGCAAAAACAACATATCACTGGGAGCAATAATCAAGTATATACCTTCTATACAAATATATATTCAGAAAGGAGAACATAAAGAGAGCCGACGTGGGAGTGAAATACGACCGATCGTTATCTCTCGTCGAACGGGTGTAAATATTTCATATCGGAAAATAAATTTTATAGGTCTAGATATTAGATCCATTGCTTGAACTGCTGAGAATTCATTTTCCGACATCGTAGCGCGCTTGTTGGAGGCAATAAAGCTGATTTGTTGCAGCGCGGTAAATAAGACTAAAAATGTTGATCAATGTTCCCGACACCCCCGCTTGCTTGTATTGACGTTTTGTTATAGATTTATGTCTGCCAATTCATGGTTTATTAAAACGCTTAGAAATAGACTACGATATTTAATTTGATTTCACTGTATTGTGCGAGGGATTATCATCATAATTAATAACTTAGATTTACTACCAGAACAAATGAGAACCGTGGTGCGTCAGACACGTCGTGTAGAAGACACATTTATTCAAACTATAAAAAAAATTCAAATTGAGTTATTTAATATCGGACAAGCTGACTATATATTTAATAAAATATAATAAATTTTCATTATATTATGTTTTTTATTGTTTTTCTTTTGGGTGTAGAGAGGCTATGTATAGGGTAATCCATATAGTGGCAACTCACCTCTTATAGCATAGGAAAGGGATTTGAAAGGGGGGATGCGGAAGGGTGGAGGAAGGTAGCCAAGGGTTAACTAGGGGCCCCCGGGCTACAGTTTAAAGATCCTACCCGGCATTCGCCTAAAAGTAATGCAGGGAAAACCCTTGAAAAATCTGCATCAGGTAGGTTGGGCATATGGTACTTGTCCCACGCCCTTCGGATGGCGTGAGAGGAGTTTTCTGTGGGGTCGCAGCTTACCCCTCGCCATGCCTTGGCCAGTTTAGGAGGCAGCTGGCCGAATATTCCAATGGGAATACCGGACAACTCTTACCCAACATTATAATTATAATAATCATTTAAAACATTAAACACCAACGAGGAATACCCATAAATATCCTATTTAGTGTGTTGAGCAGAACAGGAAGACGAAGTCGTAGATTAATGCATAAAATAGGTCGAACGTGGGACCAAGAAAAATAAGTTCAGAGGACTGAAATAATTATAGGCCGTTTTAAATTAGAAGTCCCCGTGGAACAGAGGAACTGTTACCACGGATTTTCTGAAATATCTGGACACACACACACACTCACACAAAAAATATATATAACTACAAATAATTAATATAAACTGTTAGAATGAAACTACAACAACACGGCATACAAAACTAACTACAGCTTACTGGAGCAATAGATTAACACCACGGCAACGTCGCTTGACCCGCTCTTTGTACCCAGCGTCGTGATTGGGTTATTGAAGGTCACTAGCTGGCCTTCTAATTTTAAACAGACTATAAGTGGGAAACTAATGACAAAATATTCAAAATTAGGGGAAAAAAGGTTGTCGCCGTTTAATTAGATCGTTTTTATTTGAATAGTTTGTCATTTTATTGGAATACCAGTATAATTAATTAATAAATAAACCCTCACAGTTGAAATATCAGATGGAAAGAATATCTAAAAATAATACCCCTTTATTGAGAGAGCCTCTCCGTTTTTGAACTCAGGTTGCCACGAGCCGAGGCACCTCGGCCTGTTTTGAGAGGTGTATGTTCCGGGGTCGCAGACCTTGGGAATAGGGTAAGAGTTGTCCGCTATTCCCATTGGAATAGTCGGCCAGCTGCAACCTAAACTGGTCGAGGCACGGAGAAGTGAATGCTGCGTCCCCACAGCAAACTCCTCTCCCGCTATCGGAAGGGCGTGGGACAAGTACCCAATGCCCGACCTACCTGATGCAGGTTTTTCTAGGGTTTGTCCTGCATTTCTTTAGGTGAATGCCGGGTAGGATCCTTAAAATATAGCGCGGGGGCCCCTAGTTAACCCTTGGCTACCTTCCTCTACCCTTCCGCATCCCCCCTTTCAAATCTCTTCCTATGCTATTAAAGGGGAGTTGCCACCTAGTGGATTACTTTCATGTAGTCTGTTACCTTAAAAAAAAATTAAAAAAATAAAATACTCAATTTTCTCTTCTACTTCTACCATTTAAAATATACAGTTAAATTAAAATAAATATACAGTAAATATGAACTAACTTTACGTATCCTTAGGTAAATAATTGCGTTAAAATATTCTTAGCTCGGACGTTTAGGTAAATTGTTTATTAAAGTAAATTTTTAATGCTGAGAACTCTATTTATTTTACAGAAGAGAACAACGACCGCGTCTGATAATGAAAAAACGCAATTTAATTTAAATAAAATATGATTAACAACTCTAAATCAACACTGTTCATATTTCTCGTATTAAATGGCAAACTAACTTTTTGTTAAATAATTGTATTATCCATTTGTTTTTTGAAACGATATTTATGCTAGTCTTCTACTTCAGCTTTCAAACTATTCTCCAACAATGTCACAAACCCCTCTCTTTAACCTTACTCTATGAATAAGTAACGTTTAATTGATTTACAAATTCGTTTCCATGATCATATTCTATTATTAAATCATCTCAAACCTTGAATAATTTAATTACTGTCTGTAATTTAGAAACTATTAAATTATGTAGCGAATTTCACTGACATTTTGAAAGCATATTATTATTTTTTTTATTTAAATGAAGCTATTTTGGTTTTAAAATATCAGGTAAATATTTACATCAGTTGAATTGTTTATGTAGTATGTATTCAAATGTTTATCGTTCTGTAAATGCAAATTGGAACACATGTTTCTACCGGTAAAACCCGTGTTTGTATATTTCGTGTCCTAATAAACAACGCAGGACAGTTTGTAGTGATCAGTGTACAGCGGGCTTGCCTAGATACAACTTGAAGAATGTGAGGGGGAAAAAATATGGGTGTTGTTATGAGATGATAAAGAGGTCAAACGAAATTAGAAAGCATTGAAATGAATGAAGCTTCTAGAAATTTACTGGACTCGTTGTTTACCAAAAACTTAAGTGTAGTGCCCGGGAAACCTTCCTCTTTGAACGGCAAGACGCAACTTCTGGTACCAAAAGTCAGGACTTTAAATATTAAAGAGTATTAAATTAGTTCAAGAGAAACTGAAATTGCTGATCACACAAAACAGACTTTCTATCCCTTCCCTTAGTATCTGACATCAGCAGATGGGAAAAAAAAATTAAATGGGGAATAACTGGATACTATAGAAAGCTTAGTGTATTGATTATCAATTTACATGTTCGATTGCTAAATTTGCATTTAGAAATTATATGATTAAATGTGCACAAATATTAATTAACAAGGGAGAAAAGTAACACCAACATGTGTATTTTAAAAAAAACATGGGAATAACCAACAAGTGTATTTAAAAAACATGGGAATAAAAAAATCCTATGGGATGGCAGGAGAGGAGTTTGCTTTGAGGACGCTGCATTCCCCTTCTCCGTGCCTCGACCAGTTTAGGAGGCAGCTGGCCGACTGTTCCAATGGTAACAACGAACTCTTACCGTATGTCCAAGGTTTTGCGATCCCGGAACATACATACACCTTCACAAAACAGGCCTTGGTGCCCCGGCATGTTGGAAACCTTAGTTCAAAAAACCAGAGAGAGAGGAGAAGGCATCCCCAAAGGTAGCCTCCAGCAGATCTCTCTGGGAAGGTTCACCTGCGAGAGAACAGTCCCCACTGCCCAGAAAAAAATGCAAAATAAAGTAAGTAACTCGTAAATAATGGCATAGTTTCTAGTTTCAAGGGATTGTCAAAGATTAATATTTTAGTTCATGAAGAGAAGACTTACGTTTAAATACAATAGAAAAAATCCAATTTGTAACAATTAATAAATAATAAATATCTGTAACCAGTAGTCGGAGTTAGTGAGACCGAATAATTGTATATTATTATATTGAGTTGCCCTATAAAACATAATAATTTTGTTTTAGTCCTGGGACGAGGAAATAAGATACGTGATAATGTAAGATTACAAGAAAAGAATAAAGTATTACAATTAAAAAATAAAATAAGTCAGAAGTTAAATTATACTATATTATAATCTTAAAATAACAGCAGAACTTGAAAGAATACCAGGGAACTATTTTATAAACAGGATCTACGGCATTAAAAAAAATCATATTTCTTCCGTGTAATTGCCGACAAATTACGCGGAAATCGTATGGTCAATGAAAAGTTTTTTTGAGTTTTGTCAACTGATCAGCTTTTTTAAAAAAAAATTCTTGAAGAAAAGGCAGACGTATTATATTAAACCATAGAATGCAGAAGTACAACGCTTATAAATTTGTAGTTGTATCGTGAACACTTTGTTTCGTTCTTATATTCCTTTTTATTGGCTGTAGACATCGGAATAGATTTCATGCAAATTCTTGTATTACCATGTTCGTCTTTACATTGCAATGATTTAAATTTTTTTCAACGTTCGAATCAGAGGTGGAGATTCTTTGAATATCAGGAGAAAAACATTGCGTGTTGCATAAGTCCCTGGGGGGGAAAAAAACCCGGCGAAGTTTTCTTACGTCACATAAACGGAAAGCAATTTGGTTGTAATTGTTGTGAGTCGTACGGTCGGTAAGAATATTTCCTCGTCCGCCATTTCCTCAAATATGTTGATTTATTCACAAAACGTTAGCAGACAACAGTGTCGGAGAGGTTTTCGTAGTGCAAACGTCCCGCATTACTAATTCATTATACAGTTGCTCTTCTCACGAATTAACTCTGCTGCCTGCGTCTGAATTGTTCGCCAAGTAAATATGACGCGCCGCAGAGCAAAACTTCAGCTTACTGGAGGGGAGGGGGTAGGATGATGATATAGAAATTAGCTGGAGGAGTCTGCGGGAGACAATCCACACGCCGGCGAGCTTTCATAATTTAACTCACGCGCGGCCGGACGCACGTGCCGCACTCAGTTCCGCGTCTATCGCCAAGAAGCAGCGTAATTACACAAAATACGTTCCAGCGAACGCACCACGACGCAACAAGTTTCGCGAAATTCGTCGGCAGTTATACGGAAGTAATGTCATTTTTCGTGTCGTCTTTCGGGAAAAATAAGACTGGAAAACTGTCGATGCTGTTGTAACATTCCAGCAGTTGGGAATGGGAAGTCCAGATAGATCATTCACCAACCAAGCTATACCTCCGTTAGCTCAACTGGCTACCGATCTAGAGGATAAAGGAAAAATTAAGAACAGGAAATAGGAAAGTGGATAACGTGAGGGTTCGGGTTCAACTAATTGAACCTAGGCGTAGTGGTTTCGCTGCACTTCAGTCAAATAAGAGTTGATGAAGAATAAAGAGATTTAATAGTCAGAAATAAAATAAAGTAAGACAAACTGGCGGATAGCACCAGGAGCCACCGACCTGTCTGGAGGTTGGATCACGACTCCCGTTCCCAAGAAGCTCTGAACAATTCGAAGACTCCTTTTCCCTTCCCTGATGATTTTAAGTCTCCAATGAGAGCTCTTACAGAAAGGAAGATTTCTGCTGCCGTGTGCATTGTTGCACACGGCACCTAAGGTGCTGACTACAATAGACTCAGCGTTCTTACAGCTTACACTTAGGTCCGCTATGCGGAAGAGACATTATGATAAGATGGCACGTGTAGACTATTATATTACACTATTATATACGCCAAACCAAGCGTTCATTAAAAACTAGGTTAAAGGAACAAAAATTATTCTGTTTTATCTAAATACGTTCAACTTAAATAATCACAAATTATATTGGTGTAAAGCTTCGATTTAGGACAAGGAAACGAACTAATTTTCGAGATTAATGAAGTTAAAAAATAATTAATAAGTAAGACAGCTAATTAAAGCAAAACAAAAGGGATAATATAAATACCACATAACGTTTCTGGGATCCTTGTCCCCGTTCTTCAGGTGCTAAGAAGAGCCTAGAGCAACACAACTGCACTCGTCAGTTGACAAAAAGCGACGAAAACGCAACAACAATGGGAGAGCCGAGGGGGTCAGCGTAACAATAAGGGAGTGACGACAATGCGACAGCAGAAGGTTTGGCGTGATAATAAGGGACGGTTGCAATTGTTGAGTTTCATAGTTGTCTGTTTGTACATTAACAGCTGTGATGTTTGATTTAATTTGAAGCATCTCTGGAATTGTACCTGGGCTGGGGTCAACGACTAAAATCTTGCAAATCAAATGTATGTTTATAATTGATGATATGTTTGGAGACTAACAGATGGTTTGTCAATGGGAAGTTTGATACTTGATACGTGTATTAAGGGAACGTTTTGTTCGCCCTATGTGGCAGGAAATTACAATTAGAGCGCATCGCAATTGTGTTGGCTTCTCTGTTTCCTATTTTTCATGCTCCCTTTCCTCTCAACCGACCTCAGAAATTTCTCAGTATCTATTTGACGAACACTTAAAAACTCATCCCCAGCACGTGCTTCAGTGGCTGCGCTTCCAGTTAAATTTTCACGTTTCTGTATTCGCCCCCTTGACAATTTCATCGCGGTCGTAAGTATCACCCAGCTAACGGTTCTCTGGTGTCCCGAGGTAATTTTGTTCCCCGACGTTCATTAACATTACTTACACAGTACCCTAGTAAACGTCATGTCCTGCCACTTTAGTCTTCGCCCTCATTGTGCTTCCCCGGACGGCGAGGAAACTCCAGTGCTGTTGTACGGAACTCCCCGAGGTACTCGCAAACAGTTCATCCTTTAACATTCTCAATAATAAGAAAGATAGCCAAATACAGACGTTGTAATGTAAATAAATACCACATAACATTTCTTGGATCCTTGTCCTTTTCCTCAGGTGCGAGGAAGAGCCTGGAGCGACACAACTGCACTTTTTCGTAATTCCTGCTACATGGGACAAACAAAACGTTCCCGTAATACACGTGTCAGAGAACATATGACTAATATCAAAGACAATCTGTTAGTCTCCAAACATATCATCAAGTCTAAACGTACTTTTGATTGGCAACATGCTAAGATTTTAGTCGTTGACCCCAGCCAGGTACAATTCCAGAGAAGCATCACATTAAATCAAACATCACAACTATTAATGTACCCAAACAGACACACTATGAAACTCAACAATTGCTATGATCCCTTATTGTTACGCTAAACCTTCTGCTTTCCCATTGTCGTTGCTTCCTTATTGTTACGCTGACCTTTGTGTGGTCAACCTGAAGAAAGGACCAAAGATCCCTGAAACTTCGTGAGGCGTTGTATTTGATCCGTTGACAAAACTCAAAAGCTGACGAAATTTAAAACAGATCATTTATTCGTTTAAATAAAAAATAAAGTAGTAGAATAGCTTTCGGATTTTGTTTATAGCAACCATATTCATCTGGAAATAAAAATTTAATACAATGGATCCCCGTGGGTGAAATACAAGAGTTAATCAGAAAGATAGACAAATAAAGACAAAGGTAGTGATTTTCAAATACGACACAACGTTTCTGGTATTCTTGTTCCTTTCGTCAGGTTGCTAAGAAGAGCCTAGAGTGACAAAATTACACAATTCAGTTGAAGAAAAACTCAAAAGTTAGTTAAATAAATGAATAAATATAAATGCCAAATATTCATCAACTGTTTAATAGTTTATAGGTAATAAAATTAGAATAATGTCAAAGTACGTTCAGTCCATAATTTGGGACTTGATCATGAAGGGTTTTATCTTATTTTAAAAAGGGTTTTGAGGGTTTTTTAAAACTGACCAGTGCAGTTGTGTCACTCTAGGCTCTCCTATACACCTGAATAAAGGAACAAGGATCCCTGAAACGTCGTGTGGTATTTATATTATCACTTACTTTTTTCTGAATTGGCTATCTTTCTTATTCATTATGTAATACTAATAATGATAACCCTCAAAATAAATATCATTCATTTAACAAGTGTAAATAGGCCAAATATTTGTGTACTGTACTGAAATACTACACTGAAAAATAAGAAAGGTAGCCAATTCAGACAAACAGGTAATATAAATACCACACATTGTTTCTGGGATCCTTGTTCCTTTCGTCAGGTGCTAAGTAGAGCCTAGAGCGACACAACTGCACAGGTCAGTTGACACTGTGTTTCTCTAGGCATGCTCACAGTGTCAACTGACGTGTGCAGTTGTGTCGCTCTAGGCTGTTCTTAACACTTGACGAAAGGCACAAGGATCGCAGAGCTTATGGATTTTTGAGTGTTGTCAACTGACCAGTGCAGTTGTGTCGCTCTAAGAACTCCTTTACACTTGACGAAAGGCACAAGGATCGCAGAGCTTATGGATTTTGCAGTTGTGTCGCTCTAGGCACTCCTTTATACCTGAAGGAAAGGAACAAGGATCCCTGAAACATCGTGTTGTATTTATATTATCACTTCTTTAGTCTGTATTTGGTTATCTTTATTCTTATTAATTTTTAATATGACGTAATTTTTTCACTTTAACATTCTCCAGCCGATGATTAGTCCCCTGAGTAATTTTCCAGTCAAGTCTAAAAGTAGATCTCTGGATGAATTTAGATAGCTGAAGTAAATAATACTTTCTTCTTATGGCTAGTTATTTTGTTAATTTACAATTTACCACGGTTTGTAAAACTCGTCCGTACCCTACAGTTTTTCAATTTGTGTTATTTGATTACCGCGGGGGGCGCCTCAGTCAACGGTGGCTGCGCGTTAAGCTCGTTGACCTAATAATATCTAAGGGCAAAGTTGAGGGATGGCGCATTCCTGTTTTATGGCCGCCTGCACATGTAATATTGCTCAGGTTTATGGGTTCATGCCAGCCACGCCCGTATGAAGTTAGGTCTGCCATACTCGTAACGCACAACCGTGCCAACGACCAAGCATTTGCGCTATGTGACCACCACCGCCACGTTCCCTCCTCCTCCATAATGCACAACAACGGCGGCCGACGAGGAGATAAAATATTGGCAATGAGATATTTGTTGAAATATTTGTCAGTTGATAAACAACATGATGATCCAAAAGCTCCGATCGCTTATTTTATAACGGCGAGGGGTTGCTCATTGCCAGGTGTTGTGCATTGGTGTCCAGAACATGTTACTTTATGAGCAACATGGCCAAGAGGAGGGATACAAAATGGAAACAAGTTATTTTCACCCTTCTCACTGCTCATGTACCCCCCCCCTTCATCTGAAATATAATGAAAAGCAACTAAGTCTTATTCAGGCGTCTACCACCAAATCCCTGTGTGAATGCGGACTTGACTCTGTTGGTCAGTCTGTTAGAACCACCGAGTCTGCGGTCGCCGAGGACACTAAACTTAATGCGTGATTCGAAGACACGAAATGTCGAATTTACAAGGCCACTGATTTAACGGAAGTGGTAGTAACTGAAGCACCTTGAACCAGGGATTCCACCTCAGCAAATCCAGGGATCCTTAGCTTGCACACAATTGTAACAATATTTTAAAATATACCTGTGCAAATACACAGCTTCATTGTACCGTCTCAAAATAAATAAATAAATAATAACAATTATATCCCGTTTCACCGAACAACATTGGAACCATGACAACTACCACGGATTTTATTAAATACTAGCTGAAGGTGCCCGGCGTTTCCCGAGATGTCATTTATCCATAACCCCTGATACACACTCCAATTCCGTTTCTCAGTTTGTTATAAATAGTCTCAGCGACATCCATAACCCAGATTTGACTCGAATCTCGGTTGATTTGGCGTTAATGATATGAAACGCCCGCCCACCCCCAAACCTAAGCCTGCATGCATGCCGAAAGGGGTTGAAATTATACACAAACGACATCAGAAGAAATACAATCAATGCAATTAACCCAGAAAATATTTATTCAACACAAATACCTGCTGTGTTTGCATGTTTCTACCCCGCTACCCCTGCATCTGAGGGGTAAATGCCAAGTTGAATGTAATAACTAAACTCAGAGACACATCCATAACCTTCGATTTGACTCCAAACCCGGTTGTATTCGCGTTATTTTCCTGTAAAGCATCTCCACCCCCAAACACTAAGGGTGCCCCTTTCCCCAGGGTGTAGAAGATGAAAATTATATTCAGATAACATCGGTAGAAACACTATCAACATATTTGACCCCTAAAAATATTTATCCAACTCTAATATCGGCTGTTTTAGCATATTTAAATATTTCCACCCCTGCTTCTGGGGATGGTAGACGCGTCTAACCCCAACAGTGTTTGTTTCCTGGTAACAAAGAACACGTGTACGAAATTTGGTGAAATTTTCTCCACCGGTGTAGATTTGTATTAGGAACATACAAACAAACAAATATACAAACAAACACTCTGCTTTATTTATAAGACTAGCTGAGTGCCCGGCATTGTCCTTGTACTTATTTATATAAACCCAAAAAAAATGTTACATTAATCCTTAGTCAAGAAGTGACAACCTACATCTAACTGCTCCAAGTTCCGTACTCACTTTCGACCGATAGTGTAATTAATTTAACAGCATGTTATGCATCAGTCCCAAACAAACATACCTTCGAATTTCTTTACGTATAGGATACTTAAATATACTCCTTGACTACTACAGGATATAATTGTCCCTCAGTCTTCAGACATTACCAGAGATTAAATTGATGAAATTCTTAGCTAGATTCAAAATGTAAACAAACATGGCGACGAAAATTAACTCACATTTTCCTCAGAGACCATTAAGTATTTCGTATTGTTTTTTTATTATCATTCGATGAATAGAATTATCGTTTCTATTCAATGAAAATATTTCTTCTTTATTTTAATACGGAAAAAGGACCTATTTCCTTTGTTCGTCGCGTAGTAACGTCTTTCGCTCTCTGTCGCGTGACGTCACGGCCTTTTGCCGCGCAGTGATTTAACACAAAATGATCTAGTTTCTTTTTAATTATAATTCTTTACACAGTTATGCCAGGGGTTTCTCACCACCTCTCTCAGTACCGTTTCTCTTGTTTTGAAGAATATGTGTATGAATTTTTGTTCCAATCTGTCCACGCGTTAATATTTGTATGCCGATTAACTTAAATAGATACATACTGTGAACAAAAAGTAAGGTGAATTTATTTATAAAATATAAATTCTTTATTTATTCTTTCAAATCAATTTCATCCCCTTCAAAGTAATCCCCGTCCGATAAAACGCACTTTTTCCAACGCTTTTCGAGTCCTCGAAACAGTCGGAATAGTCTTTTCCCGGTATAGCCTTCAAGACCTTCTTCGATTCGCTTTTTATCTCCTCAATCGTGTCCAAACGGCGTCCCCAAATTGGCATCTTGAGTTTGCTGAATAGCCAGAAGTCGCACGGAGCCAAATCAGGCGAATACGGTGGTTGAGGGACGATATGAGTCGAGTTTTTGCCAAAAAAAGTCGCAAAGAACCAATGCAGTATGACGTGGTGCATTATCGTGATGAAGGAACCAAGAGTTTCACACGAATAGCTTCACGCAAACGACGCATAACGCTCAAATAATATTCTTTGTTGACAGTTTGGCCTGGCGGAAGGAATTCACAGTGCACCACACCACGATGAGCAAAGAAAACTGTCAACATGACCTTGCTTCACCTTTTGCACGATATTCGCTGGATTTCAGGGTTGTATGCGTAAATCCAAGTCTCGTCTCCAGTAATGATGCATTTCAAATGGTCCTGACAGTCAGACAGCAAAGTTTCAGACACATCAACGCCACGCTTTTTATGGCACCAATCGAGACTTGACGCTTTTGAGACACAAAACATTCCTCAAAATATTTTGGGCTGAGCCAAATGAAATTCCAAAACTATCAGCGAGATCTCTAATTGTCCATCGACGATTTTCAAGCACCAAATCTTTGATTTTTTGGACGTGGCCCTCGTCGGTAGACGTTGATGGTCGTCCAGAGCGCGCGAGGTTCGTCTTTGAACTCGTGGTACCACTTATAAACGTTTTTCTGTCCCATAGTTTGACCGCCAAAGGCCTTCAATGAGTCCACGCACAAGAATATTCGTTCCGCAAACAAAATTTGATGCAAGTTCTTTGCTCAACAAAATCACCCATTGCAAAAATCGAACAATTCACTTTTGGTTGTTTACAAAAACACACACGTGTAACTCTGAGATAATTAAACCTTTTAACAAACAGACGCTTGGCAAATATTATAGACAGTCCTACCAACCTAGGAAAAAAAATTACCTGCCTTCCTAATACCCGGGAGTTTTAAATGACAATTTCACCTTACTTTTTGATCACAGTGGTACCTACCTACATACATTGGTATACAGATAGATTCCAAGCAAGTAACATTTGCTGATGTCTAGGTCTAAGAAAAATACGAAAGCGTCATTAATGTTCTGTGTAAACAGAATTAAAAACGATGAAACAATTAAAAAATTTAATCTCTGATGTAATGGTATAAAATCAGGTAATTCAGTTAATTGTTCATATATTAAGGTGGTAAAGGATTAATTTTGCAGTCTGAATTACAGAGATGAGGGCTGAATAGTTGTATTTTCATTTCATATCTCAACAGCACACTCGGAAAAACTTTGTCACAACTCTGTAAGTCTCTGCGGTGGACGCGGGGGTGGGGTTGGGCGGGGGGAAAAAGAAGATAATAAAATAAAACCACTTCAGAAACTAGTTTAGTGAATGCGGCGCGTCCCACCTGTATTGCCTCCAACTTTACCCGAAATTCTCTACACTTCCTATGAATCCAAATAACAATTTTGCTATCTCCTTCACTACAAATCCTCCAACTTCCTGGAGGAGAGAAGGAGCTCCAGTTTCAGACTTGCTTTAAAGGTGGAAAAATAAACATATTTGTCCTGCGTAAACATAAAGCGAGTCTCATTTATGATTAAAACTTCCTTCAGCAGACGCAACATGTAATAGACTTAAATACAGACTTGAGTTATTAATATAATAAATTAATAAAGACGAATATTCAAGTCCTTCGGCACTCTGTTTTTAAATTTTCAGTAGACAACGAACATAATTTTTTTTCCGCATGACAAAATAAAAATATAAGATTAAATTATTAATTAAAAAATTGAATTAATAAATTGAAAAGGTAAATCAAGAAATTTTCCAATGTTACTAGAATTTTTGATTATCTGAATATATATTCATTGGAAAGTTAGACTGAGAGGGGGTAAGTGGGGGGAGACACACACACAAGGAATAATAAATACTTTTTCCTCAGGTTTCTATACTTCGTAACATTTCTCCGTTCAGCCATTTTTATCCTCAGGGCATATAGAAAAATGTCCTCCAATCACATGCGTCGCTACTTGTTGTACTGTGTTTTAAAATATTTTTTTTAAAAAAAAACAGAGGCACGGTCGGTATGGAAACAAATATTATTATTTTATGAAGAAGAAAAAAAGAAGTTGTTATTTATTCCGATTTAATATGCGGAATTCTTTATTGTAAATAAATAGTTGGAATAAATTTCAAGGAGAATATTATTTTATCTGTAATTTTAAATAAACGTGTTGACGACAAATCGTACTCTGACAGGAGACTAGCAAAATCAATTCCAAGGCTCATCACCTTTAAATGTATTAAAGTAGGCACCATCATTAAAAAAATAATAACAATCAGGAGAATTTTAAGGAAACGAGAACAAGGAAACAATTTAGTACTAATAACTTAAAACAGTGGCAAAGGTGAGTAAACAGTTTTGACGGAGAGACTCAAATAATAATCGCAAAGTTGGAAGCAAAAGGTTTTGCTTCACACAGACTGAACTAAATATCGCATACAGGCACCAAGGAGACGTAGTAGGTCTGAGGGCTGACTGAGAGGGCGACTGATAAAAAGATTCAGGTGGCAGAGAACTAGAACATCGACCATGTGCATTAAAAATTTTAATGTGTAGAATCAGTGAATAATGGCCTTTTTAGTGAGTGTTGTCCTCAAGCTCCAAGAATCAGATCTGGTACCAGAAAGACATTCGTCAGTCCAAAAACAATTATTTTAAAATCTGTAAACGTGGATTAAAGGTAGAAGTCAGATTTCGTTTGTTTTTCTTTTCATTTAGTTTTTCTAGGGTTTTCCCTGCATTACTTTTAGGCGAATGCCGGGTAGGATCCTTAAACTATAGCCCGGGGGCCCTAGTTCACCCTTGGCTACCTTCCTCTACCCTTCCGCATCATCCCTTCTTTCAAATCCCTTGCCCATGTGAATTACCCTCATGTAGCCAGTTACCCTAAAAAATAAAGAATGATCCCAGAGAGATCTGGAGGAGACTATCTTTGGGGATGCCTTCACATCTCTCTGGATTTTTGAATTAAGGTTCCAACATGCCGAGGCACCTCGGCCTGTTTTGAGAGGTGTATGTTCCGGGGTCGCAGACCTTGGGCATACGGTAATAGTTGTCCGCTATTCCTATTGGAATAGTCGGCCAGATGCCTCCTAAACTGGTCAAGGCACGGTGAGGGGAAAGCTGCGACCCAACAGCTAACCCCTCTCCCACCATCGGAAGGGCGTGGGACAAATACTCAATGCCCGAACTACCTGAAGCTGGTTTTCTAGGGATTGTCCTGGATTACTTTTAGACGAATGCCGGGTAGGATCCTTAAAACCATAGCCCGGGGGCCCTAGTTAACCCCTTGGATACCTTCCTCTACCCTTCCTATGCTATTAAATGGGAGTTGCCACCACGTGGTTTACCCTCATGTAGCCTATTACCCTAAAAAAAATTATAATGATGTCTAGCTATAAATATTTCAGAATATTTATCAACAAAATAATCTTGTAAAATTTATTGTGGGAATGAAAATCTAATTAGAAGATGAAATTTTATGATAAGAATAACTTGTAAATATAATATGATGCTTATGACTCTTAATATTGACTTTACTATAAACAATAAAATTAAATTTATGAAGAAAAAACTCTTCAGTAAACCAGCTACATGAATAAAGTTATTACCGAAATTGGTTTCATACAGTCATTTTTAAAAAAATATTTGAAATGGTCGTGATTTTGCTCCTATTATAACCAAACTTTTTATTAACGCTCAATTTCAATTTTTTGGACAGTTTGAGTACACTCATATATAAAAGTTTGTGAAATGTTACAACATTTAGAACATGATAAAGAAAAAATAAACAGTATTAAGGATTTTTTTTAAAAAAAAATACTTACATTAGGGGCAGGGAATGTCAGAATCCGAACGGAATGAAATTTAGAAATTTCTATTTATAGAGAAAAATTAAACGTGTTTGTTAATTAATGTACATATAATAAGAGATTAATTGGCAGTTTAATTTCTTTGTAGTTCTCTCATATTCAATTGCTTGTAAAAATAAATTATCGCTAATCCAGAACCACCAAATTTATATTCCAGAGAGTATATTTGGGTGAATCACGTTCATTACCTGGGGGGAGGGGGGGCGGAATTGATGATTTAAATGTAGATGGTTTTTTCCCCTCCTCCCCAACGGGGGATTTCCTGTTAATGGGCATTTACGGTTACACGGAGGAAAGCAAAAACGATATTTTAGGGCCATTAACCGCAGTATTAATTGCTGTCGTCGTAGAGCCTTTGCGCTCCAGCAGAAGCTGCATCGGAACTCTGCAGGTGTGGGTTTCAGGTTTGGGTCCTTCCTCCTCTCCAACCCCCCCCCCACCCCCCCTTCGTAGGTCTACAGGGTAAATTGATGTTTCCCGCAGCCGGAAATGAAATCACTCCGGTCCGAGTGCAGGTCGTGTACATTCGCCTGGCAGTCGCTGACCTGTTAAATTCTGCAGAGACAAAGAGGAACCAAATCAGGCAATACGAGGGGAACTTGAGATTGGCAATTTGGTACATGAAACAGATATAGTCCTGACAATAACTGTGTCACGATAGTTTGTACCAGACGAATGTTTCATAAACATCACTATAGAAATTTTTTTTAGGGGTAACAGGCTACATGAGGGTAATTCACATGGTGGCAACTCCCCTTTAATAGCATAGGAAGGTTAGAGGAAGGTAGCTAAGGGTTAACAAGGGGCCCCCGGGCTATAGTTTAAGGATACTACCCGGCATTCGCCTAAAAGTAATGCAGGAAAAACCCTAGAAAAACTTGCATCAGGTAGGTCGGGCTTTGGCTACTTGTCCCATAGCGGGAGAGGAGTTTGCTGTGGGGACGCAGCATTAAAATGAATTACAATTTACATGTAACAATATCTCAGTATTTGTCTAAAGAGCATTATAGATACACTTACCTAATTAAATTTTCTAAATTATTGTTTCTCAGACAGATGAATGTAGAAGTATCCCATTTATGTAATTATTAAAACTCAGTATGAACCCAAAATTTTTGGTTTTTAAGAATACTTTAATTTTCTAACTTAACATTCTCCCTTCAGTGACAGTCTGCCTCACTCTTGATAGTCTACAGTCCTTCCATCCAATCCCCTACAACAAACTCCACTCAAGTAGCTTCCCCGTATCTTCCTCCCTCAAACGACTTACTAACAAGCTTCTCCCCTTCTTTATTGAAGGTCTTTTAAAAACTCTCGATATCGATTTTTTTGTAGGGTCAAATAGCATTTCGTCTAAACCTTGGTCATCTGCCGTTAAAAACAGACTGGTAGTGTGCATTTACCATCGTCCACTTCAAATAATTGGCAATCCCTTGAATTAAAAAATCTGATCAAATTCAGCATTCCATACTGCTACTTGCTTTCACAATTACCAATAATAATCTCCTTCTTTTCTTCGGCTTTTCCCCCCTTTTATAGGTTTGCCGTCTTCAATTTCCATTTCTATCTGTCGTTCCCATCTCCCTCTTCCCAAATTCCTATCCTCCATTATGGTTTTCAACATGGGTTTTCCCACTTTAATCTGGGTCTTCCCCCGTTTATTTTTCTCCAGGAGGTGTGACCATTGGTATATTTATTTTGGCCATCTTCCATTTTCCATTATTGGTACGTGACCATATCATTTAAGGGTTTTCAATCCTTTTAACGACAGACGTGGTTACGATCATTTCTTTCCAAAGGAGCTCATTTATAATTTTATCCTGTCTTCTTGTTGTTGTTTTCTTGAAGACTTCTCCTCAGATAATCGAATTCTACTGTTCTAATTTTTGCTCTTCTGTCAGGGGCTAAGTTTTACTTCCATAACATAGAATGTTTTTCTCTATTTATTATGCTCTTATAAATTTTGATTTTTGTTTTCCCTTTGTTAAATTTTTATTCCACGGAATAATTTGGAATACGAATTCCATATAATAATTATTTAATAAAAAATTATTCAATAATAATAATAATACTATTTTTACGACTTGAAATTCCGTATAAATTAGTTAAATAAAACACACACACACACAAACATATATATATATATATATATATATATATATATATATATATTGTAATGCCAATTAATTAAGATATTAATTGAGAAATTAAAAAAATAAATTGTTTGAGAAATCTATTCTTGACGGCGGTACAGAACACAGCAACAATGTACCCAAGCACGGTTTCCTTTGTCGGAAGAATCAATGCGCGCTCAAAATTGCGAGACGGTTGTTCAGTTGTCTGGAAGGTTTGGTCAAGTACAGGTCGTATCAAAATAGACGAGATATTCTTTTAAAAAGTAAAGTTAAGTAGAAGCAGTGGGCAGTCAGACACGACGGAAATTGGTCGATTTGAAATAGACAAGACAATTTCAAATATTCAAAGGAAATTTGCAGAGAAACATCGAGAATTACCAATCAAAAGTTTTGATTGGTCCCTGAACATTTTGCTCAAGTCGAAATATTCACTTGAGCAGAACTACGAAACTTGCTAAACACAAACAGTTTTTGGTGCACATGGCCGAGCAGAGAAGTAACAGAAGTCAATAGAGAGAGAGACGAAAGGAAGATTATCCTGTTTCCTGATTTTTGATCTAAAAATATTGAATTTAGAATCTGTGAGTTTAAAAGAAGTGCAAAAACCCGTTATAGTGCTTCGTAAGTAAATCAAAGGTATCCCGGAATGCTGGGCAGCCCTGAGTACAATTTACAATCAACCAAGTATGTCAACCTGTTTAAAAGTTAGACGTCAGATTTTGTTCCCTCCTTTTAATAAAATTTGTTAATTAGAATCCATATTTTTACTTTAATTTCGCTGACAAGTAAATTTCGTCATTGTTAATTGATAAGTAAATCTTTTCTCTTCTAAATTGGAATTAGTGTTTAAGTTGAGAAATAAAATGATTCGCCATTATCAAACCCAGTAGAGACCCTGAGATAAATTTTAAATTGTGTAATTGTTTTTAAAGATTGATAATAAATTTGTTTGTTTATTGAGTTGAATAATTTTTCATTTAATTAACGCCCTCCTTTTTATATATTACAATATATATAAATATATATATATATATATATATATATATATATATATATATATATAACTCATGATTATAATATGAATTATTTTCCCGCCACTACGTGTAGTAGAATTTTAGGTGTATGTAGTCCCTAGTTGTTCAGTGAAGTAAGTAGAGAGTGAGTGGCGTGGTGTAAGATATGAGTTCTGCGGAAGGTCGAGGGCGAACCAGATGGAAGGGTTTTTTTTCTAAGACAAATGGCCGGAGGACGTCTTCGCCTCCCGCGGTTCGTTCTATCTGAAATGCTTTCGTGATGGATGCTCGGCCTTACTTTAGATCCTCGATAGACGCGATTTATAAATCGTTTCTTGTAACTAGTTAGCGCAGAGCTTTTCCTGCTCATGGGAAACGTTTTCAAGGGGAGGTAATTAATCTTGCCGAACAGTTAAAACTCATGAGAGCTCAAAAGTTAACTTCGTTGCTGCGTTTTTATTACAATGCATCGTAAATATTTCAATGATTAATTTAATTACAAAGGTTAATCAGAATTTATAATCGCTGCATATAAAATGAACGTAAAAAATACCAACCAAATCCATGATTTTTGGGTCTTATTCTCCCGTCCCCCTCACCGCCAAAAAAAAATAATTTTTCAAAAAATAAGAGAATTTAGGCCTCAAAAGTAACCCTTATCAGGGAATCACGCAATTAAACATATATATAAAACTATACACAGTCCACTTAGTTATTATCAATCAAATTCGTATACTTAAGTCTTTTTAAAATAGATTTATCTTTGTATTAATAATTTAATATAATGATTATTGCAAGATTCATGATTATATATAATAAAAAAGTACAAAATTTTCGTTCATAAAATAATTATTTATTACAACTAATTGATTTAAAAATAAACCATAATATTCCAGATGAAGTAATTAAAATTGTTGCTTCAGGAAATAAATCATTTTTACCCACATTGAATTCAAATAATAACAATATTATATATATATATATATAATATATATAACAATATTATATATTATATATATATATATATATATATGAAATATATAAAATAATTTTATATATATATAATATATAAATTAATTTTATATTAAACATAAAATATAAATATATATAATATATATAATTAATGTAAAATAATTATATATACATAATATATAAAATATAATATAAATAATATATAAAATAAATTTATATATTTCATATATATATATATATATTCAGTATATATCTAAATATCAGTATATATATATATATATACTGAATTTTAGATATATACTGAATATAATGTATATTATACATAATATATATAAATAATACATAAAATAATTTTATATATTACTGAATTTATTATTTTATATATTATATATATATATATTATTTATATTATATATAATTTCAGTATATATATATATATATATATATAATTCAATATATTTTAGAAAGGTACTCTAAATATGATGAAGAAAGAAGAAGTGTGTGTAGACAATTTACGTATAGGGTAATAATGTATGTATAGGGTCCCAGACCCCTCTTATAGCATAGTAAATGGGGGCTGAAAGTGGAGGATTCAGAACGGTAGAGTAACGAAAAAATAGATATACATGTACCTGAACACATACGGAGAGAGAGAGAGAAACATAAATGTTGGAAAAATATTATTTTATCATAGAGAGAGAAATGCAAACATTAAGCACATCAAAGCCGTAACCTAATTAGTCTTTTGTAGTTGTTACATGTTCCAGAATTTCTGCTTCGCTGCACTGCAACACCGTTGTTTCCAGAAGTAAGGCGTTTTCCTTTGTTGAAAGAATGGTATTCAGTTTGATGATATTCGTGTAGAGGTACCACCACTTCATTTAAGAAATGAAATTAATTTTCTCATATATATATGTATTGGATAAAATTTTCTTCCAATTTTTACAGCACTAAATAATTATTTTATTGGATAAATTTATGTACAAAATAAATATTGTATTATTTCTAAATATTGCTGATATATTTATTAAAATATTAAAAGAGTATTTGGGATTTTTTAATCCGGTTGTTCAGTCAAAATTACATGGAATCAACACCAGAACACTAGGAAGTGTTAATACTGAAAATAACAAATATCGAGGCTGAATTCCGAACTAGGGGGACATAAAAATTCCCATTACGCATCACGGTTGAAGCAGAAAGTTCCTGGAACATTCGTCAGGGCACGGAATCGTGTTGCAGGATTTATTATGGGATTATTATTTGGTGAACAAAGACGGAAATAAAGTTCACGAATCTGATTTAAAATCAGACTGTTTTAAATAAATGAATAAATAAAAATGGTTGAATGGCTCAGTATTAATGCTTTTTCTAACGGTGCTAAATCGAAACAAAAAGTTAAATTACAGGATAAACATAAATATATTTTTTTTGATTGAATAAATACTAATATTCGTGCCTTATAATTAAAATTAAATAAATACAGAAACACAGAGCTTCATACACTCTTTGTATGGGGGGGGGGGTCGGTAGTGGCACGAACACAAAATATCATGAGTAATATATGCTTAGAAGGGTCGAAGGACTGATTGGCTAACGGTTTTTGTCGTCGTCCCCCTCACAGATGCATCAGATCACGGATGATCACGCCCACTGCTGCCTTCTACCCACAGAATTTCCAACCAATCACAGCTGCCTACTTTTATAGTACTGTTGGTGGTCGCATTTATTTTAAACTTTCCTGGAAAGAAGCATTATTTTAGCATGCTTTGTTCCATGGCTGTAGAATCACCCTGTATACCATCGACGTTTTCTGGAAGGTGCGGACACGTAGGGTTGCGTTTCTTTGTCTGGCGTCGGCTGCTTTTGTCTCCTAACGTGGTCCCCTTCCAGGTATATTCGTTGTTCCGTCTGCTTATTATTACCCGTTTAATGGACAAACTCAACTAACTGAATATTTTTCCCGGAACTCCAATAAATGGAACTTCAATATTAACCGTCTGCTCTCTTAAACCTCTCCAGACACAATATGAGACCCTGCGCTTGTGTTTCTCATTACTTCAAACCGTTTTTTTATCAATTTAAAATTCCTTCACCTTACACTACTCCTTCAGCCTTCCAGAAAACAGTCGGATGTGACGCGCACATTTAGAGTCACTATTTTATTTTATTCTAATCGTTTCTTTGATGATAACCTGCATTGAGAAGAATATCCGTGCTAATATTAAATTACTGTCGTCTTTAGAAAGGTCATATTAAATATAAAACTGTATATATGAAATTCTAATGTAGCGTGTTTTATAGCCAGAGTTTAGAGCGTGGTTGTATAAATATTAGGCGATCTTAATGAAAGAATTTCAAAATTGTCATTTCTCGATGCAGAAATTAATTTATTTAATACGACTGCAGGAATTTAAACTTTTGTCGCGTCTAATTTTTATTCACAGGAAAATATATTACAGAAGATTGTTATATATATAATTAATATAAATATTATTGTAAATTCTGTACCGTAAAAAAAAATCGTTTAAGTTTCAGTGGTGTGTAGGGCCAAAGAGAACATACAGGCGTCTCAGATGGAACTTCTGTTACTATAGCAACGAAAATATAACCAGTAGTAGTATCTGTGACTTCGATGCTTTCTGTACGTGATTTAGAGAACAAATAAAAAGTATTCAAATTATTAGCAGCACTTATTTAATATTAAAACTTGCACTAATAGTGCCACGTAATAAATTCTTTAAAGGACCGAAGAGAACACACAAACGTCTCAGGTGAAACTTCCGTTACTATGGCGACGAAAATATAACCAGTAGTAGTATTTGTGACTTCGTCGCGTTCTCTACGTGATTTAGAGAACAAATAAAAAGTCTTCATATTATTAGCAGCACTTCATTTCATATTAAAACGTGCACTAAATATAATTGTAAGTTTTGTAACGTAATAAATTATTTAAAGCTTGAGTGGTGTGTAGGACCAAAGAGGCAGAACCTTGTAGGAGAGACACGAAGGGGCTACCTTTGGTGATGCCTTTTCCTCTCCGTTTCTGAACTAAGGTTCCCACAAGCCGAGGCACCTCGGCCTGTTTCGAGAGGTGTATGTTCCGGGGTCACAGACCTTGGGCATACGGTAAGAGTTGGTCACTCTTCCCATTGGAACAGTCGGCCAGCTGCCTCCTAAACTGGTCGAGGCACGGAGAGGGGAATGCTGCGAGCACAGAGCAAACTCCTCTCCCGCTATTGGAAGGGCGTGGGACAAGTACCCAATGCCAGACCCCCTGACGCAGGTTTTTCTAGGGTTTTCCCTGCATTACTTTTAGGCGAATGCCGGTTAGGGTCCTTAAACTATAGCCCGGGGGCCCTAGTTAACCCTTGGCTACCTTCCTCTAACCTTCCGCATCCCCCCTTTCAGATCCCTTCCTATGCTATTAAAGGGGAGTTGCCACTATGTGGATTACCCTCATGTAGCGTAAACCCTAAAAAAAATAGGACCAAAGGGAACACACAAACACGTCTCAGATGAAACTTTTGTTACTACGGCAACGTAAGTATAAATAGTAGTAATATCTGTGACTCCGTTGCGTTCTGTTACGTGATTTAGAGAATTAATAAAAAGTCTTCATATTATTAGCAGCACTTCATTTAATATTAAAACGTGCACTTAAGTTGTTATATTAAATGTTATTCGTAAGCTTGATTTTTTTTTGAGTTTACGTGCAGCGTCATAAATCAGAAAATGATTACTCGACGGTTAAATAGTTGAATGGTACTGAAAAACACCCTGAAAGCACGTGACATGTGAACAATTCTCGCTCAACCACTCGTGGAATAAAAAAAAGTGAGGTTTATGGTGAGCTGCACTTCCTCCCTCCCCCCATATTTTTTTTTCAAAGTTCCAAGCGTGAAAATTCCACCATACACACACACACACACACGCACGCACGCGCGCCAGCGAGACCCGCTCACTGTGAGATGCCAAAGTTTCAGTTTCATATTTTTTTATATTTTTTTCACATTTCACCCCGGGTACAGCAAAAGCGTAAAATTCCAACTAAATGGAAAGTGTTCTTGTAGCACTCAGCAGTCTACACTTGTCATCAATTAATTTGGGCGGCGGCGGTGGTGGTCCACGAATGTGAAGGGAAATTTGAGATGTACGGCTGGAACAAGGAACGTTGCGGTCATCAGAACCGGTGAGGTGGGAGGAAGGGGGGGAGGGGGGAGGGGGTCTCGGTGCTTGTATTGACTAGCGTAAATGCATATGAATTAGCACTGTAGTCGTACGTAATATGTACGCATTTGCAATATGTAACTTCATTACGGATGGTAAACTCTATTCCCCCTCCCTCTCCCCTTCTGGCAAATGCCACGAAATGAAGCATTTGCTCTTGATTGCCAGCGTCAAACAGTTCTCTCTAGATACCACCGCGGCTCAGTTACTCTTACGAGGTTCTGCAGATCCTTATATTCACAATTACTGCGACGTTAAAGCGGGTTCTATTCAGTTTTATACATTACTCAGACTCCAGTGTAACAGCTGATGCAGTTGTTATTGGAATTTCACCTCTTCACATCACAATTTTTACCCTTTCAACATCCAAATTATTTAATAATAATAATAACAAACATAGCGGACCAATTAAGTGATAATATAAATACCACACCACTACGTTTCTGGGGATCCTTGTCCGCTTTCGTCAGGTGCGAAGAAGAGCCTAGAGCGACACAACTGCACTCGTCAGTTGACAAAACTCAAAAGTTAGTAAATAAATAAATAAAAATTCTAATTATTCATAAACTGTTTAATAGTTTACAGTTATTAAAATAAGAATAATGTCAAAGTACGCTAAGTCCATAATTTGGGACTTAATTAAGAAGGGGTTTCATAATCAGTTGGAAAAAAACTCAAAAGCCTTTTTTAAAAAGTTGTTTCCTTTACTTTGCCTCTGTTTACTGTGTATAATTGTACTATAAATCTAATCATTTCTAAATACCTGAAGAAGGTACAAATAGGCATCGAAACGTCGTTACAATATAAATAAGAAATAAAAAGTGTCTGTGTAAGGTACGTAATTTTTTTTTATTAATTCAAAAAAACAGACGTTAAATTAAAACTTTTAATTATATATAATACATATACACAACTACACTCGACCACTTGATAGGCTTTTGAGTCGACCGACTTGTGCAGTTGTGTCGCTCTAGGATCTTCTTTAGGAAAGGAGACGAGGATCCCAGAAACGTTGTGTGTGGTATTTGTATTATCACATAATTGTCTGTATTTGGCTTTCGTTTTTCTTATAAATATTAAAATACTTTCAACACTTTAATTTAATACACCCGTTTAGTAATTGTATTGTCTGAATTCTAATGAACCTATATTCGTTGTGTTTCCTCTTTATAACTCTCCGTACTGCTTCTTATTTATCTCATCACTTATTTGGTGTTTATTATATTAAATAAATAAATAAATTATAAAAAGTTTGTAATCAATAATTAAAATTTAATACCAATTAAATTTAATTTTTTTTCACATTCACCCATAAAATTAGAAAAATTAAATACTGGAGAACTAAAGAGTTGACATTTAAATGTATAAAAAAAATAACCTCATCCTGATTAACCCTTTGTAAAGGACTTTTCTAATATTATATTATAATGAATTAAACCTATACTGGTTTTTATATCTTACAAGCTGCCTTGCCCGGCGTTGCCACGTGTACCGATTTATATAAACCCCAGAAATTATTTAATTCTATATTAATCTTTAGTCAAGAAGTGATTTATCCTAAATCAAACTGTTCCTAGTTCCGTACACATTTTCTACCGACAGTGCATTAATTGAACAGCTGTAAAATACGATGTATTTTATTGCATCAGTCCCAACAATTTTCGTTACGAATAGAATACTTAAATATACTCCTTGACTACTGCAGGATGTAATTGTCCCTCAGTCTTCAGACATTACCGACGATTATATTGATGAAATTCTTAGCTATATTCACAATGTAAACAAATAGTCGCCATATTGGAGTCACTAAACATGGCGACTAAAATGACCTTACATTTACCGCAAGGATCGTAAAGTATTTCGTATTGGTTTTTTTGTTATTATCATTCGGTGGAGTATTACTGGATAAAATTATACTTTTTATCCAAATAAATTATTTCTGCATTATTTCAATACGGGAAAAGGAACTATTTCCTTTGTTCGTCGCGTAGTGACGTCTCGCTCCATCCCGTGACGTCACGGTCCTTTGCCGCGCAGTAATTAAAAACACATAATGATCTAGTTTTTTTTTAATTATAATTCTTTACACATTTATGCTAGGGTATTCTCACAACCTCTCAGTAAACTGATGAAATCTGTTATCTAGATTCACAATGTAAACAAATAGCCGCCATATTGCAGTCACTAAACATGGCGGTGAAAATTAACTTACGTTTGCCGCAAGGATTGCCGTTAAGTATTTCGTATTGTTTTTAGTTATTATCATTCGGTGGAGTATTACTGGATAAAATTATCTCAATTATTTCATTACGGAAAAAGGAACTATTTCCTTCGTTCGTCTCGTAGTAACGTCTCTCTCTATATATCTCGCGGGTGACGTCACGGTCCTTTGGCGTGCAGTAATTTAACTCAAAATGATCTCGTTTTTTTCATTTTTATTCTTTACACATTTATGCTAGGGGTTTCTCACCCCCCCCCCCCACAGTACCGTTTCTCGTCTTTTTTAAGAATATGTGTACCAAGTTTAGTTGTAATCGTTTAAATTTGTATATAAATTAACGTAAATACATACATACATACATCCTTTTTTTATTATATAGATTGAATATGATTATCATGGGGGTAACATAGAGCGTTGAGGAGTGGCTAGTTTGGCTCTCTCCCTCCTCCCCGCCTCCTCTCCCCCACAAACTCTTTAAACGTCCTTCTCTGTTTCTTCCAAATCGTGCGTGGTATTTTTGGTCTTTCCTGAGACGTCGTGGGCCTGTATTGAGGTACGAGTACCTTGCTAATTGGCGTCGCGACGCGGTCTCATCACAGCCTACCACGCCGTAATTACACTGCAGTGAAGCGGCGGCACTATGAAACTAATTACAACTTCAGTTTTACGAGAAACTAGGACCGTCACTTAATTTTGTTCGCAAGCTCCACTTTGGCGCTCTGTCTCTTACAACTGTTGGATGATGTAAAACGTTGCCCGGAGGGAGGGGAGGGGGGGGGGGCGGGGGGTTTAAGCGACTTCTTGCGAACACCGAAGGCATTTTTCGTATTAAGCGCGAGAAGGTACAGAGAGTGTCTCAAATTAAAACACGGCTACGGCAATTTCTTCGTCTCAAACTTTTTATTGGCCGTTTTAACTTTTATCTCACAAAGCTGCCACGTTAGCGAACGGCCATAGACATCAAACTTTGTGCGCCTTTAACAAGAATTTCAGATGAGGACGTGAATGAGAAGGCGACTGTAAACTTGAAGGAGATAGCTCCCAATAACCAGAAGCAATCCTGAGAGAGCGCGAGGACTACAATAGCGTGTTTCGGAAGACACATAAACTTTGCTCTTATTTTCCCCTTCATATCTGCTAATTATCTACAGACAGTAAATGAGTTAAGAAACTTTTTTTTTCCCCGGTTGGACGACTTTCCAACTCAGTAGCTGGAAATGAAAAGCGGAGCGTGAAAGAAAATGTCAGTGTGAGGAAGGTGTAAGGGCCAATGTTACACAGAGATATAGAATGCTGTATTTACCATCGTTTCAGTGGAAGAAATGCACATGATGAACAAAGGCATTGGGGAAAAAGGGACTGGAGTAGAAGCTAAAAGACAGCAAGCAGAATGTGCGTCAGCAGTTAAACATGGAACATTTACAAAATTAAATTTCTTAACACCAGAAAAATGAACTAAAAAAGATTTTAATTAATATTAAAGCTAAATAACAGTTGAAAATTACTCATAAAGTTCTATTAAAAGGGTAAACTAAGTAAAGTCCTACTATTGAGAAAACTATTTAAAGAAATAATAATAAAAAGGAGTGGAGTAGAAGCTAAAAGACAACAAGCAGAATGTGGGTCAGCAGTTAAACATGGAAGATTTACGAAACTAATTTATTAACACCAGAAAAATTAAATAAAAAGATTTTAATTAATATTAAAACTGAATAATACTTGAAAATTACTCACAAAGTGCTATTAAAAGAGTGAATTAAGTGAGTCGGACTATTGAGAAAAGTAATAAAGAAATAATAATAAAAGGGAGTGGAGTAGAAGCTAAAAGACAAGAAGCAGAATGTGGGTCAGCAGTTAAACATGGAACATTTACAAAATTAAATTTCTTAACACCAGAAAAATGAACTAAACAAGATTTTAATTAATATTAAAGCTAAATAACAGCTGAAAATTACTCATAAAGTTCTATTAAAAGAGTAAATTAAGAAAAGTCTGACTATTGAGAAACCTAATAAATAAAAAATAATAAAAGGGGGTAGAGTAGAAGCTAAAAGACAACAAGCAGAATGTGGGTCAGCAGTTAAAAATGGAACATTTACAAAACTTATTTTTGAACACCAAAAAAATGAACGAAAAAGATTTTAATTAATATTAAAACTAAAGAATAGTTGAAAATTACTCATAAAGTTCTATTAAAAGTAAAGTCTGACTATTGAGAAAACTAATAAAGAAATAATAATAAAAGGGACTGGAGTAAAAGCTTAAAGTCAAGCAGCAGAATTTTGGTCAGCAAATAAAATGGAATATTTACAAAATTAAATTTCTTAATACCAGAAAAATAATCTAAAAGAGATTTTAATTTATATTAAAACTGGAGAATAGTTGAAAATTACTCATAAAGTTCTATTAAAAATAAATTAAGTAAAGAGAAAACTAATAAATAAATAATAATAAAACTGAGTGGAGAAGAAACTAAAAGACAACAAGCAGAATGTGAGTCTACAGTAAAAATAAAATATTTACAAAATTAAAATTCTTAACACCAGAAAAATTAAAGAAAAACGATTTTAATTAATATTAAAACTGGAGAATAGTTGAAAATTACTCATAAAGTGCTATTAAAAAATAAATTAAGTAAAGAGAAAACTAATAAATAAATAATAATAAAACGGAGTGAAGAAGAAACTAAAAGACAACAAGCAGAATGTGGGTCTACAGTAACAATAAAATCTTTACAAAATTAAAATTCTTAACACCAGAAAAATTAAAGAAAAACGATTTTAATTAATATTAAAACTGGAGAATAGTTGAAAATTACTCATAAAGTGCTATTAAAAGAGTAAAGTCTGACTATTGAGAAAACTAATAATAAAAGGGAGTGGAGTAGAAGCTAAAAGACTAGAAGCAGAATGTGGGTCAGCAGTTAAAATGGAATATTTACAAAACTATTTTTCTTAACACCAGAAAAATGAACTAAAAAAGATTTTAATTAATATTAAAACTAAATAACAGTTAAAAATTACTCATAAAGTTCTATTAAAAGGGTAAACTAAGTAAAGTCCTACTATTGAGAAAACTATTTAAAGAAATAATAAAAAAACGGAGTGGAGAAGAAACTAAAAGACAACAAGCAGAATGTGAGTCTACAGTAACAATAAAATCTTTACAAAATTAAAATTCTTAACACCAGAAAAATTAAAGAAAAACGATTTTAATTAATATGAAAACTGGACAATAGTTGAAAATTACTCATAAAGTGCTATTAAAATAGTAAAATAATTAAAGTCTGACTATTGAAACAAACATCAGCCAATTTTAAGTCAGAAAAAATAATTTATTAACTTAAAATTAACAACATTTCATCCATTATTTTGCGATAATCAGGTTGTAGTTTAAAAAAGGGGGCTACAGAGTGTCTAACAAATTTTTTTAAAATAAACTTGACCCTGACGAGTCACAAAATAAGCGACGAAACGTTGTTTAATTTTACATTAATAATTTTTTTTATTGACTTAAAATTTTCTGGTTTATTTATTTATTTATGAATTCAGTAATTTTTTCAAAACCTAAATTCGTCAACACTTTTAATTTATTATATTGTTAAATTTTGGCCTACATAAATGAATTAAATATAAATACATCTTTCCCTTTGTAATCAATATAAATTTATTGGTATTTAAAAATATAAATTATGTATTGGATATTTTTTTTGGTCAAGTGACTAGTGCAGTTGTGTCGCTCTAGGCTCTTCTCAGCACCTCATGACAGCGACAAGGATCCCAGTAACGTTTCGTTGTATTATTATTATCACTTATTTTGTCTGTATTTGTCTCTCTTGTTATTATTATTATTTATTTACAATCAGACGTTATTTTTGCCCATTTCAAAACTTTATTTTCGTTTAATTATTTATTTTTTACGTCAGCGCAAATATTAATAATACTATAAATTAAAATAGCTAATAGATTTAATATTTAAAAAATTAAAAGTCTTGATAATTATTTTTTTTAAAAAAAAGCTATAATAAATTAAATAACATTCACTTTAAATTTATACACCTCATAATTATATATTTACAAGTAGACATACACCAAAAAAAAGACAAATAACAGACAAACTGAAGTTACCACACAACGTTTCTGCGGTCATTGTTCATTTCATCAGGTGATTACCGGGAAAAAAACAAAGTCACAACCGCACAAACCAGCTCGAAAATAGTTTTTCAATTGATTTTGCCTGTTATTTGGATATTATTATCTAACTAATATGAATTAAACAGAGACGTATTATATTTCTATTTAAAAAAATTTTAAAACCTTTTTTTAGCAACGGTTTGCGTATTAAAATCCGTGTGTTATTATTTAATACAATGTATGCAACCAGCTTTACGTTGCTCAGTCGGAGCGTTTTTTGCTGGCGTTCTTCCTGGAATCGTCTCTTTGACGTCGGAATCATAATAGATGTTCTATTTGCTGCTATTCTACCTCCAATGTCGGGTTGAAAGGCGAGCAGTACATACAAAAATTTATCTCTCAATGCCCCGTCATCAATTCCAGTTTTTTTAAAATAAACGAATATATATATATATATATATATATATATATATATATATATATATATTGTAATAACCAGCTAAGAAGGACATGAATTTTGATCTTATTTTTATCAGATTTGTTTACCAACTCAGACTGGGGATCTTTGAGTGGTTGGTACATGTAAAAGATAATGATAAAATGATGGATAAGTGACTCTTAGAGAAGGGAAGGACTAATAATTGGGGCATTTTGCGGCTCTTAGGGCTAAATGGTTGTAACCGACATCTTGACGACGGAACCCTGAAAGGCATTATAACAGATGGACGACGCAATTATATTAAAAGGAGACGTTTATTTTAATTGATTGAGTGGCTTCCGGAGCGGGAGAAAGGCAACAGATGGTGTTTGTTTGGCAAACGTGGAAATGCAAAAATCCTGTATAAACAAGGGAATATTCTGGGGCCGGGATATAATAAAAGAGAGCAGATAAAGGCAGAGTTAGTCAGGGAGGAGAAGTATTATGAGGAGTTAGTCAGGGAGGATAATTATTATGAGGAGTTAGTCAGGGATGAGCATTATGAGGAGATAGTCAGGAGCAGGAGACCGCTGGGGGAGAATGTTGGTGCAGGTCCACAGGGCGGATGCAGGGCCAAGAAAGTTGCCGTAACAATGTTATGAACAGTTGGGAGTTTGCAAAAAGGAGAGATCATCGGATACTAGGCCAAGCTAGGTGGCCGAGAGTAATTAGTTGGACATCAGTCATCAGTCATCGTTGTGGAAATCTGTCTGCCAGCAGAATTGGTTGAATTCGTCGTGTTGGGTGACGTCATCAAGAAGAGGTGGCGGTGAAAGCAGAGTGTGACCGCAACCTGCTGCCTTTTAAGCCTGTATGAAGTGAGTGTGTGGACCAGAGAGCTTGTAAGCTTATTTTTATGAATTCATAATTGTAAATTGTTAAATAAGGGTAAAAAGTCAAATTTCGTTTCAATCGTTTCATTTGTTTCAATCATTTCAATCATGTCATTTCGTTTCTTATTTATTTTAACTGTTTTGTTTAATTGTTAAATTTGTGTTCCGTTTCCTTATCAACCCAGTAAAGACCCTGGGGTACCGACTCTAATTTATCAAATGTATTCAAGTTAAATAAAAATTTTTGATTTTATAAAATTTCATTAGATTTGTGTAATTGTAAATTGTGTCTTAATAAATGATAATTGTTAGTTTAAATTGGTAGTTTTATTTGAGGTATTACAATATATATATATATATATATATATATATATATATATTTCATCCTGTCCTTGGTCCTTTCCCCATTGTTCATCCCTTTAACTTTTATCATATAATTGTATATTTAACGGCTGATGTTAAATTTGAAGAGCATTGACCTTGATTACAGACTAAAATACATAAATAATATTTTGATACTGAAAAGTTTGTGGTACGTTTCGACCAGTCTGTAGATCTTTATCAAACACTGGTTTGTATACAAACTATATGGCTACAGAGCATATATGAGGCACACGATGAAATAATTTTAATCAATTAACACGTACGAATTTTTAAATTTACAATGACCGGGTCATTGAAATATAATAAAATTAAATCCCTGATTTCAGACCATAAAAATTTTTATTTGCAAAAATTAAACAACTTCGATTTTCGTGATTCTACTGTACATTCGAGTGTGGTGTTATCTTTATCGTTGTCTTTGGTTTTCAATTTCAACGATGATGCTGTCACAAAATGGCGCAAACTTCTGTCATGTTGTGACTTTCGCAGTTACACGAATAAACTGTTCAGAATGAAATTGGTTTATATATATATATATAGTTAAATAATATTTTTAAAAAGTATCTCAGAGGTAATAGAAAAAACAAATAATTCCAAAAAATATTATTTTTTAATTCACTAATCAAAATTGATTTACCAAACGAGACTAAAATAATTTAGTTAGCACGTGAATTTATATCCTTGGTTTGGTTTTATCTTTGTTTAGTTTTGAGTTGCTTTGTTAATGGTGATAGTTGTTGTACAATAAATTAATTTCTATCAAAGGAGACTAAATTAATTTATTCAAAAGAAGAATTTATATCTTAGGGTTGATTTTATCTTTGTTTAGATTTGAGTTGCTTTGTTAATGGCGAGAGTTGTTATACAATAAATTAATTTCTATCAAAGAGGACTAAAATAATTTATTTAGAAGGTGAATTTATATCCTTGGGTTGGTTTTATCTTTGTTTAGATTATAGTTGCTTTGTTAATGGCGAGAGTTGTTGTACAATAAATTGATTTCTATCAAAGGAGACTAATTTAATTTATTCAGAAGAAGAATTTATATTTTTGGCTTGGTTTTATCTTTGTTTAGTTTTCAGTTGCTTTGTTAATGGCGAGAGTTGTTGTAAAATAAATTAATTTCTATCAAAGGAGACTAATTTAATTTATTCAGAAGAAGAATTTATATCTTAGGGTTGATTTTATCTTTGGTCAGTTTTGATAAAAAATCAATTATTTTAATTGCCTAAAGCAAAAAAAAATGAAACAGTTTCGGTTTTCGCGATAATTTTCCAATTCTTAGTCTTTCAAGGGTGTTCTGAAGGTAATTATTATCTAATTATATCTGATAATAATCAGAATTACCAAAATGATCAGGTACATTAAGATTAGTTCAATTTCAGCCATGTGACGTTTCAGTTTATTCTTTGATTCTTTTACACAAATAATTTTAAGTTTAAAAAAAATAATATAAACAGCAGAAATAAACTCTCTATATGTAGTATGAGAATTACGCGTAATTCCTGTGACGGAAGCAATGAACCACAACTCATGTAAAGGATAATTGATATTCCTTTGATTCTCATAATTAGCAAACAAGCGTCAATCAGTCATAATGTTGGGGTAAAAAAAATATTTTTCACTTTTTTATATTCGACGTTTACAAATGAAATTAAAGGGTAGAGGCCCCGTGCACTTCTAATCCGTTCAGATAATAAATAACTGAGTGACAAACATTGCGTTGTTCTGGACAGCAGCGGGGCTCCATGTTGAACACGCCGCCACCTATATCGCCATAAATCTTCCTGACATCGAGAGAGCAAAGGTGGAAAGGATAATGGCGGCGGCTCGCGAACATCAACCCTTTTGGGAATATCAGGAGGGACAAAAGGAGGATGCAGCACTGTGTACAAAGGAGAAACGGGATAACGCCTCAAGAAAATTCTACACATTTTTCTTCCTTCGACGGAACTTTGTACAAAACGAACTGCGATTCATATTTAAGCCGGGAATAAAGATGATTAATTACCAAATATAATTATAAATAAAATCATACAAGTTTTTTACACTAAATTAAGTACTCCAGGAGCAGTGAAATATTCATGTTGTAAAAAAGCCTGTCATCAGAACACTTTCTAATACGGTTAATAAATCCAGTTGTAAACCTGTTATTATCTTTGCCCAGCGTGTGTATTCACAATATTCAATTTTTTTTAGGGTAACAAGCTACATGAGGGTAATCCACTTGGTGGCAACTCCCCTTTAATAGCATAGGAAGGAAATTGAAAGGGGTGATGCGGAAAGGTAGAGGAAGGTAGCCAAGGGTTAACTAGGGGCCCCCGGGAAATGGTTTAAAGATCCTACACGGCAATTGACCTAAAAGTTATGCAGGGAAAACCTTGTAAAGCTTGCATCAGGTAGTTTGGGCATTGGGTACTTGTCCCACGCATTTCCCTGGATGGCGGGAGAGGGGTTTGATGTGGGGACGCAGCATTTCCCTTCTCCGTACCTCGACCAGTTTAGGAGGCAGCTGGCCGACTGTTTCAATGGGAACAGCGAACAACTCTTGCCGTATGCTCAAAGTCTGCGACCCCATAACATACACCTCTCAAAAACAGGCCGAGGTGCCTGGGCTTGTGAGAACCTTAGTTCAAAAACGGAGAGAGGAGACGTTATTTTTTTGTAGGTCAACAGGCTACATGAGGGTGATGAACATTGGGCAATAATAGTATAGGAAGGGATTAGAAAGGGGGGATGCGGAAGGGTAGAGGAAGGTAGCCAAGGGTTACTAGGGTCCCCGGGCTATGGTTTAAGGATCCTACCCGGCATTCGCCTAAAGAAATGCAGGGAAAACCCTAGAAAAACCGGCATCTGGTAGGTCGGGCATTGGGTACTTGTCCCACGCCCTTCTGATTGCGGGAGAGGAGTTTTCTGTGGGGTCGAAGCTTTCCCTTCTCCGTGCCTCGACCAGTTTAGGAGGCAGCTGGCCGACTGTTCCAATGGGAATAGCAGACAACTCTTACCGTATGCCCCAGGTCTGTGACCCCGTAACATACACCTCTCAGAACAGGCCGAGGTGCCTCGGCTTGTTGGAACCTTAGTTCAATAACGGTGAGAGGAGAAGGCATCCCCATAGGTAGCCCTTTCCGTCCCTCCTACAAGGTTCTGCCTCCGAGAGAACATCTCTCACGAAAGTTTGTTAAGCGGAACATAAATTTTTTTCAAACAATGATGGCGGCGTGTCTCACGATTATGAGAACTAGAAATCGCTCAGGTCTTAAGATCTTTGCTCCTCTACCAGAGAAGTGTTCACCATCCACGGATAATAGTCTTCCTTCCAGGTGCCAAGAACAATAATAACTACGAGACTTTTGGGATTGAATCTAAAAAAAATATTCTACTGAAAGGCCGCGGGTGTTTTACTCAGTCCAGGAGTTTCTTGATCGTTCCCCACTATTATTTAACTTTATAAAAAAAAAATACAAAAGTGTTGAACGTGTTGCTAATAAGAACCACTTATTTCATATCAGGCTTAGTCTCTGTTGGTCTTTTCTTCTCTTTTGTTTGTTTGTTGCATGGACGAGGCGGGCCTTGGAGTTTACAGATTCCTCTTCCCTCTGTTTCGTGACGTCGTTTGTGTTTCCTCCTAGTGTGTGTGTGTGTGACAAGTTTTGTGTTTATTTATGTGTGATGTGTAAATTCTATATTTTACCGTAGCTAATTCTCGAATCATTAATTATCCACTACTACTTATACATATTGAATATTTTTCTAAGAACTGTAAATATTATATTATACCTTTAGTATAGTTAAAGAATTATTGTTATTATTAATATTTAGTCCTTTTACTTATTTTGGGACAGGGAAAAAGTTATAATTGTTTATAATTGTAGAATCCAATTTTTAGGTAATGACGTTTCCTTTTTCCTTATACGAGGACTAATGGAATAAAATAAATCAAATACAGACATGTAGGACAAATAAATTAATGGAAGAAAACTAAATAAATTTAATAACTGAGTAAAATAAATAAATAATTTTATATCATAATATATAAATACGTAACTATTTTTGAGGGGGATCTGAGCATCCTTAATCACTTTTAAAACATGTTACCACCGTTCAAAATTATTATTTTTTAAATAATCGTCATGATGGGTGACTAATAATATCTTAAAATACCACTTCCTTACTTTACAGATAATTTATCAAAGAGTTTATATAACATTTAGACTTCTTTATAAACCACCACAAGAAAAATAATTATTGGCTCCGTTTTTATCAAACTGTTATGGAAAATACTTCAGCTGTGTGTCAAAGTGACATCGGGTTCAATGATTTCAAAGTTAATGTTTTGAGAATATTTTCTAGTTTACACCTAAATAATTACGAATGTCGGTCAAACACCCGTGCAGTCAACACATTAGTTCCCTCACCTTCATAAGGCTCTGCAGACGACTTGCCAAAGAGAAGCGAATGCGATTGCCAACATTTAAAAAGTCCCCCGCGGGGAATTATTTTCATTTCCAGGAATATCATCATCCTGTGAGGATTTAAAGTAAAGTAGCTGGAGGCGTCGTCGTCGTCACAGCTGTTCCTTGTGGCGCGCTCTGAATGCAGACCACGTGGAGGCTGGCACAGCACGGAAATTTATGTCCTCCTTACAATCAGCATCGGGACGAGCAGAAATGTGTAAATACCAACATGGAATCTGTACGGTTCAATTAAAATTTCCTTGTCGTGTCCCGTCGCGGGAAGAGAAAATCATCCACAGGGTACTCACCCTCATAACTCGTAGAATAACCAGTATTTTATTTTACTCGATAGGTGTAGAACTACATCGATTTTATTAATTAACGATTTATGATTCACATTTGATATCAAGCAGTTCTCATTCCTCAATTGCATAAGAACATTCCGCGACTCCATTATTAGAAGAATAAAAACATATTAAATTTATGTATTTCTACACAAAACCCAACTTACAATTAAGAAACATAGATCTTCTCAATATTTTTTAATTAACAGATATTGGAGCATAAATCATAATAAAATTTTTAATAACATTATTTTACAGCACTAATGAATTGTCACAGTTTCTACATAATTTATTGGCCATATGTTATTTATATAATTTATATAAATCAGCAAATATATATATATATTGTAATAATTTAATATAATTTATATAAATCAGCAAATATATATATATATATATATATATATATATTGTAATAATTTAATATAATATATGAATGTGGCTTAAATGAAATACACTAATAACATTAAAGAACAAACAAAATTTATTGTGCCAAATTTAAAAACAATTATATAATACACAAAATATTTGGGATCTCAGGGTCTTGATCTGGGTTTGATAAATGGCAGAATTTATACAATCAAAATTACATTTACCTTTTATGGAAGTTAATGCGTCTGAAACATAGACGAAATTTGTTGCGGAAGAAATAATACTAAAGATTGAATTTAAACAATTTTAATTTTATCAAGAATTAAGGATCTCATTTTATCGTTAATTAAATAATTAAAGAACGATCTGACTTTTAGCCTTTAAAAGTGGTTTACGAATGATTTTAAAGTATTTCTCTACTTACGGTCGCCCAGGTCTCATTTTAGGTTTTTCGTGTACAAAATATCACTGATTCTAAGTTCTCACATACTCTAAATGTCAACAAATTCTAATTGGCGTAGTTTGTTAGTTGGTCTGACACAAATTGGTAGGTTCTCGATGCTTTACTCCAACCTAGATTTGCAGATCTCGTAACTTTAGTTGAAAAGGTCCTTCATTCGTTTGTCTATGGCCAGCATGATGAATTTTCGCTCGACCACCGAATATAACATTAGTTGCACTCTCTCCTTCCCGACTGAAGATTGCTTTACTTTTCAATATATGAGAGCATGTTTGTAACTGGACCACATTCTTTCGTTCTGACGTCCCCACTGTAAAGCTTTCGAACTGTTCGCTGTCCACTGTCCAACTGTAAAACTTCGTCTCTTAGATTTTGAGCGCGTAAACTCTCTCAACTGTCCAACAATGTTTTCTTTGCCTCGCCGGATTGTTGCGGCGTCCGCTCTATATCCACTACTATAGAGTCCTCTACAATCCAACTTTCCAATTAGAACAATGTCTTAATTACCAATTACTACAATATCTATATATTATTTTACTAAACACTTAGGTTTAGCTTCTATGTAAATCGCGTAAATAATTCATTCAGATTACGTCTGTGATATTAATTTAATTTTTCTTCAATTATAATTTTCCTACTAGATGAGCTTTGTTTCATGGATAAATTAGTGGCGGATTTTTGAACTAAGGTACCCAAGATGTAAATTCCCCCTTCTCATATCTTTGGGTTGGTTTCATCTATTTTTTTTTTAGCTAAGAGTTGATTTGTTAATGGAGAGAGTTGTTGTACAATTATTTACTTTATCAGAGGGGACTTAAATAATTTATTTAGAAGGGAAATTTATATCCTTGCTTTGGTTTTACATTTGTTTACATTTTAATTGCTTTGTTAGTGGCGAGAGTTGTTGTATAATAAATTGATTTATGTCAAAGGAAACTAAAATAATTTATTTAGAAAGTGAATTTATATCCTTGGGTTGGTTTTATCTTTGTTTAGATTTGAGTTGCTTTGTTAATGGCGAGAGTTGTACAATAAATTGATTTCTATCAAATGAGACAAAATGATTTATTTAGAAGGGAAATTTATATCTTTGGGTTGGTTTTATCTTTGTTTAGATTTGAGTTTCTTTGTTAATGGCGTTAGGTGTTGTACAATAAATTGATTTCTATCAAATGAGACAAAATGATTTATTTAGAAGGGGAATTTATATCCTTGGGTTGGTTTTATCTTTGTTTAGATTTTAGTTGCTTTGTTTATGGCGAGAGTTGTTGTACAATAAATTGATTTCTATCAAAGGAGGCTAAAATAAGTTATTTAGAAGGTGAATTTATATTTTTGGGTTGGTTTTATCTTTGTTTAGATTTTAGTTGCTTTGTTAATGGCGAGAGTTGTTATGCAATAAATTGATTTCTATCAAATGAGACAAAATGATTTATTTAGAAGGTGAATTTATATCCTTGGGTTGGTTTTATCTTCGTTTAGATTTTAGTTGCTTTGTTAATGGCGAGAGTTGTTATAATAAAAATTGATTTCTATCAAAGGATACTAAAATAATTTATTTAGAAGGTTATTTATATCCTTGGGTTGGTTTTTATATCCTCGTTTAGATTTTAGTTGCTCAAATTTCTGTGAAGTTTCGATCAAGATATAAATTAAAAATTTTCTAACCGACCTAATTATCTGTTTGTCGTAATAGTTACTTGGACGTGGCCGCTGGTTGGAATTGTTGTCTACAGTTAACCACGTTCCTCAGTCTGAAAGTTAGCTTGAAGTTTGACAGCTTGACTGAGTTTATAATTGCAAGACTGTCGAAACGTTACTCAACAGTCATCAGTCAGCCTTGGAAACTATTTGCTCACGAACGTCGAATTATCTTCTCTTAAGGTAAGAAGCTTGAATAACCACAGAAGGTAATGCGGAAGGACTCTTTCTTTTAATCATATTAATCTACCAGTTGTAAGTTACTGAGTGTAAAGTGATAAGCGGTTTTTCATGGGATCTGTCAGTGGGCGAAAAGTGATTTTCCTTCCCAGAGTAAGTATCGAAACAGGTATCTTATTTACAAACTGGCTGCGTTGCCACGTGTACTTATTTACATGAACCCGAAAAGTATTTAATTCTATATTAACCTTCAGTCAAGAAGTAATTTAATTTAATCCAACAGTTCCTAGTTCGGTACAATGAACAGCTATAAAATACAATGAGTTTTATTGCTTCAGTCCCAACAAGCACACCTCCGAAATCCTTAACGAATAGAATTCTTCAATATCTTCTTCTTCTTCTTCTTCTTCTTCTTCTTGGTCTTCTTCTTCTTCTTCTTCTTCTATGGTTCCACAGCCCGATATCGGGCCTCGACTCTGCAGGTAGTAGCTTCCTCCAAAATGTCTCTGTCCAAAGCTATTCTCCTCCAGTTCCACAAATCCATGATCCTTTTTATGTCCTTCTCTACTTCGTCTATCCATCTGTGGCTTTCTTTTACCTCCCAAATCAATGTATAATGCCTTTCCTTTCCTTTCCCATGCGTTGCACGTGTCCTATACCATTTCCATTCTCTTTCATCTACGAGGTGCTGCGATGCTTGGTTCTTCATGTAGGTCATAACTTCAATACACTCCTCCTCCTTGAGTGTTGCAGGATATAATTGTCCCTTAGTCTTCAGACATTACGGAAGATTAAACTGATGAAAACTGTTAGCTAGATTCACAATGTAAACAAATAGCCGCCATATTGGAGTCACTAAACATGGCGGCGAAAAAATTAACTTACAATTGCCGCAAGGACCGTAAAGTATTTAGTATTGCTTATTTTTATTATGATTTTACGGAGTATTTAGGGATGAAATTATACATTTTATTGAATGAAAATATTTCTGCTTTATTTTATTGCCGCAACAAGGAACTATTTCCTTTGGTTCGTCGCGTACTAACGTCTCTCTCTCTCTCGTGACGTCACGGTCTCTTGGCGCGCATGTAATTTAACAGAAAATTATCACGTTTTGTCAATTATAATTCTTTCCACATTCATGCTAAGGGTTTCTCACCCTCCCCCCCCCCCCCCCGCACAGCACCGTTCCTCTTGTTTTTAATAATATATGTACCAATTTTTGTATAGAGATTAACGTAAATACATACACACATCTTTTTTTATTATATAGATTAATAATTATTTTTTCTTGATGAACGTTTCAAATGTAATGACTCAAAATTATTTAGGAGAGATATATTTTCGCTGAGAGCGGGTAAGTTTAACTGGAGTAGTAGTTCCCATACACATATATATATTTTTTTGTTTTTGTTTCCGCAACGTGCATGTGAAGTGGGACTCTTGTTGAGTGGGTGGGGTCTATCTCAGAATTTTGGGCGTGATTAACTGATCGAGGCACAAGTTTAGCCAAGTCCCCTTTGTAACTCCGGTGATGCGAGCTCGTGGGGGAATTTTAAGTGCATACGAGGGCTGTATGAATGCTTAATTACTGCAGCGGGGGTTCCGCCTCTGTGTATTTATTAATTACACCACACTGCATGTACTTTGCGGCTTTCGCGAACCGCTTGAGTCTTCGCAAATTACTTTTCAGCAACTAACTAGTCTGGAAAAGCGCCACCGAAACATTTAATTAAAGACTGCAGTGTGGGAGTTATTGAGAACTTGAGGCTACGCGAAGTTGAGCTTCTACTTTGGAAAGCCTTCAGATTTTATACGACGCCGTGTCATCCGGATTGGTTCAGCAGCGACATAAAGAGAGAGGAGATTCTTCTCGCTGGCGACGACGAGGTATTTGCATTTCATAGTCGCGCTGTTACTCGTACAATAGCTACGGAGAGGAACGAACAAATTTAAACGGCTGTATTTATTCAGCAATTTCTCTGTCGTAAAAGTTACCATTTTGTTAATAATGCGTTCGGTCGTGAAATCAAGATTTGAGATAAAGCTAGATCTCATTGCTCAATTTCATAAGAACGTTTCGAGACTGCATTACTTTCATCCCCTCGCTGCAGTACTTAGAAAAATAAAAACATTAACTTCTAATATTTCTACACAGTAACTAAATTACAATTACGAAATATAGTCCTTCTCATTATTTTATATAAACAGATACTGGAGCTGTATTCATCACTATGACACTACAAATTGCACAACATTATATAAATAATAATAAAAAAATTAATAACATTATTTTACGGCAGTGATGAATTGTCACAGTTTCTAAATAATTTATTGGCCACATGTTATTTCAATACGGGTCATAAATCAGCAAAAATTTAAATTTATTTTATTTTACTATACACTTATGATTTGTTTCTATGCAAATCCCGTAAATAATTCACGTCTGTGATATTAATATAAATTTTTTTTCCATTAAAATTTTCCCAGTAGATGAGCGTTGTTTCATGGATAAATTAGTGGCGGATTTTTGCAACTCAGGTACCCTATTTATATCGTTGGATGATTTTATCTTTGTTTAGCTTTGAATTGCTCTGTTAATGGCGAGAGTTGTTGTACAATAAATTGATTTATCAAAGGAAGCTTAAATAATTTATTATCAAGGGGAATTTATATCCTTAGTTTGGTATTATCTTTGTTTAGATTTTGGTTGCTTTGTTAATGGGGAGAGTTTATGTACAATAAATTGATTTCTATCAAAGGAGACTAAATTAATTTATTCAGAAGTAAAATTTATATCTTTGGGTTGGTTTTATCTTTGTTTAGTTTTCAGTTGCTTTGTTAATGGTGAGTGTTGTCGTACAATAAATTGATATCTATCAAAGGAGACAAAAATAATTTATTTAAAAGGTTAATCTGTATCCTTGGGTTGATTTTATCTTTGTTTAGCTTTGAATTGCTTTGTTAATGGCGAGAGTTGTTGTACAATAAATTGATTTATTAAAGTAGACTCAAATAATTTATTTAGTAGGGAAATTTATATCTTTGGGTTGGTTTTATCTTTGTTTAGATTTGAGTTGCTTTGTTAATGGCGAGAGTTGTTGTACAATAAATTGATATCTATTAAAGGAGACAAAAATAATTTATTTAAAAGGTTATTTATATCTTTGGGTTGGTTTTATCTTCTTTTAGCTTTGAGTTGCTTTGTTAATGGCGAGAGTTGTTGTACAAAAAAATTGATGTATCAAAGGAGACTAAAATAATTGATTTAGAAGGGAAATTTATACCTTTGGGTTGGTTTTATCTTTGTTTAGCTTTGATTTGCTTTGTTAATGGCGAGAGTTGTTGTACAATAAACGGATTTCTTTCAAAGGAGACTAAAGTGAATTATTTAGAAGATGAATTTATATCCTTGGGTTGGTTTTATCTTCGTTTAGCTTTGAGTTGCTTTGTTAATGGCGAGAGTTGGTGTACAATAAATTAATTTCTATCAAAGGAGACTAAAATAATTTATTTAGAAGGTGAATTTATATATTTTGTGTTGGTTTTATCTTTGTTTAGATTTTAGTATCTTTGTTAATGGCGAGAGTTGTTGTACAATAAATTGATTTATCAAAGGAGAGTAAAATAATTTATTTAATGTGCGTACCCTTATTCTAATGGTATGAACCTGGATATAAATATGAATTTATGTTATTGTAAATATTCCCTTTACCGGAAACTACGCCTTTTAAAACCAACGGTAATCCAGTCTCTGAATGTCGATTCGGTGGGAATTTGTTCTACAACATCGTTCACAGATACGGCAAGAGCTGGAGGCTCCATCAGATCACGATTTGAGTGTACAAAACAGATATTTATAATAAACAAGCGTTCAAATATACACACACGCCATACAACCCCCCCCCCCGAGATTGCACAACCCCCAGCTATAACACACGCAAATACACAAATGTACACGAGCTGCGTGTCGTATTGTAGATAAACAACACATGTTCAATTCTCTAATTACATATTTAATAGACTTTGCTATTTCAAGGAAAAATATTATTGTAACATCTCACTATTATTTTGCGCTGTTTCATAGACTTATAACTGTGTTACTTAATTTACTATGATAAGTTCCACTTAGAAATTAAATTGTTGTACTAAATTTTCCATAATTAATTATTCAAAATTAATCAATTCAAGGATCTTTCTGACATCTTCATGTCCAACTTTAAAGCTGTCTTTAACTGTAAACCTAAAATTAAAATACTCAATATATAGGTAACATTATTCAATCCTCATGTAGAACACAATAACTGTTGTAACATCTCACTACAATTCTTTCATTAAATGTACTATCATTATTTCACCTTAAAAAAAATTAAACAGTTGTACTAAATTTTCCATAAGTTTTTATTCAAAACTCTGTAATTTAAGGATCTTTGTCATCTTCTTGAAAAATCAACTTTAAAGCTTTTTTTGAGTGTAAATTTCAAATTAAAATACTGAATATATTGTAATGCCAATTAATTAGGACATTAATTGTTTACGTCTATAGCCAGCCAGGAATAGTAAAGTTGCAGTTTAAGTCCCAAGCGGTAAAAAGACTAGCAAATCTATGAATCACAGGATTCAGATAAGGCTAACAGACATCAGATAGCTGACAAAAAGGAGGATCATCCGAGTTCCTGGGAGCCTATCAAGGTGGACTTCATGAGGGTAAAATCTGTGAGCCGATATTAGAATCAGTGTAAAATTTTTGCCATAGTGAACTCCCGAAAACAAAAAAGGAAAGCTGGAACCAGCTGGACAGATGTGAGTAACAAAATACAAAAATAATGATTTATGTAAACGTAATTAAAGGATAGAAGTCAGATTTCGTTCTATTTTAATTGTCAATCTTTTCTTTTAATTTCTTCCTATCGACATATTGTCTGGGTGAATTATAAACTGTGTGTTAATTAGTTTTTTTAAAAAACAACTTGTTGTGTCCATTATCAAACCCAGTAGAGACCCTGAGAAATTAATATTTTAAATTGTAATTGTTTTTGAGTTATTGCCACAAAATAAATAAATCTTTTGTTTGTTAATTTCGAACCTTTCATTTAATAAAAGCCTTCCATTTGATTATTACATAAATAGCTTCAACGAGAGGCAAATTCTTTAAATTCAAATTAAATAATTAAACCTGAATAAATCTTTGCTTATTAAATTTTTGGCTCCCACAACTTGGGGCAAATTAAATTAATTAAAGCTTAAATCTTTGTATATTACAATATATATATATATATATATATATATATAGGTAAAATTATTAAATCTCATACAGAACAACAATTGGTCTACAAGAAATTTAATAATTTTACAAAAAATAATTGTATCATAATTGTATATTTCCACCAAAACAAAAATACATTTGGACAAGTACCCAATTCCCGACCTACCTGATGCAGGTTTTTCTAGGGTTTTCCCTGCATCACTTTCAGGCGAACTTCGCGGGTAGGATCCTTAAACTACAGCCCACGGGGATCCATGTTAACCCTTGCCTTCCTTTACCCTTCCGCATCCCCCCTTTCACTCTCTTTCCTATGCTATAAGAGAGGAGTTGCCACTATGTGGATTACCCAAGACATCGCCTGTCTACACCTACAAGATAAAAAGGAGCATTATGCTTATTAATTACATACTTAATATTCACTAATATTATTAATTTGAGAAGTTCTGAATTAAAAAACGGGTAGCATAGAAGGGGAAAATAATCGAATCTGAACTATGATAGTCTAATATTTTTCAGGATTATTATAAATATAAAACTTTATCACACTTAGTTGAAAGTTTTTATTTTACCTATGTTTTTGAATTAATTAGTCAGTTATTTACAGACACTTTTTATTTATTGAATTACTCCTCTTTAGGATAATACGTGAAGGAGATAGTAACACGTATCGAAACGTCGTAAAGAGTGTATCAATGGTCTTTAAACTGACTTAGTTTCCTCACGTGAAGCTGCAGTGTTAGAGAACGAATTACACTCAAACCGTACCACACTGTGTTATGCCCCCCCTAGACGAAAGTATTTTAATTATTCGTGACTGAGATTATTGTGCAGGGATTGTGAATTGAGCCAATTTAGAGGCTTGACGTGTTTACAGAGGGAATGGAAAAGTTGTTGGACGGCTTTGAACTTTCACGAACTCCGTGCAGAACTTCTTTTCTGTGTACCAGTAGTTTGAATAAAAACCGAGCTTTACCAGCGGGTGAGCCATTCTCCGGCCAGTGTGCTAATCCCATTAATTCTGACATAATGTCTATTTTAGGCTCCCAGAGTTTCCTACAGAGCGTACAGAACAATTAATTTCCTTTTACACGGAAACCTGCTTCTCTCGAATGAGGACAATTTTAAGCACTTCCAAGTTTTCCTGAAAATGTGCTTTATATCAGTGTGTAAAAAGGGGAAAATGAGGTATAATAATATACTTTAATACCTCGTTACTGGATTACGATCGGCTACGGTCGGTCCCAGCCGAAGATATGTAGTTATAATTCTGGTATTAAAACAGAATATTATGTGCTACATACACAAACATATTTGAAGTCGTAGTCAACTTTATGACCGTAAAATATAAAACAATAATTACCCTTGCTGCGACCCCACAGAAAACTCCTCTTCCGCTATCGGAAGGGCGTGGGACAAGTACCCAATGCCCGACCTACCCGATGCAGGTTTTTCTAGGGTTTTCCCTGCATTTCTTTAGACGAATGCCGGGTAGGATCCTTAAAATATAGCCCGGAGGCCCATCGTTAACCCTTGGCTACCTTCCTCTACCCTTCCGCATCCCCCCTTTCAAATCCCTTCTATGCTATTAAAGAGGAGTTGCCCAACGTGGATTACCCTCATGTAGCCTGTTGCCCTAAAAAAAACACATCCCCCGAAAAAAAAGAAAGCGTACGAGATGATTCTCTCGCAGGTAACCTGCGAGGGATGTTCTCTCGCAGGCAGAACCGTGTAGGAGAGATACGAAGGGGCTACCTTTGGGGATGCTTTTTCCTCTCCGTTTTTGAACTAAGGTTCCCACAAGCCGAGGCACCACGGTCTGTTTTGAGAGGTGTATGTTCCGGGGTCTCAGACCTTGGGCATACGGTAAGAGTTGTCCACTATTCCCATTGGAATAGTCGGCCAGCTGCCTCCTAAACTGGTCGAGGCACGGAGAATGGAATGCTGCGTCCCCACAGCAAAGTCCTCTCCGCTATCGGAAGGAGGTGGGACAAGTACTCCATGCCAGACCTACCTGATGCAGGTTTTTCTAGGGGTTTCCCTGCATCACTTTTAGGTGAATTGCCGGGGTAGGATCCTTAAACCATAAACCCACCGGGGCCCCTAGTTAACCCTTGTCTACTTTCCAATACCCTTTCACATCCCCCCTTTAAAAACCCTTGCTATGCTATTAAAGGGGAGTTGCCACCATGTGGATTATCCTCACGTAGCGTGTTACCCTAAAAAAAATTGTATATCATTGTAGGAAAGATGGAAGCGGCTACCTTTGGGGATGCCTTCTCCTCTCTCTGGTTTTTTTGAAGTAAGGTTCTCACAAGGCACCTCGCCCTGTTTTTAGAGGTGTATGTGCCGGGTTCGCAGACCTTGGGCATACGGTAAGAGTTGTTCGCTATTCCTCTTGGAATAGTCGGCCAGCTGCCTCCTAAACCGGTCAAGGCACGGCGAGGGGAAAGCTGCAACCCCACAGCAAACTCCTCTCCCGCCATCGGAAGGGCGTGGGACAAGTACCCAATGCCCGACCTACCTGATGCATGTTTTCTAGGGTTTTTCCTGCATCACTTTTAGACGAACTTCCGGGAAGGATCCCTAAATCATAGCCCGGGGACCCTACTTAACCCTTGGATACATTTCCCTACCTTTCCCCATCCCCTTTTTCCTATGCTGTAACAGGGGAGTTGCCACTAATGTGTATTACCCTATACATAGCCTGGCCTCACCTAATGTATATTACTAAGACAACAGTATAGATGAAGGTTTAAACGTCCTGTAATGGAGCCACATTTTAATTAGTTTAACAGACAAAGGTACAGAGTTTAAGTGCTACGTTATCGTTAGAGAATAAGATGGCATTTCCGAGTATAGTTATACCGCACTAGGCTTATGCATTGTCGGAAGCAGGAAGCGGACGGCTGTTTTTTTTTGTTCGTTTGAGAAACCATTGTACCATAAAATAGAGGGTAAATAGGAGTATTAGTAGTGTTTGAGAATTGAGAAGAATTTTTTCTTTTTGATTTTTAATAAGTGTAATATTGTGTAATAAGTGTAACTGGTAAAAAATAATAACATGAGACACTCAATGTTTGGAATTAAATTATAATACAGATTCTGAAACATCGCTAGTCGTATGCCAAAATTAATAAAGTTAATATTGGCCCCCATAAAATTGATATATATATTTGTTACGATCTCTAACATCCAGTGACCTTTCCAATGATTCTTCATCAAGGTTTATGATACGGTCGTATTTTTTTTTACTCCCTGTGGAGAACGTTGATAGTGCCAGCCTCCGCGAGACTTAAAAGAATTTTTATGTCGCATCCATTGTAAATACCGGCGGTTCATAGTCGAAATATTACGATGTGATGGTGACATCAAGAGGCCGCCGCCCCTTCGCGGTATAATGTACCGCATGAAAGGGTGGTCTGGTATACTGCATTACTAAAAGTAAATCCCTCCTTCAAGCCATTCAGCTCTGAAAATAAGGCGAAAAGCCGCGATACTTTCCCTTTCTCTCCCTTTCTAGAACATTCTAGAGAGTTTCTTCGAACACTGCTGTAGCAACAAATACACTCACTCTCTTCATATCCTATTCTTTCAATTATTGAAAGTCTTCCTCCACTTATCCGTTTGCGGGTGATGGGTTAGTCCTTTCTTTTTTCGAAAGTCGCAGCCGTTACCACGGCAATTCATGTGAAACCTTCTCAACGTTCTTCAATCACTTATTTTCCACCAACCAAACACCTTTTACTTTGATTAAATTGGTTATTGATGTTTGTCGTCATCTTATTTTTCATTTTCCCTTCATATATATTGTATTAACACCAAGAAGTTGTCTTTGGTACTATTCTAGGATAACACAAGTCTCAGTTTTTTTGTTTTTTTGGGGGGGTAACAGGCTGCATGAGGGTAATCCACATGGTGACAACTACCCTTTAATAGCATAGGAAGGGATTTAAAATGGGGGATGCGGAAGGGTAGAGGAAGGTAGCCAAAGGGTAACTAGAGCCCCCGGGCTATGGTTTAAGGATCCCACTCGGCAATTCGCCTAAAAGTGATACAGGGAAAACCCTAGAAAAACCTGCATCAGGTAGGTCGGACATTGGGTACTTGTCCCACGCCCTTCCGATGGGGGGAGAGGGGTTTGCTCTGTGAAAATTTCAAGCTAAAATGGAATGTCTTTCCTGTTAAGGTAGAAGCTTCAGGTACATTATACTGCATCTTATTTACACACTGCCTTCTAGAAGGTTCTAAAAAAATATATTTTACTAAATGTGAATTTAAATTCTATATATGCTAACGTTAATAAACTTCCCGCCTACTTGCACTATTGTTACGACACCACAGTCCTTCTTAAAATTTGTCGACTTGGCCTTGAAGCTCTGCCTTGTGCCGACTAATCAAATTCTCGTAGTCCACGCAACATTAGTAATAATGGTTTGTTGTCATTCATTACTGACTTCACTGAGAGCTGTTCGCTGCTCCCATTTGAAAATTAAATATTGTCTACGTGATTTTGTATATTTTTTTGACATACCCCCACCTCCGCACCCTTCTCCAAGTCTAAACAAACCTCTCGCCTTTGTCTTTCTTCTCTTTCTCAAAATAGGCACATGTCAAAAAAATTTATATAAAAAAACTGCTACTTTGATTTAGGGTGACAACAGTTTTAGTTTAGTATCAGGTAATTAAAATTCTTTAATACATCCAGACGAGCTTTTTACTACGATTTTAAAACGCTTCTCTCATTCAATTCCTTTAGTTCTTTATTTCGTAGGCTCAGTTATTTCGAACACATATCAATTTATAAAAATTACTTATGAATTAGAAAGATAGCCAAATGCAGATAAAAAAGGTAATATAAATACCAAACAACGTTTCTGGGATCCTTTCGTCAGGGTCTAAGAAGAGACTAGAACGACACAACTGCACTGGTCAGTTGTCAACACTCAAAATCGACGGAAAACATAACGACAATGGCAGAGCCGAAGGGGTGGCCTAACAATAAAGGAGCAATGACAGTGGGAAAACTATAAGATTTAGCTTTTCTTATTCATTATTTTCAATCAGATGTAAATTATTTCATTTTAAAAACTACAGGTTGTTATCCAAGATAATGAAGATAAACTAAAATGGCGGTTAATAAGTTACACCAACGGTGTAAAATATATAACCTGAAAATTTCAATAAGTAAAACAAAAAAAAACATGACGTTCTTAGGAAACAGTCCAAAAAGGACAAAAATTGTCATAGAAGGGGAAAAAACACACTCGAACAGTTCCAATATTTAGGATGTGAAATAACATTTGAAGAGGATAATGATATCTCAAATTTTCAGAGGATATGTGGGGACAATAAGAAGAACGTTAAAAGGTAAAACCCAGAAAAAAGAAACACACAAATTAAATTTTATAAGATGGTGATGCCAGTTCCTACAATGTTGCCAGAATGCAAGGGTAACAAAACATAAAGAGCTCAAAACAAATAGAAAAGGCAGCTGAAATGAAATTTCTTAGAGCAGTGAATAGGGGGATGTACAAGGATGGATAAAATAAGGAGAGTACGTCCATAAGGTTGTGTTGAGGCGATCACAGATAAGTTAACAGGGGTATAAAGAAAGGCGGAGAGAGCGCAATGTATTGCGGATGCCTAAGAGACAGTGCTGGAATATAAACCATTATATTGATATGGTGAGGAGAAGCCGGAACAGGCTAAAAAAGCCTAATCCTGGAAAGCAGAAGAAAAAGAAGAAGAAAAATTACTTATTTTGCCTGTATTCGTCTATCTTTCTATTTATTAATTTTTCAACTGCATGAATGGGTAAAATTTTCATTTCATATTAATTAAGCTTGGTAAATCTCAGTATATGTTACCATAAAAACTAACGAATATACACTTAAACAATCTCTTCCAGTGAATTTAAAATAAATTTTAGTCTTTGTCAGAGAACTTAGTTTCTCTAGTAGACTGTACGTGCGCATCTTCCAGAGTATTTTAATAAAATAATTGTATTTTCTATTTTTATGTCTGTTATTCTTTTTTTTTCATTCATACAACAATGTCAACGTTAGGGAAATTAATTTCCGTCTGTATAATTTATTTGTTATCTTTTTTTCAAAGAAATTTTTTTATTCAAGTGTTAATTTCTAGAAATTTATTATTTTTTTTAATGTAACATTTATCTACGAGGGAAAAAAATCCAATCACTTGTGTTGACTTGAAAAATATGAAAAAGCTACTGAAATAGAATTTAATTCGCGGTTTGTGTGTTTCATAAATTTTTGTATCCGCCAGACGCTCACAATACGAAAGCATTTTTTTTTCAATCAAATGCATTAAAAAACGCAATTTTAAAACTCTCTTTTGTGGCTTTTATTAGCTTGTACTTTATTGCTGGTTAGTAAATGAAACCAGCCATGTGTGTGTGTGTGTGTGTGACTGCGTGTGTGTGTGTGTGTTAATTTATTTATTTTACAAAGAATTCTAAATATTTCCCAATTAAAATTTACAATACAGGCGTCAGTCTTCGTGTAAGTCGGGAAAAATTGATAGTTATATTTTATTTATAGAATTAATTTTTTTTAAAATATATATATATATATATATTTATAATTTGATTAAAAGATTTGTCGTAGTAAATCCCGCATTTACGTGTGTATATATTTATTCAAGCGGCAATATTCTGTTGACTAACTTAAGTAATCGAAACTTACTTAATATCTATACAGTGAAAAGTGTTTTTTTTAGGGTAACAGGCTACATGAGGGTAATCCACGTAGTCAACTCCCCTTTAATAGAATAGGAAGGGTTATGAAAGGCGCGATGCGGAAGGGTAGAAAAAGGTAGTCAAGGGTTAACTAGGGGCCCCCGGGCTATAGTTTAAGGATCCTACCCGGCATTCGCCTAAAAGTAATGCAGGGAAAACCCTAGATAAACCTTCATCAGGTAGATCGGACATTTGGTACTTGTCCCACGCCCTTTCGATGGCGGGAGAGGGGTTAGCTGTGGGGATGCAGCTTTCCCCACGCAGTGCCTTGACCGGTTTAGGAAGCAGCTGGCCGACTATTCCAATGGGAATAGCGGACAACTCTTACCGTATGCCCAAGGTCTGTGACCCTGGAACATACACCTCTCAAAATAGGCCGAGGTGCCTCGGCTTGTGGGAACCTTAGTTCAAAAACGGAGAAGAAAAGGCATCCCCTAATGTAGCCCCTTCGTATCTCTCCTACAAGGTTCTGCCTGCGAGAGAACATCCCTCGCAGGTACCGCCTGCGAGAGAATAGCCCTTTCAGGCAGTTAGTCGTGAAAAGGGAAGTAATTTCCCCTATTTCCGTTCATAAATTATGATACTTAACGTGAGAGATGATTTAATATTTCATGGTCATCAGAAGGGTCATTGTCAAATATTTGAAGATAAACAGTTTGAGGTAACGTGATTAAAAATCGATTAATAGATTGGTAAAATTAATATACCTTAGAAAGGTAAGGTACCAAAATTGCCAAAACTAAGAAAAATAGGGTAATGAAATACACTAAATAGTATTTTAACACTTAAATAAATAAAATAAATATGTAATTCTTAAGTGTTTGTAAAATTGGCACTCAGCACAACTACTTCAACAACACCATTCAATATGAATAAAAATAAATTTTCTGTGCAACTTTTTTTCCATCATTAAATAGTGTAAAAAAAAATTTCTCGCTCGAATAAGGGACAGTAGTTTACAAACTACTCTTTCAAGTATGAAACTCAAAAGACTCCATGAATCGGGATCCCGAAAAATCCGGAGAAGAATTTCTCTAAGCGACAGTCCTTTATCTGAAAACGATATCCATAAAAATGCTACCGAATCTCATTTCACCCTTCCTTCACCACTTACATATTCAAAGCTCTACAAATCTTCCTTCGAGAATACATAAAAATTTACCTTCAGTGAAAAAAAATTATATTAAAAAAAAATCCTCGAAAAAAAATCAACTGAAGTGTTAAACGTGTTCGTATAAACATAAAATTGAGTTTTTACTTTTTTACAAAAGTTTGATGAACTGCATTGAAATTTATTTAAAATATAATTACTTGGATTTCTGTCAGTTCTACACATGATAGAATATAAATAATAGATGTTGGGGAACTGAAATTAATATTATGAATATAATAAAATGATTGTTGATAAGATTAATAATTTTTTGAAAATGGACAAATCAGAAAAAAAAAATTAAAAATAAATACATTGTGTAGTTTACAAAAATCTCTTGCTCAAATTGTAATTCCTGCTACATGGGGCGAATAAAACGTTCCCTTAATGCAGGTATCAAGGAACATGTGTCTAATATCGAATACAATCTGTTAGTCTCCAAACATATCATACAATTTGATTGGCAAAATGCTAAGATTTTGGTCGTTGACCCCAGCCAGGTACAATTCCAGAGATGCTTCACATTAAATCCAACATCACAGCTATAAATGTACAAACAGACAGGCTGTGAAACTCAACAACTGCTATGATACCTTATTGTTACGCTAAACCTTGTTTTCCCATTGCCGTTGTCCCCTTATTGTTATGCAACCCCTTCAGCATTGTCGTTACTTTCTCGTCCCTTTTTTTTCTATTAAAATATATAAAAAGAGTTTTGTCAACTGACAAGTGCAGTTGTGTCGCTCTAGGCTCTTCTTAGCACCTGATGAAAGGGACAAGGATCCCAGAAACGTTGTGTGGTATTTATATTATAACTTTTTTTGTCTGAATTGGATACATTTATTATTAAGTACTTTAATATTTGTGTTTAGAGAACTATATCATTCACATACCCTTTTTTTGAACGGATCCTTGACATCAAGCATCTGGAAACTCTGTCACATATCGCATGGTAAAAAATTGGCAACGCTGCGTGTGTTATATCACGTATCATTCCTGGCTTATTCTCCTAAAGTTGCGATTTTACCTAACTGATAAAGGTGATACGATCTTACGACCTGGATTAAGAATTTGGAACACAACCCTTCTATCAAATAACCCCTTATTTTCAATCAGACGTAAATGTTTTCATTTTTAAGTTATAAGATGAACCATCTGTATATGAGAGGCGAATCATGGGTTTGTGTCCTCAGCATATTTGGCTCAAGGATAAGATTATAAACAAAGTCACGTTTAAACTTGTCAGCTGAAGCGAAGTTACCCTCACAAAATAATGAAGTATTGGCTTATATCCGCCACTGCTTGCATGAAACAGAGACGGCGACGATAATAATTGAAGCTAAACAAATATTTGGACCTTAATTTTGGGGGTCCCGCCCCGTAAATCTTGCTCTGAAAGACTGTTCGATAATCCCCAAGCGTGCTGTTTCGCGGACCAGCTCGAAATCCAGTTAACGACCGCTCACGCTGCCCCGACAGAAATTAATTTCGACGGGTTTAAGCCTCACAAAAGACAGCGGCGGGGAGTGAGTGAGTGAGTGAGTGAGTGAGTGAGTGTTTTTAGACTTCTATTCCTGCCCCCCCCCCCCTTATCAAGTCCTGCTGTAACTTTACAAAGGAACTAAACACAGAGTAATGAAAGAATACGCCGCCGGAAAGGTCTCTTTGATGATATATTTTTTTGTTGTTGTTGTCGTCGTCGTCGTCGTCGTGAGGGAGCGACAAAAAAAAATCTGTGAACGTTAAATGTTTAATAAAAGATGCAGGTGCCTGCACAAGGTCCTTTATGCTACTTTGCTTGTAAGCGTCACGCTCAGCTCATGCCGTAACGCTTCATTGCGTTTGAAATGTTAATCAGATTTCTCCAGAGAGATGAAGACGTGGCCTTCACACATGCGCATTGTCAAGATTTCCCTCAAATATTAATTCTAATTCTCACTACGAGATCATAGGAGATATGTTAAAATATCACTCTCCAGTCTTCTTGGAACATGTCTCAACAATTCTGATAATGTTTCACTATATATATATATATATATATATATATATATATATATATATATATTGTAAGAATTAACAATAAATTTAATTATCAAGAAAAATGTAAAACATATAATTATTCATTTCCACTTTGTTGCTTTAACTCACAAACAATGACAATTTAAAATATTAATTTCTCAGAGTCTCTACTGGGTTTGATAATGGACACAACAAGTTGTTTCAAAAATCTTATTAACAAACAGTTCACAATTCACCTAAACAATACGTCGATAGAAATAAAT
>CM073594.1:12307940-12602940 GCA_037074705.1 Zhengitettix transpicula | reverse complement strand
TTATATACCTAAAACTCAACTCTTTCCTTTTCCAATTTTATTTATATATCTAAAACTCAACTCTTTCCTTTTCCAATTTTATTTTTTCATTTGATCTCATTCGTCATCATAATTTCTCTTCTCTGGCATCCGTTTAGACTATTGAAGAGAGTCTTCAGCAAAACCTCTCACTCCACACAACTTTCTTGAAGCTTAACAGCTGTTTTTGGTGGTCGTTCCATTCGTCATTTCTTTGCTTATCGCTGTTCTATATACAATCTATGGTTTTAAAATATGAAGAGACCTTTTAAAGTACTTCTATATTTTTCTTATATGTTATTACTTCAAGAATAAGAAAGATAGCCAATTAAGACAAAGTAAGTGATAATATAAATACCACACAACGTTTCTGGGATCCTTGTGCCTTTCGTCAGGTGGTAAGATGAGCCTAGAGCGACACAACTGGACTGGTCAGTTGAACAAACACACAAGAGCGACGAAAACGCAACGAGAATGGGAGAGCTTTTTTTAGTGTTTCAACTGACCAGTGCAGTTGTGTCGCTCTATGCTCTTCTTACCACCTGACGAAAGGCACAAGGATCCCAGAGACGTCGTGTGGTATTTATATTACCCTTTTCGTCTTAATTGGCTACCTTTCGAATTCATTAATTTCAATCAGATTTCATTTCTTATATTGGTCCAATTTGTTGTTATTTTTTCTGTTAAATTATTTTTTTGAACCTGTTGACTTCGGTGTGTTTCGAATAAATGTTTGTTAGCTCTCGAAGGTCCTTTATGAAACATTAATCTCGTTGGAATTATTATTTTTTTACCCCCCTCCCGCAGGACGACGCTTGGCAGAATAATATCGACAGTGGTAGGAGGGCGTGACAGTGCAGTTGCTGATGACGTCATTTCTCGTCAACCACGAGATCAAACTCTCGTCAATCACGAGCACGTCAAACCCAGATGGCGCGCGTAGGAAAAGCCTCGCCCGCCCGCCCGCCCGTTACTCGTTACTTTAATAAGATGGACGCCGCGCCAACAGGTCCAGTGAAATTCGCATTAGCTTGTTGTAGAAATTGCTCCCGGCGAGAAGCAATTACTTTGATGAATGTTTATTGTTTGCCACAGGAGATGCAAAACAATAACACGTTCGTTCCCCCCGCCGGTTATCCTGATGGATAAATGGATTATAAATCGTCGTTGTACTCAGATTTTTGCAGCTGAAGCTATTCGACTAGTTTGATTTTAATTTTTTTCTTTTTGTAACTTCACTTTACGAGGCTCCAGAATTGAATTTTGTGATCCGTCTAATAGCAGCCGTTGTGTAGTATTAATTACTCCTACACGCAAACAGTATAAATTTGATCACACGTTACAACAAAACCCTACTTAATATATTATTTTTAAAAAAATCCTCATTTATTGTTTTGATATTGTTACAACTCTCCTTGTCCACCTTCTACGATTAATCAAAGAAGGGAGGGAAAGCCACCGCTGGGGCTCCTTTGTTTATTAAAACAACGGCAAACCACTGGAACATCTCCATTTATGTATATTTTATAATCTTATTTTTTTAAAACAATATTGAAACCATTTAAGACAAGCTAAGAGTTTATAAACAGAGCAGTAAAGGTCACGGTAACATTAAAAACTAACGTTAAAATTCTATAAAAACTAATTTATCAAATAAAATAACTCAATAATTTTTACTAATTACAATTAATTTATTTTCTACACAAATTATTTTTAATAGAATTAATTAATAATAGGAACATATTTATGATACCTCAGCAAATGGTATATTAGGTTACAGAAGAATACATGGGAGTAGTAGTAGTAGTTGTAGGAAGAATAAAAGGAATTAATAGGAGGAAGAATAACTGTAATTAGTAGGAGGAATAATAATAAATGGAAATAGTAGGAGGAAGAATAAATGGAATTAGTATCAGGAAGAATAAATTGAATTAATAGGAGAAAGAATACATGGAATTAGTAGAAGGAAGAATAAATTGAATTAGTAAGTAGAAGAATAAATGAAATTAGTAGAAGGGAATTAATAGGAGGAAGAATAACTGTAATTAGTAGGAGGAGTAATAATAAATGGAATTAGTATCAGGAAGAATAAATTGAATTAATAGGAGGCAGAATACATGGAATTAGAAGAAGGAAGAATAAATTGAATTAGTAGGAAGAAGAATAAATGAAATTAGTAGAAGGAAGAATAACTGAAAGTAGTAGTATGAAGAATGAATGGAATTAGTAGGAAAAAGAATAAATTAAATTAGTACAAGGAAGAATAACTGAAATTAGTAGAAGGAAGAATAACGTAAATTAGTAGGCGGAAAAATAAATTGAAGTTGTAGAAGAAAGAAAAAATGAATATAGTAGGAGGAAGAATACATGGAGGAAGAATAAATTGAATTAGTATGAGGAAGAATAAATGAATGTAGTAGGAGTAAGATAAAATAGCAATAGAAGGAGGAAGAATAAATGGCATCGGTAGTAGGAAGAATAAATGAAATTATTAGTAGGAATAATAAATGGAATTAGTAAGAGGAAGAATAAATGAAATTAGTAAAATGAGGAATAAATTAAATTAGTAGGAGGAAGAATAAATGGAATTAGTAGGGAAATGAATAAATGAATATAGTATGAGGAAGAATAAATTATTTTTGGTAGGAGGACGGATAAATGGAATTAATAGGAGGAAGAATAAATTTAATTAGTAGGAGGAATAATTAATTTAATTAGTAGTAGGAAGAATAAATGAAATTAGAAGGAAGAACAATAAATGGAATTAGTAGGTAAATGAATTAATGAACATAGTATGAGGAAGAATAAATTATTTTTGGTAGGAGGAAGGATAAACGGAATTAGTAGGAGGAAGAATAAAATGGAGTTAGTAGGAAGAAGAATAAATGAAATTAATAGAAGAAAGAATAACTGAAATTAGTAGAAGGAACAATAAATGATATTAGTAGGAGGATGAATAAATTAATATAGTATTAGGAAGAATAAATTATTTTTGGTAGGAGGAAGGATAAATGGAATTAGTAACAGGAAGATAAATGAATGTAGTAGGAGGAAGAAATAATTTATTTTGTACTTTAATTAAAAAATTATTTATATTGTGTATTGACATATATTCCTTCTGTTTTGGAAAAAGCCCAGATTTTCTCTCTTCTTGTACGTTAATTTATTTTCTCCTTATTAATCAGTGATTGATAATATACTATTAATTACGTAAGTATTTAATGGTATTATTAGTCTCGTTGTTTACGTCTCAAAGACGTAACGTATGTGTATTATTAAATTTATTATTATTATTATTATTTGATGCTGATGTATAAGCTAATTGATTTTAAATACTCGTATAACATTTTTGAGTCTGATTATTCAAACACAATGTATAAATAATATTTATAAGTTTTCCTGCTCCAATTTTGATACAAAGAAAGAAAGAAAAAGGGGAGATCAAAAACCCATAATTCGAAAACCCCGTTCAATTTTTCAGTATTAACGAAACAGAACGACCATTATTTTGATGGAAGAAATAACAAATAACAATAATAATAGAAATAAATAATCATGTGATGGGCGTCTTTTGTGCACGTGCATGCATGTATTACACACACATGACGGGCACTACGGGGAAATTAAAAGAAATGTTGTAGGGTTTTGTTTCTAAATTTTTCTGACTTGACCATTATTAAAAACACTGATAGAAATAACAGTTTGATTTATATATAAATAATTTAGCAGAAACATAAAGAATGTCTTAGGTCGAGATGAAGTCGCTGTAAAATGACTGTTATCGAAGCGAAGTAATGGATTCGTTCAACACACTAGATGGATTTTATTAGAAATATGACGTATAAGAACAATCAAGGGGGAAAGAGCGATTGATGCTTTTACTTTTCCTGCGCGATTCCATCTCAGTTTCCTGAAGTAGTCTCACTTTTCACCCCCCACCCCCCAATGCTCTCCCCAAATATCAAACGTTTCAAAACTTTATTTATCGCTTGACATTATTTTTTTTTTCGTTCAGTTTCATTTTCCTCACCCTAACGTGCTTGTTCCACTTACATTAAAATATAAAAATTTCATTCAACTCACTTTAAATTAAAAATATTAAGACTGTTAAAGGTGACCAAAAAATATAACTATCAGTACAAGTGGGCAAAGTGCTCTGGCGGGGGCTACCTTTGGGTATGCCTTCAAATCTCTCTGGTTTTTTTGAAGTGAGGTTCCCACATGCCGAGGCACCTCGGCTCTGTTTTGAGAGGTATATGTTCCGGGGTCGCAGACCTTGGGCATACGGTAAGAGTTGTTGTCTGTTCCCATTGGAACAGTCGGCCACCTGCCTCCTAAACCGGTCAAGGCACGTAGAGGGGAAAGCTGCGACCCCACAGCTAACCCCTCTCCCTCTATCGGAAGGGCGTGGGACAAGTACCAAATGCCCGACCTTCCTGATGCAGGTTTTCTAGTGTTTTCCTGCATCACTTTTAGGCGAATTGCCGGGTAGGATCCTTAAACCATAGCCCGGGGACCCCTAGTTAACCCTTGGCTACCTTCCTCTACATTTCCGCATCTACAATACATATACATTATTTACTAAATAAAAAATTAATTTTATGTTTTTTTTTTACTAAGATGTGTAACCACTGTGTGGCTTTAGTTTAATGGATTTAATCCCGGTATTACGTCCGTGAAAGATTCAAAGTTTACCTACAGCGAGGAGGTAAAAAGTGTGGCGGACGGGGGCGGGGTGGGAGGGGTTTACCAAAGTTAACACACACTGCTGATTAAATTTATTTTCATTATGAGTACAAAGCACAGTGTAGAGAAATTTCCAGGATCACAAACATCAACGAAAAGCCAAAAACTAAAAAAAAAATGTTTCTACTTGCACGTCCGAAGGACTAGAGGCAAATGTAACTTCGTGTGCGTGTGTCTGTCTGTGTGTGTGTGTCTGTCTGTGTGTGTGTGTGTGTGTGTGTGTGTGTGTGTGTGTGTGTGTATCAGGTATAAAAGTTTCAAAATTAAATTATTATCTCTTTGGGGGGGGGCTTTATAGGTTATTGCAATAAAATTTATTTAATTTGTAACTGTTTTAATTTAGATCATTTATTGATCTGGAACGTTACGAGGACTTTAAAAAACACCCTTACAGTTGCCAGTTAATACCCACAAGAGTGTACTACGGTTATGTTAAATAAGTGACACGTTATCGTAGTGTCAATGTGCGGTGGAATAACCCCCCCCCCCCCCGCACTCCCGTCCCCGGTGTCTGATAATTATAATTCACTATAATAGAAAGCAGCTTCCATATACTATCACATATAGAGAGCTCTCTATCTACACTCAACAATCTGATAACTAATTAAAATGTGTTCGCAGTATAAACTTCCATAAGCAGGAGTTCTCTCAACTTAAGCCCGTTTATCTTCTGTGGCTCAAGTAATTAAAGCCAGAATGTGGGAACATTCCCAGCTAACGCAGGCTTCACCGCCGTAGAGGTAACCAATTTTACGACGAGACGATCATCGATTAAAAAAGAAATATATATATATAACGGAATGATAATCTGTGAACTGTATTGAAATGGAATACGAAATAACCCTTAGCAGAAAACAAAATCAATGAAAGAATGAATAAGAAAAAAAGAGTGATAATATAAATACCGCACAACGTTTCCTCGTGCTCTAATTGTAAATTCCTGCTACATGGGGCAAACAAAACGTTCCCTTAATACACGTATGAGAGAACATATATCTAATATCAAACTTCCTTTTGGTCTCCAAATTATAAACATACAATTCGATTGTGCTAAGATTGACCCCAGCCAGGTACAATTCCAGAGATGCTTCACATTAAATCAAACATCACAGCTATTAATGTACAAACAGACAGGCGGTGAAACTCAAAAATTCCTACGATCCCTTAGTGTTAGGCAACCCATTCGGCTATCCTATTGTAGTTGTTCCCTTATTGTTATGCAACCCATTCGGCGTTTCGTTACGTTCTCGTCCCTTTCGAGTGTAGTCAACTGACGAGTGCAGTTGTGCCGCTCTACGCTCTTCTACACACCCGACGAAAGGCACAAAGATCTCAGTATTTGTTCTGTGGTATTTATGTGATCACTTTTTTATGTCTGAATTGGCTAGCCTTTTTATTCACTAATTTCATTGTATCGATTCCATATCAGACAAGGGTACAATCTCTTTCACAGCTACAAGGAAAATAATAGCACCCACAATTTCTTTTTCGTGTTGATAAGAATAACAAATGGAATTAATGGGAGGAAGAATAAATTGAATTAGTATCAGGTAGAATAAATATTTTTAAATTTTGGCCTACATAAATGAATTAAATATAAATATAACTTTACCTTTGTACATTAAACATTGTAATCAATATTAAATGTAATGGTATTTAAATATAAATTATATATTTATTTTATTTTGTCAAGTGACAAGTTTTGCAGTTGTGACGCTCACGGCTCTTCTTAGTAACCGGACGTAAGGAACAAGGTTCCCAGGAAACGTTGTGTGGTATTTATATAATCACTTTTTTTTGTCTGAATTGGGTAACTTTCTTATTCATTTATTTTTATTCTTATTTATTTTAAATCAAAGATAATTTTTTTTCGTTTCATAATCAACTACATAATTTTCTTTTTTTTTTTGAAGATGTAGGCAGGCTATGTATAAGGTAATCCACACAGTGGCAACTCCCCTCTTATAGCATAGGAAAAGAAGTGAAAGGGGGGATGCGGAAAGGTAGAGGAAGGTAGCCAAGGGTTAACTAGGGGACCCGAGCTATGGTTTAAGGATCCTACCCGGCAATTCGGCTAAAAGTGATGCAGGGAAAACCCTAGAAAAACCTGCATCAGGTAGGTCGGTTTTTTGCCCTTCCCTGGTTGGCGAGAGAGGGGTTTTTGCTGTGGGGTCGCAGCTAACTGTCTCACTTCTGTGTGATGTGAACTTGATTTTCACCAGTAGGGAAGATCACTGAGTGGCTTCTTGGATTGGTGGTGATTCTGTTGCAGTTGTTAAAAGAACGCCTAGAGATATATTTTTCATCAGTTGGTAAAAGTTTTTCAGCCCAGAAGAACAACGAACCCGACACAACATGGGGTCTGGTCTGCGAGGGTTATTTTCTTGCAGACAGTACCTGCGTCGGATGTTCTCTCACAGGCAGAACCTTGTTGGAGAGACAGGAATGGGCTACCTTTGGGAATGCCTTTTCCTCTGTCCGTTTTGGAACTAAGGTTCCCACAAACCGAGGCACCTCAGCCTGTTTTTGAGAGGTGTATGTTCTTGGGTTGCAGACCTTAGACATACAGTAAGAGTTGTTCGCTGTGCCCATTGGAACAGTCGACCTGCTGCATCCTAAACTGGGTCGAGGTACGGAGAAGGAAATGCTGCGACCCCACAAAAAACTCTTTTCCCGCTGTCGGAAGGACGTGGGACAAGTACCCAATGCCCGACCTACCTGATGCAGGTTTTTCTAGGGTTTTCCCTGCATTCCATTAGGCGAATGCCATGTAGGATCCTTAAAATATAGCCCGGGGGCCCTAGTAACCCTTGGCTACCTTCCTCTACCCTTCCGCATCCCCCCTTAAAACCCCTTCGTATGCTATTAAAGGGAGGTTTCCACCATGTGGATTACCCTCATGTAGCCTGTTACCCAATTAAACATGGCGTCAGATAATTAAATTCATTAATTTTCGACCTAGTTAGTGCACCATTATTATCTCTTTTTGGCGGCGTTCATTGCTGTTCACGAAAGTAAATTATAATTTACGATACAGTCACTCATTCGGTCTCATTGTCCTTGGTGATGTTCCTCATTATGTTTAAAATAAGGCCTTCGGTATGGCGGGTTATGAAAAATTTATCAAGTCAATTTTTTTTAATAAACTATTAATATAAAAAAAAAATTTAACAAATACCAGCAATACCAACTTTTCCGCGAGAAATCCACCATGTGACAACAACATTTAGGATGCTCCTCACCACGAAGCTTGAAGATCCGTTTTCTGGATTTGCCACGTGTCACTTCATGCGGTTTGGTTGTTGATGTCAAAGTTCATCCACAGTAGCCGCGGGAGGTCTGTGGTTTGGGTCCAGCGAGCGACAGATCCTCCCAGGTTAAACCAGCGACACGTGATACGTGACAAACGCCCCCAAGTTATGAAATACAGTTGAATTGTCGATTAGACAGACATTTCCCCCCATCACCCACAGTAACTGTTAACTACGAGAGCTGAACGTGTGTGACGTAACACTCGAAATTTTTATTTAAATGACCTGGCCCGTTATTTTATAATTTAATATATAACGAATATGTTTAAATAGTAACTAAGAAATTTGATTCTCTAAAAGATTTTATTTTTTTTTGGTTTGATTAAACAAGTTCTTCATATAAATTTCCAAGACTGAAGATGTCATAAACCAAGGACGAAACGTCTTTATAAATTATTTTTTTAAAAAAATTAATTTAATTCATTGTGAGTTAATGGCCAGTAAATTTTATTACGGATGGAAGCAGCTTTGTTTAACTGCTTCTGGGGAATCCTTGTCCCCTTTCTTCAGTTGCTAAGAAGAGCCTAGAGCGACACAACTGCGCTAAAACCCTATATGACATTTAATTCGATATAAATGTTCCTTTTATGTCACGGTGATAATTTTATCATATATTCTCTTATTATTCTTTCTTCCGGGATTGCAGAAAATTCATACATGTCTTCGGTGACGTCACACATGTTTGTGTGACGAATACATTTGAATACACTTTTTAAATTTAATTTTAAATCCGTTTTCTGCACTGGTCAGTTGACGCTCCATGCCCTTCTTTTTAACACCTGAAGAAAGGAACAAGAATCCCCAGAAACGTTGTTGTGTGGTATTTTATATTATCACTTATTTTGTTCAAAGATAATTAAAAAAAAGATTGTGAAATACAGACAAAAATAAGTGATAATATAAAATACCACACAACAACGTTTCTGGGGATCCTTGTCCCCCTTTCGTCAGGTGCTAAGAAGAGCCTAGAGTGACACAACTGCACTGGTCATTTGACAAAACTCTTCTTCACACCTGAAAAAAAAATGTTCAAGGATCCGAGAAACGTTGTGTGGTATTTTATATTGTCACTTATTTTTTGTCTGTATTTGGCTTATTCATTATATTTTTTTTGTTATCTACCAAATTGTTTCTTAAAAATGTTACTCTAATTATTGTAATTGGTTTTTTTTTTAGTTTTACATTGGAACCTGATGAGGTAGAAAAATTAAGCCATGAAACGTTGTTAATTGAATAAATTCTTCTTTTTTATTACTAAAAATTGGCTATTGTTTATTTGTTTCCTCATTAGTCAGATTACACACACACGTATATATATATATATATATATATATATATATATATATATATATTGTAATAATAATTAGAGGCAATTAGAGAATTAATAATTGGGCAATATGCAGTAAATTTCAATTATCAATCAGAATTAATTTCTTTTTTTTTTAATTTCTTCCTATCGACATATTGTCTGGGTGAATTATAAACTTTGTGTAATTAGTTTTTTTAAAAAAAAAAAACTTGTTGTGTCCATTATCAAACCCAGTAGAGACCCTGAGATCTAAAATTTTAAATTGTAATTGTTTGTGAGTTAAATCAACAAAGTGGAAATAAATAATTATATATTTTAAATTCTTGTTTAAATAACGCCTCATTGTTGATTATTACATTTTGGCTACCACAACGTGGGGCAAATTAAAGGCTTTTCTTTTAATTATTACAATATATCATTAATAGAAAAAGCAATTTAAGTAATTTCTGTACTAGAAAATCAGTTCCTATTGTCGTTGTCACACCCTGGGGCCGCCGTCGTGACATGCTGGAGCCTTTCTTTTTGCCCCGTCTGTCTCTAACATTATAATTGCATTTATAGATGCTCAGTTTATATTATGGCGATTGTTTTAATCATGTATTATCTTATTATTCTCTCTTCTGGTTCCCCAAGCATGAGAAATGTACAACTTCGTACATGTCTTAGGTGACGTCACACATGTTAGTGCGAATTACATTTCAATATTATTTAAAAACACTTTCAAAGTTATATTTTGAATCCGTTTTCGTTCCAGGTGTGAAATAATTGAAGAATTTTAATTTTATATACTTATTTATTCACATAAAAGTGTATAATAATTTTTTTTTGTTATTCTTAACCCGTATCACACTCAGAGTCCATTTTAGAATTAATATTGATGGAGCCTCGTGTTCATAAGTAATTATGTGATCAGTAAATTACACACTTTGTGTGTGTGTGTAAAGCTTGTTACTGATATTTTAAGTAGCCAATCACTCAACTAATTAACGTGTTAAATTGGCTTCGGTTGACGACAGAAATAATCAATGTTGGCCTCTTTTCTCATTTAATTGTAAGTTCTTACAATCTATTATTGGGTTAACCGGAACCGTTTAAAATGTTGTTCACCTTAAAAAATGACAATATTTTTAAAGTTGTCTTTTTATTATTATTTCTCTGTCCCCGTCTCTCTCCCCCGACTCTCTCTCCCCTACTCTCTCCCCCCGACTCTCTCTCCCCTACTCTCTCTCCCCGTCTCTCTCTCCGGTTTTGTTCTTTTTGTAGTTTTAAAATGGAACCTGAAGATAATTTTGAATAATTTACTGTTCCACATTGCACCATTTTTCATTTTAGACTTATTCATGTCATTCTGTCATTCTGTTACAGTTTTCTTAACCATAAAATTGGTGTTGAAAAAATAAAAATTCAACAACTAAGCTAAAATAATTACATCAAGAATATTTAACCGTGATTCAACACGTATCACTTAGCGATTTACAGACCGTAGTTATTAATTTTAATTTATAGTACTTTGCCTTTATCCATGGGATGAAAAGAGTTGGGGGCGTTTTTTTTTTTCAGTTTTTGTGGTCTGTCTGGAGTGTTTATTTCTTTGCAGGTATAAAACAGCAAAATCTAATTATTTCCTTTTCCCTTGCCGGCTCCGCGCAAAGAAGTTGGGCGGGAGAACTTGTTGAAAAAGACATTAATGCTGCGAGAAAGGGGAATCACAAAAGTTTCTGAAGTGGGATTGTGTTTACTCTGGTTTCCCACGAGCTCCCCAAGTCCAGACTCGCAGAAACAGCATCTATGAAATATTTCTCCAGTTGCCTGCCTGCCTTTTCGCTTGAAACACGACAACTGCAAACGATTAAAACATTTGCAACGTCCGTAAAGATGCAAACGAGCCCCCCCCCCCACCCCCCACGCATTTCACTCTGAGCTTCTATATTGCTGAAAAGCCATTGAAATAAACTGCTGCTGCTGCTGCCACTGCTGCAGAACTACGAAAGGAAAATCTCAAACAGAAGCAGCACAAAACGTTGCTTTACGGATTATTATAAATCATCCCCCAAACAAATAGTTAACCTTTTGTTAATTTTACTAAAGGGAAAAGAAACTGATATTTTCAACTGATATTTAATCATTTAAAAAGGCCCGGACTTAATTTATTAAACATATACTTTTTATTCAATGAAAATACCTATAATTTACTTCATAACGGAAAAAGGAACTATTTCCTTTGTTAATCGCGTAGTAACGTGTCTCTGTCGCGCACACGCGCGCGTGTGACGTCACAGTCTCTTGACTCGCGCAGTAATTTAACACAAAAAATTATCACGTTTTTCAATTCTAATTCTTTCTACCTTTATGCTAGGGGTTTCTAACTACCCCCCCCCCCCAATACCATTTCTCGTGTTTTTAAGAACATGTGTACGAAGTTTCATTTTGCAATCTTGTCCACGCGTTTAAATTTGTATCAAGATTAACGTAAATACATACATACATACAAATACACATCCTTTTTTTTATTATACAGATTACACGACTTTAAAAGACATACATCAAAACTGAAATAAAAACTGTATTCGTTCGTTAAGTGTTTAATTATGAATTATTACAATTTTTTGGAAATAAACATGAGCAAATATCCATATTTACCAATATTAAATTCCAGTAAATAACGAAACAAATTCTTCGGCAAGCAAAAAAAAAAGGAAATAGAACTAAATGGTTGAAGCGAAAGGTTAAATAGCGATTGAGAATTTTTTTTAGGAAAAAGCATTAAAGGACATACAGACATTAATCGCCCGATTAAAAGAAACGGAGTTGATTGATCGAGTTTCTTCGGAAAAATTAGAAATGATTAATTACACCAAAAAAACATTATTAAACTAAAGTTTTTCTTTCTCACTTCAGAAAGAGATAATCCAGAAATTGATCTAACATAAAAAAAATATTTCAAAGTTTTTAATATTATTAAGCAGGCTTAAATAATATTATATTATTTTTTATTGAAGACTTGAAATTACTTTTGTGAGATTCTATTTGTTTAAGTCAGTTACTAATATTCTCTCTCTCTCCATTTCTCTCCGTCTCTCTCTCTCTCTGTCTCTCTCTCTGTCTCTCTCTGTCACTCTCTCTCTCTGTCTCTCTCTCTGTCTCACACTCTGCCTCTCTCCCCGTCAATCTATCCCCGTCTCTCTATCCCCGTCCCTCTATCCCCGTCTCTCTATCTCCGTCTCTCTATCCCCGTCTCTCTATCCCCGTCTCTCTATCCCCGTCTCTCTATCCCCGTCTCTCTATCCCCGTCTCTCTATCCCCGTCTCTCTATCCCCGTCTCTCTATCCCCGTCTCTTTATCCCCGTCTTTCTCTCCCCGTCTCCCGTCTCTCTCTTCCCGTATCCCGTCTCTCTCTCCCAAGCTCCCGTCTCTCTATCTCCGTCTCTCTATCCCCGTCTTTCTCTCTCCGTCTCCCGTCTCTCTCTTCCCGTATCCCGTCTCTCTCTCCCAAGCTCCCGTCTCTCTCTCCCAAGCTCCCGTATCTCTCTCTCCCCGTCTGTCTCTATCCCCGTCTGTCTCTATCCCCGTCTCTCTCTATCCCCGTCTCTCTCTATCCCGTCTCTCTCTATCCCAGTCTCTCTCTATCCCGTCTCTCTCTATCCCCGTCTCTCTCTATCCCGACTCTCTCTATCCCGTCTCTCTCTATCCCCGTATCTCTCTCCCCGTCTTTCTATCCCCGTCTTCCTTCCCCGTCTCTCTCCCCCGTCTCTCTCCCCCGTCTCTCTCTCTCCGTCTCTCTCTCCTCGTCTCTCTATCCCCCGTCTCTCTCTGTCTCTGTCTCTCCTTGTCAAGAGTCAAAAATGAATGACTTTTTATAAAAGTCCCTTACTTGTAACAATTGTTTTAATTTAAAATATTATAATGACTCCAATTTTCTCGAAGGAGAAAAGTAAGTCACTTTTATATATATATATATATATATATATATATATATAACAACTCCTCTACCACCTGGAGTATTTAATTTCAGTTATATTCAGTTGAATGACGATTTCCCCTGTCACTTTCTCACTGTATATATATATATATATATATATATATATATTTATTTATTTATTTATTTCAACGACTACACCTGTTAGTTTCCTATCAAATTCAATTCGAATACTTCATCAACTTACCCAATAGGCTATAGACACGTGTAGATTCACAAACAGCAATATTTGGAACGTGCAAACAGTCTGGCCTGATTTTACAGTGAGAAACTGACAGGGGAAATCGTCATTCAACTGAATATAACTGAAATGAAACACTCCAGGTGGTAGGGGAGTTGTTGTGTAAACCCAATCGAAATAATCTATTTGCGGAGCAATTCCGTCAAACAGTAGGTAAAGTACACGATGATTTCTCCATTTTGAGTAAATTCTGTATTAGTTACTCCGCTCAGTTAATTAATTATAAAAGCCATTTCTTGTAATGATCTATAGCTTTAATACGAGTGTGTGCGTTGAGGAAGAGGTGGGTTTTTTTCAGCTCTAAAAATCCACCCCTGGGGAAGGCGATGCATTTAGAAGTAATTCTGGGCATTATCCTCTAATAGTAAGCAATCCCACCTGCCTTGACGCGTTTCCACGAAAATGAAGTCGCATTTGGGTCCGGAAGCATCCCTCGCTTGAATTTGTCTTCTGGGGGCGAACTCGTGGCCCCATTCAGTTTTACAATCGCCAGTATTAGAGTCCACCCACGGGGAAACGAATTACCGCGCTACTGTTCCTGTAACGTGATCTGAAAATACAATAATGCCCGCGTGTGTATAAAAAAAATAATAGGAACGTAGTTCAGGGAAAGATGATAAGGGAAATAATGAAAATACCGGGGGGTTAAAAAATAAACTAATCTACAATTAGGATTTAAAAAAAAGTATAGAGAAAAGTAGTTACAGAGCCCTCATTAAAGGAATTTATGAAAAAATGTACTTTCACTTACACAGTATTCCTCATTGTCCTTGTGTTCATTTCTTTACGGATCTGCGTTATTAATGCAGCTATTTGACAATCAAATTTTATTTTTTCCTCCCCTGTATTCACTTCTTGTGTACGTTGTTACTTTGCCTCTACAGGGATAACATTACTTTTCCTTTGCAATATAGTTACATTATACTGGACCGGGGAATTCCATTGGATCAGAAAATTACGTGGTTGAAATTTTATTTTCACCCATTTTCCTTCTAAAAAATCCTTTGTCATGGACTCAGAACTTAGTGGTTCTGTTTTTCAGGTCCGTCTAAAAATCCCAAAAGTTGCAATGCGGCGTTGCCGAACGTACGTCAAAACATTCCAATAGAAATAAATAATTTTTTTTTCGTTTATCGTTCCGAAGACACCGTTTACCGTTATTTATATACAGCTGTTAGTATAATAAATTTAATTTATTTACAAATCATTCTTATATTTAATTACAAAATTTTTTTGGCTATCACCTGGTCCTAATGCGTCAAAGATACTACTGCTAATAATAATAAACCAATCAACAACTAATAGCGATTATTTATTATTAATAACCATTTTAATTTATTTGATTTCTTAAGTTACGTCTCATTACATTTTAACTTATATCAATTAAATTTAATTATTACTATAATGATTGTTAAATTTTAATATTTACAATATTTTGTATTTGGTATCCAACTTTAGCACATTTCGTCTCTGACTTCCAATACTTTCTTTGGGGGTCATAGTGTGGGTTTTTCAGTCGACGTCCTCTCCTACCCAAAACTTATCGTCTACTTTTTTTTTTGTCTTTTCGTCTTTAATAATTTCCTGTCATTTACAATTACGTAGATTACTTAATCTGTTCCTTTTAACCTGTCCGACGTTCAATTATTTTTCATATTGGTCACTGTTTACGATTGTCGATTATATATTTTTTTTGGGGGGGTGATTGTGACGGTTTCAGTCAACGTTCTGTCATACCGAAAATTTCTCAGTGGTAGTTGGTATTTATTTGATAGTATTTTCAAGCTCTCCAAATGTTATTTCACTTCAGTAAAAAAAATATTTCTATAGATCTTCTCTGAGAAGTTCCATAGCTTACATTATTTTTTCTCAATTTTATTTATTCTATTTCCCCAGACATCAATTATTTTAATTTTTCCTATTAACTCCTAGTGTAGTCCATTTCATTATTTCTACCCCTGCATGTCTCTGTAGTTCAATACCTTACATTTTATTTTCTCAATTTTATTTATTCTATTTCCCCAGACATCAATTATTTTTAATTTAGCTACTAACTCCTAGTGTAGCCCATTTAATTTTTTCTACCTCTGCTTGTCTGAGTAGTTCCATACCTTATATTATATTTTCTCAATTTTATTTATTCTATTTCCCCAGACATAAATTATTTTCATTTGTCCTACCAACTTCTAGTGTAGTCCATTTCATTCTTTCTATCCCTGCTTGTCTCAGTAGTTCCATACCTTACAATATATTTTCTCAATTTTATTTATTCCATTTCCCTAGACATCTATTATTACCATTTTTCCTACAAACTCCTAGTGTAATCCATTTCATTCTTTCTACCCCTGCATGTCTCTGTAGTTCCATACCTTACATTTTATTTTCTCAATTTAATTTTTCCCCAGACATCAATTATTTTAATTTTTCCTACTAACTCCTAGTGTAGTCCATTTCATTCTTTCTACCTCTGCTTGTCTGAGTAGTTCCATACCTTACATTTTATTTTCTCAATTTAATTTATTCTATTTCCCCAGACATCAATTATTTTCATTTTTCCTACTGACGCCTAGAGTAATCCATTTCATTCTTTCTACCTGTGCTTCTCCTACAGTTATTATTTTCTTTCTCCTTTCTTTTTTATCTTGATTCTGGATCATTCATACAATATATATCCGGGTAATGTGTGTAAATAATCTAAAGCCTTTATATAGTGTAATTAAGTTTAACACAGGCTATTTACGAATATGAATCGAATTTTTTGATTAATTTTCTATTCCAAATGGAGTCTTTCCGTTGTATTTCGATTAAATAATTAATCTATGTATTTTATAAGTGTACTGAGAGACAAATTCTTACTAATGTACCAAATTCGACCACTCACATTTTTTTGGAGGGAAAAAAGAACCACTTCCATGGCCTACAGCTTCCTATTTATTGATCTCGTATCCTGTTCGTTGGGGTTTATTAACGCTTATATTACCTAAATTATGAGAAAATGATTCACAAAAATATTTTAAGAATAGTTGAGTAATTAAGGAAAATTAATTTAGTTAAAGTTAATATATATATCTGCTTATATGCTTCATACAAAAATCATTGTTTAGTAGCGTTCGTAGTCACTGGGGGTATATTTAAATAATTCCTGGAAAAGTAGGATGTAATGAAGGATAAAAAAAACTCGCCATTTCTAGGTAAGAATTTAATTATATTTCCCCCAATTCATTAAATATTGCAAAAGAAAAATCTACGGGAAAATGATAATATGTACACGTGACTTTCCACCATTCCTGAACAGTACAGGACTGTACGTAATTCCAGATCAATGCGACGATGCAGCTAAATGCTGTGTGTATTTTAATTCAATCATTTCATTTTTTTTTCGTCCGGAGTCCATTGATTTATGTCTTTTGACTTTCCGGGAAACTGGACTGTGATCGGTACAATTCCGCCGCGGCCAACCACCACGACGACGGCGACGACGACGAAGGGAATGTCACGAAGTTGCTTGTCACGAACTTGATGGATGCCCCACCCCGTGTACGGCCGAAACGGTCCGTGCATGTAAACATCGAGCTGATGATGGACGATGTTTGAGTGCAACGCTCCACATTCCGTTGTTTCTGACAGTGGAACGAGCTGATCAATCTCTGATTGTCTCGGCGCCATTAATTAGCATAGTTTATAGGCAGTATAGAACTAACCTGGAACGAAACAACAACAAAAAAAAAGGACTGCTGACGAGGAACTTAGCTAACCAAAAGTGTCCTGACGAGTTGTTGATGCCTGACGAATTGATCACTCTTTTGCGACAGACAATATACAGAAGTGAATACAGGCGTCCATTACCAGTGGCGGCGTCTGGTGCTCACGTGCTACAGTACGAAAATAAATTCAGAGGATTTTTGTTTTTTTTTGGTTAAAGGTTTGTAAACATCACAGAACAATCCAATGAATCAATCACACGATTTCTATTATACCACGATAAATAAGCAAAATAAACTCGGCATCCATCATGCTGATATTTTTATGCGGAACTGAAATCACTGCAGAACATAGCCAATTCCAGACCAAAAAAAAGTGATAATAATAAAACCACACAACGTTTCTGGGATCCTTGTCCCCCTATTCGTCAGGTGCTAAGAAGAGCCTAGAGCGACGCAACTGCACTCGTAGTTTGATAAAAGTCAAAAGCTTTTGATTATTTTCAATCAGACGTAATATATATTTTTTCATTTTGGAATCACTGAGATATTACTGCTTTTTTTTAGGGCAACAGGCTACATGAGGGTGATCCGCGTTGGACAACTCCCCTTTAATAGCATAGGAAGGGATTTGAAAGGGGTGGTGCGGAATAGTAGAGGAAGGTAGCCCAGGGTTAACTAGGGGCCGCCGGGCTATATTTTAAGGATCCTACCCGGAATTCGACTAAAAGTAATGCAGGGAAAACCCTAGAAAAACCTGCATCAGGTAGGGCGGGCCTTGGGTACTTGTCCCACGCCCTTCCGATAGCGGGAAAGGAGTTTTCTGTGGGTACGCAGCATTCCGTTCTCCGTGCCTCGACCAGTTTATGAGGCATCTGGCAGACTGTTCCAATGGGAATAGGGGACAACTCTTACCGGAAGCCCAAGGTCTGTGACACCCCGGATCATACACCGTCTCAGAACAGGCCGAGGTGCCTCGGCTTGTGGGAACCTTAGTTCAAAAACGGAAAGAGGAAAAGGCATCCCCCAAAGGTAGCCACTTCGTATCTCTCCTACTAGGTTCTAGGCGGGGTAGTGATATTTCTTTTATATATGGTACCTTGCGCTCTAAATGTGGGAGAATAGGATTCCTGTTTGAGAATGAGAACAAGCACAGAAGATAACGTCCATCAACCATTATTACCATTCAATGGCCAATAACTTCAGATTGCGAAAAACCAAAAAAGATAGGGAATGTTTTAGAGATATTCAAGCAGAATAATTACAACGATCCTGTTTGAACAGTCAGAAAATATATATTTTTTTAAAAAAAACAAGATTATTTTTCTACAATTACGTTCCAAATTGAACCAGTGTTCTTTTTTTTTCTTTCAGAAAAAAAAAATCCGAATTATTGCTGTCTGTTATAAAAGGGTTCGGCTTCTTCCCTTTGCTGAGACTTGGAGTTGTGTACCTTTACGATCTTACAAGATGGTCTCATTTATACGACCCCGTAAAACTGAAGCGGTGTCTTCGTAAGCCCCAGACATCTGGAGCAATCTCTGACGCAATGACCCATCTCCGACGCGCTTCTGTCTCCATCAAATCTACAACTTTACGGCAACAAATATTGCGCAACATTGTATTCATTGCTTCAGATTACTAAAAGGGGAAGGGGAGAGGAGGGGAGTAAATTACAGTCTGAAAATTGACTGTTAAATGATATGAAGGGCGCTGAAAAATCAAAAATCAGACACTGCAACTCCCTATAACCCTTTCTTGAAATATACGCAAATCTTTTCATGATAATATAATTACTGAATATGCCGGTAAAAAGTTTATCAATATTTGTTGTGATTGTCAAATTTGTCTGTTATAATTATTAATTATAACAATTATAGTTTTACTCCCTTTACTTCGAATTATAAATTTAATTTAATCTGCTTATTAATAAATAAACATCAGCCAAATTTAGATCACGGCGTTTCGTGGCTTATTTTGTGTGCCTCATCAGGTTCACCTTTAAAAATTACGAAATGAACAAAGCAGTTACAGTGATTAGAGTAACATCTTAAACAAACATTTGGCTGATAACAAACAATATAACTTTTATTATTTATTATTATTTATTATTATTAGAATTTATATATATATATAATTCTATTCTGACTGCAGTGGCTGAAAATTTACAATTTAAAACGAGAACGACCAGTTAATCGGCTTATGTTTATAATAATAATAATATTTTTTTCCAAACCGCAATTACAGTGAATGTAAAAAATCATACAGTATCTTAGCGTCTATTAAAAAATATTTGGATTTGTATATATAACTTTTAATTTAATAATTCAGAGTCTGTTTGTCGATACTAAGACATTTTTTTAATAATTCAATACAAAAAATATTAATTATAATTTTGTTATTTAACAGCGTAACGTTTCCTTACATAATTGTACAAACTTTGGGCTCAATAATTTTAAAATGAAAAAATTCGTGACTGATTGAAAATTAATTACAAGAAAGATACACAAATACAGAGAAAATAAGTGATGATATAAATATATTAAAAAATATCAAAAAGAAGTGTTAATATAAATATACTAAAAATATAAAAAAAAGATAATATAAATTATTAAATAATATAAAAAAGAAGTGATAATATAAATTATATATAAAATATCAAAAAAGTGATAATATAAATATATTCAAAATATCAAAAAAATTATAATATAAATTTATTAAAAAATGAGAAAAAGAAGTGATAATATAAATTATATATAAAAATATCAAAAAGAAGTGATAATATAAATATACTAAAAATATCAAAAAGTAGTGATAATATAAATATATTCAAAATATCAAAAAAATGACAGTATAAATTATTTATTAAAAAATGAGAAAATGGAGTGATAATATAAATTATATATAAAATATCAAAAAAGTGATAATATAAATTTATTAAAAAATATCACAAAGGAGTGATAATATAAATTATTAAAAATATCAAAAAAGTGATAATATAAATATATAAAAATATCAAAAAAATGATAATATAAATTATTAAATAATATCAAAAAGAAGTGATAATATAAATTATATATAAAATTTCAAAAAAGTGATAATATAAATATATTCAAAATATCAAAAAAATGACAGTATAAATTATTTATTAAAAAATGAGAAAATGGAGTGATAATATAAACAATATATATAAAATATCAAAAAAGTGATAATATAAATATATTAAAAATATAAAAAAAATGATAATTTAAATTTATTAAAAAATAAGAAAAAGAAGTGATGATATAAATTTATTAAATAATATCAAAAAGAAGTGATAATATCAATTATATCAAAAATATCAAAAAGAAGTCATAATAAAAATTATATCAAAAATATCAAAAAGAAGTCATAATAAAAATTATATCAAAAATATCAAAAAGAAGTGATAATATAAATTATATCAAAAATATCAAAAAAATGATAATATAAATTATATCAAAAATTTAAAAATAGTGATAATATAAATATATTCAAAATATTAAAAAAATGATAATATAAATTTATTAAAAAATGTGAAAAAGAAGTGATAATATAAATTTATAAAAAAATGAGAAAAAGAAGTGATAATATAAATTTATTAAATATTATCACAAATAAGTAATAATATAAATTTTTAAAAAATGTGAAATAGAAGTGATAATATAAATATATTAAAAATATGAAAAAAGTGATAATAATAATTTATTAAAAAATATCAAAAAGAAGTGATAATATAAATATAATAAAAATATCAAAAAAATGATAATATAAATTTATTATGAGTAAATTTAAAGTATGTAGTGAAGAATATACTCTGGCACCATATCTTGCCATAGTGTTGTAGATTTGATAGATAGAGACAGAAGCGTCTTAGACATGTCATTGCGTCCGACATGTCTGACTAATAAAAAAATAAGAATTATAAAAAATTAAATATTAAAAAGTTAATAGCCGTTAATATTATTTATTACTATAATATAATAATCATCATAATTAGAGCAATGAATGGCTTTTGAGTCAAGTGTTTGTCCAATACAGAAAACACGTGGAATATTTGGCCCAATATCCGAATAAAAAGTTTAAGTTTCGCCCCCCACACGAAACGGCTTTTCCTTTGAGTGTGAGATATTCTTGGTTGTTCCTCCGAAGTGCTGCTGCTGAAACCGATCATGTTGGGGCAGATTGGGAATGCAAATTCCGTTCTAGTCCCCGGGTGCTATCTTGTGTCGACACAGAGGGCCACGTCAGCATAAATATTAGTATATCTACAAGGAAGGCCAATGGATACCTCGGCCGTGGTCTTTAGGGGCTTTGGCGAGATAACCTTCGAGGTTGCAAAGTCAATATATCCCTCTCAAGATTCGGAATAAATCGGTTTTAATCACATTTTAACCGTCTCTGTAATCATGCACCATGCAACTATTACCCCCACGCCCACACCAAAAAAAAAATTAAAAGTATTACCACAAAGACAGAAAATTATATTATTCATAAACTTGAAGGAAATTTATACTAAAATTATTTTTTTTCGTTCATAGACGAACATTTTAATTTAAAATGGTTTTCTGAACCGTAATACTGCGAGATTTGGAGCACCATAGAGGAAATAACGTCACAGCTTCCCGGGTCATTGGAAAAGCACCAATCAAATACTCACACGTCGCTGAAGAAACACCTGTGGTCGTAGCACAGAAAGTCAGCTGCTAGAAATGTTTTAGAAAAGGAATGAAAAACTTTGTTTCATTCTATTCCCAATTTTTAACAAGCTCCATTTTTTAATAACAAAACTAATTAATAATTTTCTAGCATATTCAGTTTTAAGTAATGAAGATTTCACTAAATTGTCATTATTTGTTGCAAAAATTTTATATATACTTCAAGAAGAATAAAATATATCAAACTATTTGACTACATTAATTTTAATTATCCAAATAAATTGTGTAATTATAGAGGAAGCAGAAGGCTACACGATGGTGGCAACTCCCCTTTACTAGCGTAGGAAGGGATTTTGAAAGGGGGAGGGGGTGTGGAAGGGTAGAGGAAGGTAGCCAAGGGTTAACTAGGGGCCCTCAGGCTGTAGTTAAAGGATCCTAACCGGGAATTCACCTAAAAGTGATGCAAATAAACCCCTAGTAAATCTTCATCAGGTAGGTCGGGCATCAGGTACTTGTCCGACGACGTCCCAATGGTGGCTAAGGGTTTTACTGTGCGGACGCAGCATTCGCTTCACCGTGCCTCAACCAGTTTAGAAGGTAGCAGGCCTCGACTGTTCCAATGGGAACAGAGGACAACTCTTACCGTATACCAAAGAGTCGGCGGCCCCGGAACATACACCTCTCAAAAAAAGTCCGGGGTGTCTCAGGATTGTGGGAACCTTCGTTCAAAAAAACCAAGAGAGAGGAGAAGGTATCCGCAAAGGTAGCGTCCTCCAGAGCTCTCTGGGAACGTTCACAATTTTTTTTATATTCAATTTTCTCCTCTTCAACATGTACGAGTACGTTCATAAACAAAGAGGAACAAATGTACGAAGAATGAATAACTGGTATGGTTATTACAAATATCAAAATACACATTAAAAAAATCTCCATTACCGCCACAATTATTAAATTTAGAGGAAATATGTCAAATATACTGAAACGAAATCGCATACTCTTTATACGAGTACGCGGAAGCTTTGAAACGCGGCTTTTGATCTGTAAAATGTAAAAAAATTAGCGGGATTAAATTTCATGCATTACCTTTGAAAAATCAAGCCCAAAACTATTTTAAATAATAAAATTTATGAAACATGGTGGATGCCGTTCCGTGTTATTGTTAATTTTTGCCGCAGTAACCCAGTCTTCCTGTAACAGAATAATACAAATTCTGTTGTGTCATATTGACAGGATATATATATATATATATAGAGGGAGAGATAGAGAGAGAAAGAGAGAGACAGAGCGAGAGAGACAGAGCGAGAGAGACAGAGAGAGAGACAGAGAGAGACAGAGAGAGAGACAGAGAGAGAGACAGAGAGAGAGAGAGACAGAGAGACAGAGAGAGAGACAGAGAGATAGACAGAGAGACAGAGAGAGAGACAGAGAGATAGACAGAGAGACAGAGAGAGACAGAGAGAGAGACAGAGAGACAGAGAGAGACAGAGAGACAGAGAGACAGAGAGAGACAGAGAGACAGAGAGACAGAGAGACAGAGAGACAGAGAGAGAGAAAGAGAGAGAGACAGAGAGACACAGAGAGAGACACAGAGAGAGAGAGAGAGAGAGAGAGAGAGAGAAGGGCAACAGGCTACATGATGGCAACTCCCCTTTAAGGGGGGACCGGAAGGGTAGAGGAAGGTAGCCAAGGTTTAATTACGGCCGCCGGGCTATATTTTAAGGATCCTACCAGGCATTTGCTTAAAAGTGATGTATGACAAATTCTAGAAAACGTTGCATCAGGTATGTCGGGCATTTTGTACTTGTCCCACGCCCTTTCCGATGGTGGGAGATATGGGGTTTTTGCTGTGAGGGACGCAGAATTCCGTTCTCAGTGCCTCGGTCAGTTTAGGAGGCAGTTGGCCGACTGTTCCAATGGGAACAAATAAACAACATTTACCCTATGCCCAAGGTCTGTGACCCCCACGGAACGTACACCTCTCAAAAAGAGGGCGAGGTGCCTCCGGCTTGTGGGAACCTTAGTTAAAAAAATGGAGGAAAAGACATCCCTAAAGGTAACCTCTTCCAGACCTCTCTGGGAAGGTTCACCTGCGAGAAAATGCTCTCACATGCTTCCTTGAATATTTTTTAGGGCAACAAGCTACATGAGGATAATCCACATTGTGGCAACTCCCCTTTAATATCATAGGAAGAGATGTGGAAGGGTAGAGGAAGGTAGCCAAGGGTTAACTAGGGGCCCCGGGCTATATTTTAAGGATCCTATCCGGAATTCACCTAAAAGTAATGCAGGGAAAACCCTAAAAAAAACTGCATCATGTAGGTCGGGCATTGGGTACTTGTCCCACGCCCTTCCGATAGCGCGAGAGGAGTTTGCTGTGGGGACGCAGCATTCCCTTCTCCGTGCCTCGATCAGTTTAGTAGGAGGCAGCTGGCCGACTATTGCAATATGAATATCGGACAACTATGCCTATGGTCTGGGATCCCGGAACATACACATCTGAAAATAGGCCGAGATGCCTCGGCATGTTGGAACCTTAGTTAAAAAACCAGAGAGATGTGAAGGCATCCCCAAATGTAGCCTCCTCCAGAACCCTCTGAATATTTTTATATTTATCTTTTAGGGCAACAGGCTACATGAGGGTAATCCACATTGTGGCAACTCCCCTTTAATAGCATAGGAAGGGATATGAAAGGAGGGATGCGGAAGGGTAGAGGAAGATTTCCAAGGGTTAACTAGGGCCCCCGGGCTATATTTTAAGGATCCTACCCGGCATTCGCCTAAAGAAATGCAGGGAAAACCATAGAAAAACCTGCATATAGTAGGTCGGGCATTTGGTACTCGTCCCACGCCCTTCCGATAGCGGGAGAGAACTTTATTGATCCTATAAAATATAATAATTTCAGTTCGTACTGCGAGAATTGCACAGTAACATTATATTTTACACGCTTTAGCAAGGACTAGTCTGTTCTAAGAGAATCAACTTGAGCGTCTTATCTGTACAACGCTCATGTATGAAGTTTGAAACTAGTTTAGCGTTGAATTTAGGGGTAACACTGTTGAGAGTGTTAATACATTGCTAGAGGTTTTTAGTACTTGATGCAATTATAAACTTTCAGTGTTGCGCTTCTAGGTTAAGGCTAAAATGCATAATAATATGACGACGCTCCGTCAAGCTTGTACCAACGACGCTCATGTTGTTGTGCTCTAAATCTGGATCCAACGTACATAACTATATCTTATACTACTTGAAAAAGTTTGTTGATTATAAACTGAAATTTATAGCTTTTATAATACAGGAATAAAGGATTGCTGGCGATGTGAAAATTTATAATTTTGAAATACAATTCGTGATAATTTATGGTTTGCAGTCCACAATTATAAGAAAATAATCCGGATTTGGAATTTGACAATTATCAGATATTTTTATTGAGAGAGAATTCCATTGGCTTGGAGTAGAAAAAGAAAACCAGAGAGAGAAGAATGCATCCCCAAAGGTAGCCTACTCCAGGGAAATGTAATTTTTTTTAAAGGCAACAGGCTACATGAGGGTAATCCACGTTGAGCAACTCCCCTTTAGGAGCATAGGAAGGTATTTGAAAGGGCGGATGCGGAATTGTAGAGGAAGGTAGCCAAGGGTTAACTAGGGGCCCCCAGCCTGTAGTTTAAGGATCCTACCCGGCATTTGCCTAAAAGTAATGCAGGACGAATCCTAGAAAAACCTGCATCAGGTAGGACGGGCATTGCGTACCTGTACCACACCCTTCCAATAGCGGGAGAGGAGTTTGCTGTGGGGACGCAGCATTCCCTTCTCCGTGCACTCGATCGGTTTAGGAGGGAGTTGGCCGACTATTCCAATGGGAATAGCGGACAACTCTTGCCGTATGCCCAAGGTCTGTGACCCCGGAACATACACCTCTCACAACAGGCCGAGGTGCCTCGGCTTGTGGGACTTTAGTTCATTAACGGAGAGGAAAAGGCATCCCCAAAAGGTAGCCCCTTCGTATCCCTCCTACAAAATTCTGCCTGCGGCCCCAGGGAAGGTTAACTTTTTTTTTGGGTGTAGACAGTCTATGTATAGGGTAATTCACATAGTGGCAACTCCACTCTTATAGAATAGGAAAGGGATTTGAAAGGGGGATGCGGAAGGGTGGAGGAAGGTAGCCAAGGGTACAAATGTACGAATAAAAGGAATGTAAAGCCAAGAAAAAATATAAAAAAACAGAAAAAAAGAGAAAGAAAGAGACAAGTCAAAGATGTCGACAGTGGTCGTCTAGAAAGTCATAAAAAAATATGTAGAGGTACACACCAAGCGAATAAAGCAAAGGAAACAAAAAAAAGAGAGGGGCACTGTGCGAGAATAGTGAGTAAGAAAATAGTTCCTATGCGGCAAGACAAGGCGATCTACAGACAACGAACAACCCTCTGAAGGTCTCGACGGAACAGGGAAACCGCTCCGGAGATAAGCTGACGCAGTTACGTAAAAGGATAGTTACAGTCGGCCAGCTGCCTCTTAAACTGGTCGAGGCACGGAGAAGGGGGAATGCTGCGTCCTCACAGCGAACCCCTTCTCCCACCATCGGACATAAGTCATTACAGCCAGTACTTTAAGTAGGTCAAATAGACAGTCACACCAAATTAGGTGCAGTAGATTTGCCAGGAACTTTATAAGATTTAGATTTTACACCTTGTTGAGGCATATGACGTACGTATTACGAAAACCAGAAAAGTCGATATAACTCGCAAACCGTTGACGATAGAGACCTAAAAACTGTGGAGTAATAATTTTTGTGTTGAAGTTTTTGCAGTTTTGGAGGCATTCAGAAATCAATGAGTTCGGAACAAGATGATAAGAAGTCGAAAACCTATGACATAGAGTCAAATTGTTAAATTGTCATTAAAATAAAATTCTGAAGAAATTAATATAGATTTCAAATAATATTGTCGGTTTATTGTGACAGTAGTTTGGAAGTGTCAATAATTGCAGGATATGGCTTACATTAATCGCGCAAATATCATGTTGAATCGTGTGTCGTAACAGTTGATTTAATTTTTTATGGCTCTATAAATCCTGACTTTTTACCGTTTATTCTCCCCGTATTCTTGAAATATTCCGTTGGAATACTCGTGCCACGACGACGTCGCGTGTCAGAATTTATTAAACCGCTCCAACAGGTGTATCGTGAATACTAAAGACACGCTAACTTGTTGCTGCTTTGAGGTGTCACAACAGCGGAGCATGTAATCTCCTTAAAAGCCTAATAATAATCCTTCCAAGGAAATGGAAAGCCTTGAGGAAATTTTAGAACAAGCAGAGGCGTATTTCTGGGCTGCATACTGGCAGGCGTCAAGAGACGACGACCTTCACGCTATACTTTTATTTTTTGGTGACATATTTTCCTGTAACATGTCTGAGACAAGTGAGTCATAATACAGTATGTGTAAATTACTTACGACACACCGGCGCTTTTACGAGGTAGACTTCTTTCTCAAATATTCAGTCTACTGCGTCATCCATATCGCCATTTTTGTTTCAATTACATGTGATTAAAAATAACTACATCTGATATTTTAATCGCAAAAACATTTTTTTTAAAAAAAATCACTTCAAGACAAATAATCAGTCTCCAGATTTATAATTTTAACGACAATATTTTCCAAAGTGGCCTTAAAAGATAGTACAAAGTGTCCACCATCGTAAATAATCATCCATATTTTTCATCAGAATGGTTTGCTTTAGTAACAAATGCCTTTTCGACGCCAGGAAACCCGGGAAGGGTGAAAAGAACTACACCATGTGTGTAGAGGATTCGACGTTTATTCACAGGTGGGGGAATGCAGTATACAATGATAGGAAAAACAGTCCCAAGGGGCGTGTTTCTTCACATTCGGTGTGTTTAGTGATGTTATAGCCTGTAAGAAACAGGGTAAAATATTCCCTCATGCCTCTTTCGGGGAAAGAGGAGTGAACAAGGAAATAAGATTTTTCATCGACTTGAAGGATGGAAACGGCCACGCTGAAAACGATTCCGCCGCAAAATTTTAGGTCTCTATAGACAACAACAATTTAAGAGTTATATCGATTTTTCTGGTTCTCGTAATACGTACGTCATATGACTCAACAAGGTGTTTTTTCTAATGGAAACGGCCGCGCTGAAGACGATTCCGCCGCAGTTTTTAGGTTTCTATCGACAAAAACAGTTTACGAGTTATATCGATTTGTCTGGTTCTCGTAATACGTACGACATATTGCTCAACAAGGTGTTTTTTTTTCTAATGGCCCCTTACGAAATAATTAAGGGGTCAAAGAAAAATGGCTAACTTACGGTCACAGTAAAATGTTAAGGGGTGGTACATATGACGCATTGAGGCACGAACACACAAAAAAAGGACTAAGACATGAAAAGAAAAAAATATTTATTTGCAGATGCAACGCAAAGTTTTCCTATTTTTGTAGGAATGTTTACAATAAATGCTCAAAATTGCTACCACAAAAAAAATATACCACCCAAATAAATAACGTGCAGTAGACTCAAGCGTTGGTCTTATGAAAAAAAAAGGGGGGGTTCAGGTTCCTTTGCCTTTTTTTCACTTTTTCTTGCTCACTTATCTACTCTAAGACAATGTAATAGCCTAATAATCTATATAATAATGTTTTGTTAAAGTAACTCATTTTGTTTAAATTATATTTCCGTAAGAAATAGACACGTATGAAATTAATTTCATCTTATCTTAAATGCAAATTTTATTTTATAAAGGGGAATTTGACTCTGTTAGACTCACAACTACGTAACATTTTGCATGTTTTTTAATAAATGTTTTATTGAAATGAATTAAAATTTAGTGTGAGTTAATATAATTGGTTTTTTTATGACCGAATATTGAGGGAGGGAGGGGGAATGGCATTATACATCGGAAATAAAAGGCCGGAAATCATCCGGACAGATTTGTTCGTTTGTGTGTGTGTGCGTGTGTGGAGTTGAAATACGAGCTGCGTGTCACACAAATGAAGTTCCCATCGTAAAATCTCGTTACAAGGAAACTACTACGAGTTCATCGCCCATGCAATGTAGCCGCGAACAATTACGGTCGACTCTGAGGTGTCAACGCAAAACAAGTCCAATGACCACTCTACTCTGAAAACAGACTCACGAGAGCTGTATGCCAAAACGCGATCGTGTTCCAACAATACATAACAACGACCTTTCAACTAGACGGACACACAAAATGGGGGTTGTATAGATAGACGGATGGATGGACGGATGTACACCACACACGCGCAGCGATCATAGTGCAAGAAAAATTCTATCTACAATTAAAAGGAATCATAGTCGGTAATAACCCGAGTAACGTATTGTTTATAGAGTAATAGATAAATTACAAGTGTATGTATGAGATATTTATCCCCACATTAATGATTATCAAGTTTTTAGCCCCAAACATAATAAAAATGAAAAAAAATTACGTCTGATTGAAAATAATGAATAAGAAAAACAGACAACACAGAAAAAAGGGTAATATAAATACCACACAACGTTTCTGGGATCCTTGTCCGTTTCGTCAGGTACTGAGAAGAGCCTAGAGCGACACAACTGCACTGGACAGTTGCCTGAAGAATGGAACAAGGCTTCGAGAAACGTTGTGTGGTATTTGTATTACCACTTTCTCTATATTTGGCTATCTTTCAGATTAAATATATACAGTTTTAAAATTCTAATTTAATAATATTAGTTAAACGTTTCTTTTCCCACAGAATTCCCTATGTCTTATATTATATATACGTATTACAAGACCCAGAAAAATCGATATAACTCGTAAACTGTTGTCGATAGCGACCTAAAAACTGCGGTGGAATCGTCTTCAGCGTGGCCGTTTCCATTAGAAAAAACACCTTGTTGAGTCATATGACGTACGTATTACGAGAACCAAAAAAATCGATATAACTCTTAAATTGTTGTTGTCTATAGAGACCTAAAAACTGCGGCGGAATCGTTTTCAGCGTGGCCGTTTCCATCCTTCAAGTCGATGAAAAATCTTATTTCCTTGTTCACTCCTCTTTCCCCGAAAGAGGCATGAGGGAATATTTTACCGTTTCTTACAGGCTATAACATCACTAAACACACCGAATGTGAAGAAACACGCCCCTTGGGACTGTTTTTCCTATCATTGTATACTGCATTCCCCCACCTGTGAATAAACGTCGAATCCTCTACACACATGGTGTAGTTCTTTTCACCCTTCTCGGGTTTCTTGGCGTCTTCGATGCGGCCTTTATTCGTAATTTTTCTTCCTAAATAACAGGAACCTTTTTTCACATCGCATCTGAATTTTAATACTAAGTACTTTATTATTTATTGTTACGAATGGTTTTATAATTTGTTTTAATTGTAACGTTAGTAACGTCGATTCCTTTAAATTTTGCAATGATGTTTCAGTCTGCATGCGTGTCTCATACTGTAATTTATGGTGGTGGTGGGGGGTGAACCACGCTCCAAGCGGTCGATGAAGGAAGGCTAAAAGAAACAAATAAAATTTTGTGACCTCATAAGGTTCCAATTTAAAACTATAAAAAAACAACAAAGCCATTACAATAATTAGAACAACATTTTTAAGAAACAATTTGGTATATAACAAAAAATATATAATGAATCAGAAAAAAAGTGGTAATATAAAAACCACACAACGTTTCTGGGATCCTTGAACCTTTTACCAGGTGCGAAGAAGAGTTTTGTCAACTGACTAGTGCAGTTGTGTTGCTCTAGGCTCTTCTTAGCACCTGAAGAAAGAGACAAGGATCCCAGAAACGTTGTGTGGTATTTATATTATCACATAATTGTCTGTATTTGGCTTTCGTTTTTCTTATAAATATTAAATTCCTTTCAACACATTATTTTAATACACCTGTATAATAATTGTATTTTCTTAATTCTAATGAAGATATATTCGTTGTGTTTCCTATTAATAACTCTCCGTACTGCTTCTTATTTAACAGTTTCCCGATAAACTTTAATTTTATTAAACAAGAGTTTCAATACTTTTTTCCAGATTCTAGAAATATAAAGACGTCAATTTCGACATTATTGTTCCTTGGTTTTGCTAATTAAAATTAAAACGAAATTGAGATTTAATGAGTGAAAATTTCAAGAAATATTAAAGAATCGTTGAGAAAAACAAGAGAAAAGAATTTTTATTATTATTATTCTAAGAAGAATTTGAAACAGATTGGAGAGAAATTAACTTGTATTATAGTGTGTTTTACTGCTCGGCGGAGAGACATGTCTATATTTAAAATAAAGAACTAACATTAAGAACGATAATAAGGGTGACACATGGAAGAATAAATTGAATGACCGCGTTAAATCACTCAATGAATTTAACAATTGTGATAATACGAGAATGACACCACAAAATGTTATTAAATTCCCTTCCTTCGTGTCCAGAGACTTTGCTGCAACACCCAAACCTAACTTTTCTGGATTAAAATCGTAAGTAAAATATTTCGTAAACAAAATAAATCCTGTATTAAAAATAATACTTGTAATAAAAATAAATCTTGCAATAAAAATATATCTTGCAATAAAAATAAATCTCTTAATTAAAATAAATCTTGTAATAAAAATAAATCTAGAATTTAAAATAAATCTTGTAATTAAAGTAAACATTGCAATAAAAATAAATCTAGTAATAAAAATAAATCTGTTAATTAAAATAAATCTTGTAATAAAAATAAATCTAGAATTTAAAATAAACCTTGTAATAAAATTAAATATTGTAATTAAAATAAATCTCGTAATAAAAATAAATCTTGCAATCAAAATAAATTTTGTAATTAAATTAAATCTTGTAATTAAAATAAAACTTGTAATTAAAATAAATCTTGTAATAAAAATAAATATTGTAATTAAAATAAATCTCGTAAAAAAAAATCTTGAAATAATAATAAATTTTGTAATTAAAATAAAACTTGTAATTAAAATAAAACTTGTAATTAAAATAAATCATGTAATTAAAATACATCTACTAATTAAAATAAATTATGTAATTAAATTAAATCTTGTAATAAAATTAAATCTAGAATTTAAAATAAACCTTGTAATAAAATTAAATATTGTAATTAAAATAAGTCTCGTAATAAAAATAAATCTTGCAATAAAAATAAATTTTGTAATTAAATTAAATCTTGTAATTAAAATAAAACTTGTAATTAAAATAAATCATGTAATAAAAATAAATCTTGTAATTAATATAAATCGTAATAAAAATAAATCTTGTAATAAAAATAAATATTGTAATTAAAATAAATCTCGTAATAAAAATAAATCTTGAAATAATAATAAATTTTGTAATTAAAATAAAACTTGTAATTAAAATAAATCATGTAATTAAAATACATCTACTAATTAAAATAAATTTTGTAATTAAAATAAATCTTGTAATATAAATAAATCTTGTAATTAAAGTAAACCTTGCAATAAAAATAAATCTAGTAATAAAAATAAATCTACTATTTAAAATAAATCTGTTAATTAAAATAAATCTTGTAATAAAAATAAATCTAGAAATTAAAATAAATCTTGTAATTAAAAATATCCTTGTAATTAAAGTAAACCATGCAATAAAAATAAATCTTGTAATTAAAAGAAATCTCGTAAAAAAATCTTGCAATAAAAATAAATCTTGTAATTAAAATAAATCTTTTAAGTAAAATAAATCTTGTAATTACAAGAAATCTTGTAATTACAAGAAATCTTGCAATAAAAATAAATCTTGCAATAAAAATAAATCTTGTAATAAAAATAAATCCTGCAATAAAAATAAATCTTCTAATAAAAATAAATCTTTCAATTAAAATAAATCTTGTAATTAAAATAAATCTTGTAATTAAAATAAATCTTGTAATTAAAATATATCTTATAATAAAACAAAATTCACTTTATTCCGTGATGAAGAATGACGTAACGTTTCTGAAGGCAGTTTCTACTCCTTTCAATATAATTTATTCAATTTTTGAAGTTCGTTAATTTTTATTTTACCTCAGAATTTAATGGTAATTCCAATATATCCCCTATAGCTTTCTGGATATACCGATATTTTCGTATCCTTTTATCGTTTATTTTATCCGTAAATTTAATTTGCTAATATTTTCTTTGTAACATAAAATACGAAACATATTATCTTTAGATTTTATCTTTATGCGTGATGCGGGTAGTATAATATGTTTTGGTAATTTATTTTTTATTTTTTTAAGGGTTCTGTATTTTTCCTTTTATATACAACCGGTTTCAAGGAAATTAATATCCGTCAGCAATGCAGAGTTTTTGTCTCTTTCCTCAGGGTCCCTCTTGTTCGTCGGAGCACGTAGCAGAGTCTCTATAGAGAGCACGGATCAGGCCGGGCACATTTCTCAGGACAGCAAATGAAGCGACTCAGCATTCTTCCCTCTCCCCCACGCTCTCTATTTGTGTGCGTGGGTGTGTGTGTGAGCGCGCGTCTGTGTGTATGGGCAACACAAATGGCGCCGAGGCCGTGGTGTGCCAGTCCACGGAGGATCAGAGCCACTGGCCCGAAGGAGAAATGTCGATACTGCCGCACTGGGCGCCCGTTGATTTATGTGCTGATGCAAAGAAAGCCTTGGCACTGCCTGGTCCACTGTTTTGGACGATCCGTCTTGCGGACTCAATCGCGGCACTGCTCCAGCTTTAACCACACACACACACACACACACACAACAACAAAAAATTCCTTTTCTCCTGTCATTCAGAGCAATCCGTTTAATAAAATTAACGTAACGTGAATAAAATCCATAAAAATCCTCATAATAACTAAAAACACACCCCAATTACGTTTATAATATTTAATTGAACCAATCTTAATTTATACTAAAGTATTCTATTTATGTTTCTTAAGTTGACTACAGTAAAATTTTTGTCATAAATTTTTTAAAATATCAAGTCCTATAAATATCCGAGAAATGAATTTCAAAATTTGATATTTAGAAACATTCATGTCAAAAATATTTATAATTGCATAAAACAGTGACTAATTTATTTTATGAAACCAGCGAGAGAATTCTCTCGCAGGTGAACCTTCCCAGAAATCTCTGGCGGAGGCTACGTTTGGGGATGTCTTCACATCTCTCTGGTTTTTTTAATAAAGGTTCCCACATGCCGAGGCACCTCGGCCTGTTTTTGAGAGTTGTGTGTTTCGGGGTCTCAGACCTTGGGCATACGGTAAGAGTTTTCCGCTATTCCCATTGGAATAGCCGGCCAGCTGTCCCCTAAATTGGTCAAGGAACGGAGAGAGGAATGCTGCGACCCCACAGCTAACACCTCTCCTGCCATCGGAAGGGCGTGGGACAAGCACCAAATGCCCGACCTACCTGATGCAGGTTTTTCTAGGGTTTTCCGTGATCCACTTTAAGGCGAAAGCCGGGTAGGACCCTTAAAATGTAGCTCGGGAGCCGCTAGTTAACCTTTGGCTACCTTCCTCTACCCTTCCGCATGCCCCCTTTCAAATCCCTTCCTATGCTATTAAAGGGGATTACCCTCATGTAGCCTGTTACCCTTAATAATAATAATAATAAAATTATTCTTTTCAGAAGATTAATATATATATATAATTAATATTTTAATTGAATAACAAATGTATACAAATTATGTGCACATGTATTAATCCTTAGATTTCGATTTATTATTAATTCCATTAGTCCTCGATCGAGGAAATACGTCATAATATAAGATTACATGAAAATAATAAATTATTACAAATACAAAATTTAAAACAACAAACGTTGTACTTTTCAAAAAAAAATATACGATGTAAAACTACGTTAAAAGTATTAATATGATGGTAATTAGTAATCAAAGAAAAAAGTTAAGTGTTTTAATTCAGGAAAATGATTTCCGTCGAACATGAAAAAGAAAATAAGTCAGCAGTTAAAATCTAGAACATTGTCATGTCGTAACATAATAACTTGTAATGATGCCAGCAAACTTTTTTTTTAATTAAAGAGGATCTAATCTGTTCTTCCTTTCTACGAGCTCTTCCAGCTTCATTAATTAACAGAGATTTACAACTCTTTATAAATAACTTTTGTGTACTTAAAAAGTTTTTATTTCTTCCGGAAGACTTAAAATAACAATATCGAATAGAAATTGAAATTAAATGAGAAGAGGAAGGACCTTTAACATTATAAATTCATTGGATTTTTGGACCAACCAAATTATGAAATTTGATGTAAATTCTGATATAAAATTGGATTAAATTGGTAAAACCCCTAATCTGGCATTCTTGATTGGGACAATATCGAATAGACATTAAAATTAAATGAGAAGAGAAAGGACCTTTAACATTTTAAATTGTTTGGTTTTTTGGACCAAACAAATTATGAAAAAAATTGGATTAAATTGGTGAAACCCCTAAACTGGCTTTCTTGATTGAGACAATATCGAATAGAAATTGAAATTAAATGGGAAGAGGAAGGACCTTTAACATTTTAAATTGTTTGGTTTTTTGGACCAAACAAATTATGAAAAAAATTGGATTAAATTGGTGAAACCCCTAAACTGGCTTTCTTGATTGAGACAATATCGAATAGAAATTGAAATTAAATGGGAAGAGGAAGGACCTTTAACATTTTAAATTGTTTGGTTTTTTGGACCAAACAAATTATGAAAAAAATTGGATTAAATTGGTGAAACCCCTAATCTGGCTTTCTTGATTGAGACAATATCGAATAGAAATTGAAATTAAATGGGAAGAGGAAGGACCTTTAACATTTTAAATTGTTTGGTTTTTTGGACCAATAAAATTATGATATAAAATTGGATTAAATTGGTAAAACCCCTAATCGGGCTTTCTTGATTGGGACAATATCGAATAGAAATTGAAATTAAATGGGAAGAGGAAGGACCTTTAACATTTTAAATTTTTTGGTTTTTGGACGAAAAATAATTAATGAAATAAATAAGTAAATTTTTGGTATAAAATTGGATTAAATTGGTGCAACCCCTAATTTCACTTTCTTGATTGGGCAGGAGGAATGACGTAACATATTAAAGACTGCCGGGGAAAACCGCGATGAAGTTGTTACATTGTATTCAAATATGAACCTCATAACTTGATAAAGAGATAATATATTCCTTCTTTACGCAATTGATTCAATAAACCCCTCTCAACCCCCTTTCCCCGCGCCGTAAAGAGGATTTGAATTTAGACACAGGCTTCGGATAGTCTCCTGGCTCATTTATACGAATAACAGACAAGTCAATACAGGATATAAAAGGTTCCACTGTGGAACTCGATTTCCATAATCCTCTTCCAGTGTCCTCCATCCCCCCCCTCTTAAAATCGACTTATTACCCCACGTAATCGCTATTCAAATTCAGTAAAACCCAAGTAAACCTGTCATCGTTACACAAAGAAAACTCAATATATGATAATTAAAGTTGTTCTAATTATAACAGTGAATTTTAATGAGACATTGAACACAGTTGTTATGCTTTAAAGTCGATGCCACATAATTAAATCTGGTTCAATTAAATTTTGGGAAAGGTGTTATCGATATTTATACCCCTTATTAGGTATGATTAAGGGATGGAAAGGAGCAAAGGTTACAGAGTTTCAACAAAGATTTATTTTAACCATAAAAATATCAACTACTAAAGGTAAAAGAAATAAAAGTTGTGGAAAAAAGTTTATGCTCGGCTGACGTTCTGTGATTATTGTGAATTAATATATAAATTAATGGCAAAATAAATGTATTTATTTAATCTACAAATGGGCAGTTTTTACGGTGGTAAATGCATGAAATTACAATTTAATTACAATTCTATTAAAGAATGTTTTTATAACTATTCCGAAGACTACAAACACCGCTTACCGTTATTTAAATACAGCAGGTAGTTTACTACATTTAAATTATTTAGAAAAAAAATTAAAAAATTATTCATATTAGAAAAATCAATTTCCTTAAGGTGTGAATATGTAAGTTGAATAATTAAAGAAAGATACATGTTTTGTGAATGAATTAAATGTAGTAAACTAACCGTGTGTGGGGGAGGGGGGTTACAAAAAAGTTTACATACTAAAATTAATGTGTGACCTTCAATGCATATATATTTTTTTAGACTTTGTTGAGGTACAGTTTTGCCCTGTATTTTCGTAATTAATTTAGATGTTTGCCATGTGATATTAATTTTAATTGGTTTCAATTTATGTAATTAGAGGAAATTATTATAATAATTTTGAAATATACGCTCGGGTTTTAGGGAGATTATTTCAAATATAAATATATGTATATAGGATTATATTAATAGAAGGTTAATTTTGAAAAAGTTAAAAAAAAACATTGTACTGGCCTTATTCAGATATTTCCATTTATCAACATTTTATTCATTATAATTTATAAAATGATTATAGACAATTCATAATAGTTTTATTAAATTTTAATTATTTTTCTTTGTAAACTATGTAGCAGTTTTTATTATATGTGATAAAATTATATGTGTATAGACTCTGATAGAGAAGGATAGATCAACAAGAATTAAAATTAAACGCTTCTATAACATTATTAATGTAGACAGGTTAGCAAACAACCATTACCGAGAGAAAAAAAAATGAAGACAATGTTCCGGAGGTCGCAGACCTTGGGACAATACGGTAAGACTTGTTCGCTGTTCACATTGGAGCAATCGGCCAGCTGCCTCCTAAACTGGTCGAGGCACGGATGGGGGAAAAGCTGCGACCCCACAGCAAACCCTCTCTCCCGCTATCGGAAGGGCGTGGGTTAAGTACCAACCGCCCTATCTACCTGGTGCAAGTTTTTCTAGGGTTTTCCCTGCATCACTTTGAGGCGAATTAACGGGTAGAATTCTTAAACTACAGACCTGGGACCATTAGTTAACCCTTGGCTACCTTCCTCTACCTTTCCGCATTCCCCCTTTCACCCCTTTTCCTATGCTATAAGCGGAGACGAAGTAGAGAAAGCTGCGTCCCCACAGGTAAACCACCTCTCCCGCCATCGGAAGGACGTGGGACAAGTACCAACCGCCCTCTCTACCTCACGCAAGTTTTTCTAGGGTTTTCCCTGCATCACTTTGAGGCGAATTAACTGGTAGGATCCTTAAACTATAGCCTGGGGGCCCCTAGTTAACCCTTGGCTACCTTCCTCTACCCTTCCGCATCCCTCCTTTCAAATCCCTTCCTATGATATTAAAGGGGAGCTTCCACCATATAGTGTTTTACTCTACAAAAATTTGAATTTCTAATAAATATATCTCGTATTTCTGGTTTTATAATGGATTCTGTACCGAAATCGTGTTATTGAGAATTTAACGAGAATTCTTATAAGAAAATATCATTTTCAATAATTTCTAAAATCGTATCATAAATTTACAAGCAATACACATTAATTGACACGGGAATTAGTGTTATTGAAATTTATACGTACCAAAAAAAATGTCATAGGAACCATAATTTTGAATAGAAATTTCCCAAATATTTTTGTAAATATAATGTGTATATTAAATAGGAAAATAACCAATTCAGACAAAATAATGGACAATTCTGTAAACGTTTTCTAGATAAAACTATATAATTGTCCCTATTCCGTATATTTTAGTTCTGTTTATCAACTCTGAAATTGGTTTTAATGGAGACGTAATAATTAAGTAGCAGAATAAAGCGAGATTTTAAAAATTAATCTTCACAAATACATTAGGTTAAAGGGCAAGACAAAAATAAAATAAAATAGGGGAATGGGCGGGTGGTGAATGTCATGGAAACCATTATTCAATAACATGGCAGTAGTTGACTTGTAGCGTATGGCCCCGGCTTCCAACTTGTTACGTAATTGGTTCCATTAGCCCTCTAACTAAATTACGGTCGTACAGAGCAAATTAAAAAAGTTAACCGTGGTCTGTGCAAGCTTCATTATAAACATGAGCACTCTAAATTTGTTATGATATGTTTAATACCACACAGCACATGCGGGATATTCACAAAATGGCGTCTTATAAAGACACTAAAATATTTGGTTTTTTATTATTCCAAATATATTCTTATAAAGATCAATACTGAATTAATTTTTATTTTATTTTATTTACGTTTACACTTGCTGGTAATAAAACAGTAAGTCAAACTTAGTCTGTCCTACCTAACCTGAAAATTATAACTTGCTAACAATATAAACGCAAAATTGAATAATTAAAATTTATTATCTCCGACCCTTCACTTGGCCTTAATTATATAAAATATTTCAAATTCCCCCGTCAAGGTAATATTATAATTAATAAATACCCAACAAACCCGGGGACTCAGGACTATAAATAAATAAAATTCAAGATTATAACAAAAACTCTTTAAGTGTTTCAATATTAATCTAAAATCAGACATTTAAATTTTATTCATATTAAAAAAACTGTCCCTAGAAATAAAGCTTGTTTTAAGGGTTGCTCCGAATTAAATATTAACCCACATATAATGTATTTTAAAATTAAAACAACATCTGTCTTTTAATAAATAAAATTGACTGTGTGTGTGTGTGTGTGTGTGTGAGTGTGTGTGTGTATTCATGTATATATGAATGAATGTTTCGCAAATTAATCTACACCCTTGGAACAAATAAGACCAAATTTTTATAAACGCGTTCTTTTCGAACGAACCGTATAAAAACACTGTGGGGGTGAGACAAGAAGCGCGGTTTAATATTTTATTATATTCAAACATTTATAAACGGCCGATATTTGCGTCAAATAAATATTTTTCGGGGGGGGGGGTCAATGAGTGTTTCTCCAGATTTTTTTATCTGTATAATTTCAACCCCTTTCGGAATAGGATCACCCTTAGGGGTTACATAAAAATAACCGCAAAGACAACAGAGATTTGGAGTCGAAACTCGGGGGTCGTGGAAGTCGCTGAGTTTAATTATAACGAGTAATTATTCAAGTACCACCCGTTTAACCCCCCAGGGTCTGGGATTGATCGAAGATGGAAATTTTCAAACATATTAAACAGCCGATATTTGCGTCAAATAAATCTTTTTTGGAATCAATGAGATTGATAATATTTATATCAATGTTCTTTGTGTATAATTTCAACCTTTTCGGTGTAATAGGGGAGATTTCCCTTAGAGGTGGGGGTGGAAGGGGCGTTACATAAATATAACGCGAAACGAACCGAGATTTAATTCAAACCCGGGGTTATGGAAGTCACTGAAATTAATTATGACATTCAAGTTACCGTTTGCTTCCCCCCCCTTCCCCAGAGTCTGAGATGAACCGGGGGTGAAAATTTACAAACATGTTAAACGGCCGATATTAGCGTCAAATAAATATTTTTCAGAGTCAATGAGATTTATAATATTTATACAGTTGTTTTTTGGTATAATTTCAACCCGTTTCAGCATTGGAGGAGAGGACCCTAAGGTATTGGGCGTGGAGGAAAAATAACGCAAGAATAACCCTTATTTTAATCAAACCTGGTGTTATGTATGTCGCTGAGTTTATTTATGACATTCAAAGTGACCGTTTGACCGGGGTGTAAATTTTCAAACATGTTAAAAGGGCAATATTTGCGTCTAAATAAATATTTTTCGTTGTCAAAGAGATTGATAATATTTCTGCTGATGTTTTTTGTGTATAATTTCAACCCCCTTTTGGCACCAATAGCGTTGGGGATCGAGGAGGAGAGTTACATAAAAATAACGAACGTAAAATGAACCGAGATTGTATTCAAATCCGGCGTTATGGATGTCGCCGAATTTAATTGGCAACTCCGGTTACATAAAAATAATTTAAACAACAGAGATTTTAGTCAAATCCAGCGTTATGGATGTCGCTTGGTTTAATTTACAACTCCGGATAACGCCGGTAGTCTGCAATAAATTAACCATAGTCTTTACAGTTCAATAAGGTGTTTTCGAACACGAAATATTAATGGATGGATGAGCGTCACATAAAAATAACTTAAATAAACGAGATTTTAGTCAAATCCGGCGTTATGGATGTTGCTTAGTTTAATTGACAACGCCGCGTAACGCCGGTAGTCTACAATAAAATTAACCATAGTCTTTAAAGTTCATTAAGGTGTTTTAGAACGCGAAATAACGCAATCCAGCCCTCATATGAGCACTCATGACCTTGTAATTAAGAACATGCTTATTACACAATACATGTAATTTTTTTTTGTTAAATTAATGCGAGTTGAAGTATCAAACTTTTTTATATATAAATCTGTCGTATCGTATCTTTAGATTCCGAGAATATTCCTCACTTTGCAGTGAACTACGAAGCGGTAATTAGGAAAGCAGGTGCTTGCTTCTTTGGTACATGTACACGAGATGAGAGGCTTCAATCAGTGCGTGCTCGTCCTAATGATGCAGGCCGCAGCTTGATTTCGAAATTACGCTACAGATTATCTCGGCGGCCTGGAATCAATTTACCGCAGAATTAGTTTCGTGTTCCGTCAGAGAATACGCCCAAAGCGCGTTATCTGGGGACGCGTATCTGCAAAATTACAACGCAGCCAACAAGAAAATACTTGTTGCGATATTATTATTATAATTCGTTCGAGTCCGTTCCTCAGAGAATAATTAAAATCGCATTATCCGCGATAATAGCTCAATATGTGTGTGATGGATCACCTTCTCGTTTCACAGTAATACCGTATAAGTGAACTCATTTTCTGAACCGCATGTACAATATTGTATCATTACTTATAAACATTATCGGAACAGTTAAACTTTATCATTCAACAAACTCTTAAAAGACGTACAAATTTATCTGGATATTTTTCCCGAAAATTCTATTTTTCCCGTAGGGATGCCAGAATGATATTACACTTCCCTGAATCACTTGTTCATTTTTCCTACTTCTAATTGTAATTCCAATTTTATAAATTCCTCAATAATGAAATAACCACGCTTTTCTCGTTATTAAATACCGCTCTTTATATTTTAGGGCAACAGGCTACATGAGGGTAATCCACATGATGGCAACTCCCCTTTAATAGCATAGGAAGGGATTTGAAAGAGGGGATGCGGAAGGGTAGAGGAAGGTAGCCAAAGGTTAACTAGGGTCCCCGCGCTATGGTTTAAGGATCCTCCCCGGCAATTCGCCTAAAAGTGATGCAGGGAAAACTCTAGAAAATCTGCATCAGGTAGTTTTGGGCATTTGGTACTTGTCCCACGCCCTTCCTATGGCGGTAGAGGGGTTCGGCTGTGGGGTCGCAGCTTTCCCCTCTCCGTTCGTTGGCCAGTTTAGGAGGCAGCTGGCCGACTATTCCAATAGTAATAGCGGACAACTCTTACAGAATTCCAAAAGTCTGCGACCCCCGAACATATACCTCTCAAAACAGGGCTGAGGTGCCTCGAAAGTGGGAACCTTAGTTCAAAAAACCAGAGAGAAGAGAAGGCATCCCCAAAGATAGCCTCCTCCAGAGCTCTCTGGCTTCCTTGATGATATACATTAGGGTTTTTTTTAGGGTAACAGGCTACATGAGGGTAATCCACATAGTGACAACTCTCCCCTTTAATATCATCGGAAGGTATTTGAAAAGGGGGAATGCGGAAGGGTAGAGGAAGGTAGCCAAGGGTTAACTAGGGCCCCCGGTCTATGGTTGAAGGATCAAACTCCAGAAAATCTGTATCAGGTAGGTCGGGCATTTGGTTACTTGTCCCACGTCCTTCCAATGGTTTTACTGTGGGGACGCAGCATTCCCTTCTCCGTTCCCCGACCAGGTTTAGGAGGCAGCTGTCCGACTGTTCCAATGGGAACCGAACAATCTTGTTATTAAAATAGTTTTAGTTGTTAATTTCGAATCCACAAGACCTTACCATTAATGCAGGCTCTACTCTACACTTAGGTAAATTAATTTATTTTTGAAAAAACTAATAAAAAATTTAGCTTCAGCCTATTTTAATATTAAATTATTTTAAAAAACACTTACTGATGCACGAACAGATCATGCTGTTAAATTGGAACCTGATGAGGTCGCAAATTACGCGATGAAACATTGTTAATATAATAAATTCTACTTTTTTGTAGACTTAAAAACTTGCTGAAGTTTGTTTCTTTATTGATTTTTGAAAAACTTATCTAATTAATACCTATTAGTCGAGGTAATACATTATTCGAGGAGCATAGATCTAGTACCATGTTTGTAATTTTGCCGTAAAAAGTTTCCAAATCACCCTTCAAAGTAGACGCGTAAAGTGCCCCCGCCCCCCACGGGAAATCCTCCACGTATTTCTAAATAATGGTTTGCTTTAGTAACGAAATCTGTGCCGCACCGCAAGGGGAAAACCACCCCTAGAGTTGATCAGAACTAAAATGTTGTCTCGACAACGTGGAGTAATGGTGGATGACGTTTCCAATGGTGGAGGGAACGACTAATAAAAATTGAAGTAAAAAAAAGACTCGCGAGACGTTCTTTCTTCATTCTTGAACCTGTTGAGTTGTTAATTGTTATTTTTACTCGTACGCTAACTCGTCGTAAAGACGGAGAAAGAGTGGAAAAAAACTGACCTCGGAACTGGAAGATCATTAAAGCTGATGAATGTGCTGAAGGCGCAGAAGAAAAAAGAAACATACCGCATTGATCGATCGTTCTTTATAGGAAGGATTGTAGTGTAAATTAATTTTGCTGATATATTCATGTTTTATATTATTTATACTAGTTTTTGTAATAATACAACTAATGAAAAAGTAAGAAAACCCATTAGTATCATTTTTCTTCAAAAATCAGTTTACCGTACCCATTTTTTTAAATACAGACATCCTCCTCACATCAGTTCAACGCGGTTAATTGATTCTCATCCTCCTAGAACAGTACCTAGTAGGTAAAGATGCAAATTCCTAGGTTCTTTGGCATTCCTCGCACATGACGTGCAGCTGCCAGAATATCCGACTCCTTAAGAACAAAGTTGAGACCTCGTTCCCAGGGTAAGTGAAAAGTAACTTGACGCTCTTTATAATACGCGCTTTGTTTCGGGAGGAAGCAAGAAGCCTGCAGGCTCCGAAAACTTACCCAACACAATCTCACTCTCTACGGCTTGTCGGCTTTTCCTCGCACGAGTCCTCGCAATATTCTCTCTCACGGAAAGACGACGGGGTAAATGATTATTACTTCGGATGAACCTCATCTCATCATACCCTGAAAAATTTCTTTATTATCAGAATCTTCCGTAAACTCTCTGGGCGGCCGGAAGTATTTTCTCATCTAAACGGGAAGTTAATAGAAGGGAAAGAATAATGTAATCCAATTGCGCATCAGTGTGGAACAAGAAAATGCGTATGAAAAAGACAAAAGTGAAGGGTCGAAGAAAAAAAGAGTAGAGTAGAGGATAACCCACCTGGTGGCAACACCCCTTTAATAGCAAAGTGGGACTGTGGAAGAGTAGAGGAAGGTAGTCAAGGGTTAACTAGGGAACCCCAGGGCTGTGGTTTAAGGATCCTACCCGGAAATTCGCCTAAAAGTAATACAGGACCATCCCTAGAACACCTGCATCAGGTAGGTCAGGCATTGGGGTACTTCCCCCACAGCCTTCCGATAGCGGAAGTCGAGGTTTGCTGAGGGGGACGCAGCATTCCCTTCTCCGTGCCTCGGCCAGTTGAGGAGGGCAGCTGGCCGACTGTTCCTTTTTGGAATGGGTATAGTACAGTAAATAACTATAACAATTTTCCGGCGGAGAAAATCCTTCAACTGAAATACTAAATCTCTAGTGAACATAACTTACCGTAGTGACTGTACTGCAGTAAAGTGAACTTTGTTAATAAAACAGATTTAAAAAACTAAAGTGAAATTGTATCAGTAGAGAAATTTAATATTCGCTGTGGGGACACAGCGTTCCCTTCTCCGTGCCTCGGCGAATTGAGGAGGGCAACTAGCCGTACTGATCGCTTCATGGAGTCAGGAATCGGATGAACCACCACCAGGTCCTCTGGAGAGACGAGACCTCAGGTTCCTTGTACTATTGGAGGAGAATGGCAGTTTCCAATGTGCCGATGACTTCACCACTGCGTCTTTATGGTAGTCGTACTGATCGCTTTATGGAGTCACGAATCGGATGAACCACCACCAGGTCCTCTGGAGAGACGAGACCTCAGGTTCATTGTACTATGCTAGGACAATGGCAGTTTCCAATGTACCGATGACTTCACCACTGTGTCTTTATGGTAGTCGTACTGATCGCTTCATGGAGTGAGGATTCGGATGAACCACCACCAGGTCCTTCGGAGAGACGAGACCTCAGGTTCATTGTACTATGGTAGGAGAATGTTGTGAACTCAGAATAATATTTGTTGGTTAAACTGCCCCCATTGGCATTTGGATCCTTTGGAATAAGAACAATATCTTTGAGTCAGAGATAATAAAAGCGAGTCTCTTGGTTTCCACTTGTCTTATATGAACTCTGCCACGGGCCCATCATCCCAATGTCTATATTTTTGGTTCTTACTTCTTTATAAAGTATCCGCAATGGCGTCACCATAGTCCCCGAGTACGCGTTGTGAGCTTCACTGACAGATATAAGAAGTTCCTAGACGTACTTCAAAACACTAGCGACGCTTCAATTCATTTATTGGGTCTTTAATCTTCTAAAATATAAGCTTTCCGACATCTGTCGGGTTACTCAAAATGGCGTCTCCCTGCGGCAGGACCATTCAAAGTTTATGAGGCCATTATTACGACATTAACAGAGTCCCACCAATTAGCCATTTCCCGTTGTCTGCATCTGAAATGTTGTGATCACTCGTTGGGGGTTTAATAAAGCCATTACATACATACATACAATTACGATTTTAATGGGATTTCTAGACAAATGTTCTATAAACGAGTACTGGAAATTTGTCCATGAAGAAAAGGAAATTCGAGAGGCGCGGACAACGACAGTAAAAAAGAAATAATGAGGATTAATTCTTTCTGGAACACGCAAAACGTTTCCATAAAAATTAATTAATTTTTTCCCCCTTGAAACTTAAACAGCACGTGTGATATTTTCATCCCCTTTTGTAATTTTTAATTAGTCTTCAATAATCGGAAACATCGGACGCTATTATAACTTTTCTAATTAGAAGTGAGAAGTTGATGATGTACTGTATATGTTTTTAAAAAATTGCTGCGTAATTAATAATTATTTAAACATATTTAAACAAAACGTAGTCCATACTTAAACATGATCAATAAAAATTCTCCAAGCATCGGGTAATTAAGGACATTAAAAATATTAAATTACAGACTGCATTAAATTTAAATTATCTTCCCGTGTCCTTATTTGTGATGAGCAACTTTCGTGCACGTGTTCCTCTCGAACCAGAAACAAACACTGTAGGGGTAAGTGCAAGGATGGAAACTGGTAAAAGATTTACAAGAGATACATAGAGATTCTCAACATTATTTTTTTTGTATATAATTTCAACCCCTTTCGGAAAGAGAGAACACCTTTTAGGGATGGGGCGTTACAATAAAAATTACGGGGGAGAAAAAAAAACCTAGGTTCAGTGTCAAATCCGGGGGTTATGGATGTCGCTGACTTCAGTTATGACAACCCGGGAATCGTGTGGGCACACAGCCGGTTATCTATAATAATGCCACATTGTTATGAGATGCTTTCTATTATAATGCCACATTGTTATGAACCTCTATTTTTATAATAACAGCTATGTAAAAATAACGGGGGTGAAAAAACGAGGTTCGGTGTCAAATCCGTGGATATGGATGTCGCTGAGTTTAGTTATGACAACCCCGGGCAACGTCGAGAACGCAGGGTGTTATCTATAATAATGCCACACTGTTTTGAACCAATATTTTTTATAATAGCATTTGTTTAAAAATAACGGGGTGAAAAAACGAGGTTCGGTGTCAAATCCGTGGATATGGATGTCGCTGAGTTTAGTTATGACAACCCGGGGCAACGTCGAGGACGCAGGCGGTTATCTATAATAATTCCACACTGTTTTGAACCAATATTTTTTGTAATAGCATTTGTGTAAAAATAACGGGGGGGAAGGGGGGAAGGGGGGAAACGAGGTTCGGTGTAAAATCCGTGGATATGGATGTCGCTTAGTTTAGTTATGACAACCCCGGGCAACGTCGAGGACGCTGGCGGTTATCTATAATAATGCCACATTGCTATGAGGTACTATTTTCATAATAGCATCTATGTAAAAATAACGGGAAGGGAGGGGGAACGAGGTTCGGCGTCAAATCCGTGGATATGGATGTCGTTTAGTTTAGTTATGACAACCCGGGCAACGTCGGAACGCAGGGTGTTATCTATAATAATGCCACACTGTTTTGAACCAATATTTTTTGTAATAGCATTTGTGTAAAAATAACGGGGGGGAAAAAACGAGGTTCGGAGTCAAATCCGTGGATATGGATGTCGCTTAGTTTAGTTATGACAACCCCGGGCAACGTCGAGGACGCTGGCGGTTATCTATAATAATGCCACATTGCTATGAGGTACTATTTTCATAATAGCATCTATGTAAAAATAACGGGAAGGGAGGGGGAACGAGGTTCGGCGTCAAATCCGTGGATATGGATGTCGCTTAGTTTAGTTATGACAAACCGGGGCAACGTCGAGGACGCAGGCGGTTATCTATAATAATGCCACATTGTTTTGTACCGCTATTTTTTATAATTGCATCTGTGTAAAAATAACGGGGAGGAAAAAACGAGGTTCGGTGTAAAATCCGGGGTTATGGATGTCGCTGAGTTTATTTATGACAACCCGGGAAACGTCGAGTACGCAGCCGGTTATCTATCATTAATTCCACATTGTTATGAACTGCTATTTTTTTTTACAGTAGCATCGATGTACCTGCCATTAACACTAGTCTTTTAAAGACTATATCACGCGTCACCAGCGAAGGCGGATGCACACGAGATAAACACACACACGCAATCTAACGAGGTACAACTCTAGGCGCTTACTCAAGCTGATTTGCTGCTCACGATATTGTTTATTTTCTCAGAAAGTTTCTAATCTGAAACGTTCGCGACTCCTGCTACGACCTTTAATTTTCTCAATGTTGCCTTCTAAATTCTTCTGGTCTACGTAAACGTTACTCTTGCTTCAATGAGACGTTTACTGTACATATATAATTAATGATGCCGACATTCCGTTGGCGTAGGGGTCAGAGTGACTGCCTCACATCACAGTGGCCCCGGGCGAGGGCACGGATGTTTGTGTGCGTGAAAGAAAAAAAAATTATTTATGAGTCGCTGATGACCTGAGCTGTTGACGCCACTGTAAATAAATTAATATAAAAATTTAATTAATTAATTAATAATTTAAAAATCCAGATTCTTGAAGCCAATTTACAATTAAAACCCGTGGAATGAAACAATAATATTTGAAAAATGGTATTTAGATGTTTTAAGTTGACACGACGATAATTTTTTTTTGTAAACCCCTAAAATTATCAACAATAATTCCATTGATTAATTACAGTTATGAATAAACTATTAATTGTTTAAAATAATCATCTTAAGTAATTTTTACACCATTGTATATTTTTAAGATCCTCAGTACGCGTTTCTTACAGCGCGTCAGTTGTTGTTGTTATTTTTTCCGGCTTCGTGAATCTTTTAATCTGGATCCTTCCGTAGCCGTGACCAAGAGGATTCGTGGCATTGTGTCTCTCTGAAAACAGACGTTTACACCGGTCCGGCGGGGACAGGAGTAATCTTTTCCATCGCTGTTTCCTGTAATCTCTCACTCCCGGTCGCTACAAACAGCACCACTTTTCGCTTGAAGTGCTTCCAGGCTCCCTTCTGCAAGCTTTCGGGAACTTATCTTCTTGAAAGGTCTTGCCTGTCCCTCCTTTCCCCATTATTTCTGCTGCGGACTGTCTTTTTTTTCTGCGCTACTTCTTTCCCCCTTTTTTTTTCCCCTCGTACTGGCAGCCCCCCCCCCCTTATTGTCTTCATCTTTAATTTTCGTGGCGCTCACAATCTAAAGACATTCATGTCGAGTCATGGCAGACAATGTACAATGAGTACAATTCGACATTTTATAAGACCCCCCCCCCCCCATTAACTTCCAGTAATGAAGTATTATGTCGTATCTTCATAGATTAAAATGAAATAAACGGATGATAACTGCTTTGACACGTTTCCAAAACTATCGCTGGATTGGCATAGAGTACAAACATCTCAGCAGGATTCCTAGCTCTCTTTGACATATTTTACAGTTCTTACCAAAGACATATATATAAACAACATAGACTGGACAAGTCGCTGCCATATTTGAAGCAAATTGAAAATTCAGCCGCCATGTTTTATAACGGCTGGTGGGCGGTCCCCTATCGTCTGCTAGCCTTTACTATGCCGCTCAAATGACCTAAAACAACATCTTTTTTAAGGTTTAGGTAAATTTTACACATTTAGGGCATTGAAAAATTTATTAACCTTTAAATTATGTCAGTTTTGTCTAATATTGCGTCCTCTTTCATACATTGCTTTTCCTTTACACATATGACGAATTCTGCAATGAAAGTAATGTTTTAATAAAACCTTTATTAAAATTGAGTAGTGAGTTTCCTCACCAAATTCGGCCGAATCTATTAAATGGTAGAATTCACAAAATAAAATTTGTTTATGTCCCAACTTCCGGAATACCTCCTCCACACACACACACACAATTTTAAACAGCAAATTCTTCTTTCCTGTGTGTGTTTCATTCTTCCTCGATACTTTTCCAGCAACGTCTTTACACGGGTTGATTAACTTGCCTTTAAAGTCTTTTATTTTAATCAATCCCGTTTTTCTTTGAGAGCGAGGAGCAAGGAGAACCTCTAAACACACATGCATCTGTCTTCAGAGCGTATAGAACTACCCATCGTTTTGTTAGCTCCTTGTTTTTCAAATGAAATCTATATAAAAAAGGGGGGGAGACTAGATTACTTGCAGTACAGAGAACTACTTTAATAAAAATAAATCTGACTCTCATTATAGGTATCATTATAGGTATCATAAATATGACCTAAGAATAAGTTAAGTTAGAAATGAAAAATGCTGATACGTCGGAAAAATAATAAGGAAGGTCGTCAAATACAGGCGAAATAGTCCAGAGCGACAAAACAGAACCTCCAAAGCTTTTGGTTTTTTTGGGGGTAAAAAGACGAGTGCAGTTGTGTCGCTCCAAGCTCTTCTTAGCACCTGAAGAAAGGAACAAGGATCCCAGAAACGTTGCGTGGTATTTATATCACCACTTATTTTGTCTGCATTTGGTTATCTTTATTATTATTATGCTGATACCTAAAACACGATACTTCAACTACGTTTATTACAATTGTAGGCTGAACACACGCTTGGCATGATTAATATTAACAAAACAATATGTCTTCGGGGTTTAAAAAAGACTAAGGATTTCGGTGAAGTTGACCTACTAAAAAATGGCGGTCAGTGTTGTTTGTTGCTGCCACCCGGAGCGCTGTAACGCTGATATAAGCCACTGTATTATGTTTATATATCTTTTTGGTTCTTACGGTATTCTTTATTCAACTAAAATATTAAGTTAGTAACTTCGACTATCACCTAAAATCGTCTTTGGAAAACTAGATTATCTTGATTTGCGATTTACCTTGGCTCCACGAATCAATAATAAAAAACAGTCACGTATCTTTGCCGAACAACTTAAATTGACCACCACGACACATGACAGCATTACTGTCTCTGGACGAGTATGAGAACGTCCGCCGCGCAGACGCCACATCAGTCAAAGACCACGTGAACGTTTCCAGAGACGACAGCTGTGAATATGTTTTTCTGTGTAAGCTTAAAAAAAAGCCTAAGGGGTTAAAGTATCTTCGTGGTTTCATCACAATGGTGGTCAAAGTTAATCAGCTTCATCAGTTTTTTTGCTTAGAAAAAAAATACTAAAAACCAATATTTCCGGAAAATTAGTGCTTTCCACATATATTGTACGAATGAGTGTTTCTGGATCTAAAATAACGCCGCGTCCGGTGTTGGCACAAGGCGGTAATGGATGTCAGAGCCAGGTTTAGATCTTAAGCGCTCGGACAGACAGCGATTTCTTCCAAGAATAGGATTTCCCGGACAAATTTGTGTAAAAAAGCATGAACGAGGCTATGTACCACTGTCATCAAAAAGTAAGGTGAAATTATCATTTAAAACTCCCGGGTATTAGGAAGGCAGGTAATTTTTTTTCTCTGGGTTGGTAGGACTGTCTATAATATTTGCCAAGCGTCTGTTTGTTAAAAGGTTTAATTATCTCAGAGTCACACGTGTGTTTTTTGTAAACAACCAAAAGTGAATTTTTCGATTTTTGCAATTTGGGTGATTTTGTTGAGCAAAGAACTTGCATCAAATTTTGTTTGCGGAACGAATATTCTTGTGCGTGGACACGTTGAAGGCCTTTGGTGATCAAACTATGGCACAAAATAACGTTTATAAGTGGCACAACGAGTTCAAAGACGAACCTCGCGCGCTCTGGACGACCATCAACGTCTACCGACGAGGGCCACGTCCAAAAAAATCAAAGATTTGGTGCTTGAAAATCGTCGATGGGCAATTAGAGATCTCGGTGATGGTGTTGGAATATCATTTGGCTCAGCCCAAACCATTTTTAAGAATGTTTTGTGTCTCAAACGCGTCAAGTCTCGATTGGTGGTGCCAAAAGCGTGGCGTTGATGTGTGTGAAACTTTGCTGTCTGACTGTCAGGACCACTTGAAATGCATGATTACTGGAGACGAGACTTGGATTTACGCACACGACCCTGAAACCACCGACCAATCCAGCGAATATCAAGGTCATGTTGACAGTTTTCTTTGATTATTCCTTCCTCCGGACCAAACTGTCAACAAAGAATATTATTTGAGCGTTATGCGTCGTTTGCGTGAAGCTATTCGTCTGAAACTTTTGGTTCCTTCATCACGATAATCCACCATGTCACACTGCATTGGTTCTTCGCGACTTTTGTTTGCCAAAAACTCGACTCGTATCCTTCCGCAACCACCGTATGAGACTTCTGGCTATTCAGCAAACTCAAAAGGCCAATGCGGGGACGCCGTTTTGACACGACTCAGGAGATAAAAAAAACCGAATAGAAGAAGGTCTTGAAGGCTATACCGGAAAAAGACTATTCCGACTGTTTCGAGGACTGGAAAAAACGTTGGAAAAAGTGCGTTTCATCGGACCGGGGATTACTTTGAAGGGGATGAAATTGATTTGGAAGAATAAATAAAGAATTCATATTTTATAAATAAATTCACCTTACTTTTTGTTCACAGTGGTATAAGAGAGGTACTAGCGCCCTGGACCAGTACGAGAACTTCCACCGCGCAGACGCCAAAACCTCTTTCGAGGACAACGTGAACGTTTCCAAAGACGAACGGCTGTGAATATGATTTTTCTGTGGTAACTTAAATAAAGCTGAGGGGGATTAAAATATATTATCGGTTCCAACTAAATGGTTAATAAACTTCATCATTTTATTGTATGGGGGAAAAAATCGTAGTGTTAAATATAAATACCAATTTTATTTTCGGAAATTACAAAAATAATTTCTATGAATGTACCGCGTCCGGGGTTCGCTCTTGAATATTTATATTTAATAATGTACTTAATAATTTTATTGGTTGTTTGTATCTGACGATTTATTTAATATGATGGAGGACATCTTAATGTAATTTACGTTGAAATGAAATTTTGTAAACAAGGGTTTAATTAGTTATAATATTAATAATGTGTACATACAGTCCTTCATCGTTTAAGGATTAGGGTTACGAATGTTTCACAGGAGCTACACCCCCGAACTTGCTGAGAACATTCCTATTAAGTTTTTGTACTTTAATTGACCTGAAATTCATATGCAGCATGTCACAAGTTATTATTATTTTAAAATAAATTGTCAGCGACGCTACAAGGTTCCCCATTCCTCCCCCTCCCCCCCCCCCACCCCTCATTTCCATTTAAAGAAGCTTCTCGCTAATGTTTAAATTCGTTTTTGCGTGATAACTTGTCAACGGACAATGAATGCAATGTGTGTAGAGCCACGGCAAATTAATGAGGTGTCCATCAGGCGCCAGACACGATGTTGACAGGTCGGTTGAAAAATTAATATGTGTCTCTCTCGCAATGGTGATTTGCGTTAACTGTGGTGCCCTCTGCATCATCATTTGCACTGAATTTATTGTGCGTTACAACCGAAATTATTGATTTGAAATTCCTGGTATGAGTTTCCGTTCCACCCCGTTCCACCCCCCCCCCCCCGGGGTAGAAGAACAGTCCATTAGAATAAATTACTGGACGTTGAGCATAATTGAATCTATCAGGAGTGATATGAATGTATCGCACAAAACATATTTATTGCTAGTTAATGTGCGAGTGCTGCGTCTTGCGGTTAGAGCAGTCCTCATACTCAATCTGCGCCACACGCCACCTGGATTTGAAATGTCTTGACAATAGTGAGGTAACATTATTATTCGGTTATTCCATTGTCCTGGAGTAGATAAGTTGGTAATTAAAAGTGAAAAGAGCAAAGAATATTGAAAAGGTAAAGAATAGTAAAAAATATGCCAAGAAAAGTGAAAGAATAAGAATAGTAAAAAAGGCAAAGAAAAGTTAAAAAGGCAAAGAAAAGCGAAAGTGGCAAAAAAAATTGAAAAGGCAAATAATAGTAAAAAAGGCAAAGAAAAGTGAAAAAATAAGAATAGTAAAAAAGGCAAAGAAAAGTGGAAAAATGCAAAGAAAAGTTAAAAAGTCAAAGAAAAGTGAAAAAGGCAAAGAAAAGCGAAAGTTGCAAAGAAAATTGAAAAGACAAATAATAGTAAAAAAGGCAAAGAAAAGTGAAAAATTAGAATTGTATAAAAGGCAAAGAAAAGTGAAAAATTAGAATACTAAAAAAGGTAAAGAAAAGTGCAAAAATGCAAAGAAAAGTTAAAAAGGCAAAGAAAGGGGAAAAAGTCAAGGAATATTAAAAAAGGCCAAGAAAAGTGAAAAAAGACAAAGAAAATTAAAAAGGCAAATAAAATTTAAAAAGTAAAGAAAAGAAAACAACAAAAACAGAAAGAAAGAGACAGGCCAAAGAGATAACGAGAAAGATCGTCTAGAAGATCATTCGGACTCTATATACTTGGACAACTGTCACTCTAGAACCAGGCAGAATTTAGTAGCTCTGCCCCTTCCCCCCCCCCTCTTTCTAATCACATTTCGCACTCTAATGTTGCGCGTCTGAGTGTTGTTCTCGCCCTGATGACGAACAGAATTTTTTTTCTGTACTGTTCGAAACGCTAGAGTTTCTACATCTTTCTCTGAACTTCCTGACATGGTTCTTTCAACACTGCCTCTCGCTTTCTGATTTTCCTTGTGTTCATCGTTTATCGTTTGGAATATCTCTCTACATCTTTTTTCTGATCTTCTACGCGATCTTTCCCGCCATTTTTTTTGACCTGCCTCTTTATTTTTGTTTTTCTCGTTTTTTACTTTCCTTTTTTTTTACTTTTATTTGCCTTTTTCAGTTCTTCTTGCTCACTTATCTACTCCCAAGACAATGGAAAACCCTAATAATGTAAATAATATTGGCGTTGATGCTGACGCGTCCTATTATTCGTTACGATAAAATTAGGACCCTAGAATAATAGGCAGAAACGGTTAAAAATTTTTTTTTCGGGACTACACTATACCAAAATTTCGTTACGAAAATAAGCTTCTGCGGAAATATCAAGGTTATAGTATTTAAATAAAAATAAACTTAAAAATTTTTACGTCTGATTGAAAATTAATAATAACAAAGATAGCCAAATACAGAGAAAATAAGTGATAATATAAAGACCACACAACAACGTTTCTTGGGATCCTTGTCCCCTTTCTTCAGGTGCTAAGAAGAGCCCAGAGCGACACAACTGCTCTCGTCTGTTGACAAAACTACCTGAAGAAACGAACAAGGATCCCTGAAACGTTGTGTGGTACTTATATTATCACATCTTTGGTCTGTATTTAGATGTCTTTCTTCTTCTTCTTCTTATTATTATTATTATTAACAGTTGTCAAGGTAAACTACGAGTGTAGAAAATTATTATATCATATATTGTGATAATAGTATTTACGGGTAAAGCATACTATTTAAAATAATATTATTTTTATGTACATTCCAACGTTATCCTGAGGAAAAACATCTATAGTGGGGGGAGGGGGGTGGAGTTTCTGAAAGGAAATGCAGATGGGAGACGCGCAACATTGTCCAGAAAGGAACGACATCATTACCCTCAGATGTTACTGCTGTAAGCCTGTACGTGTCTATAGAGAGCCAGTTCTGGAGGGGGTGGGTTGGGGAGAAAAAAAAAATGGTTATGAAGAAAGTTTGCAATAACTTGGAACTAAGATCTTCCCAACAGTAAAAATAACGCCGAAAGAGCACAGTAACGAGCAAAGTCTCGACGAACTAAGCAAGGCGCAGTCGCGCGGTTTTCCCATTTATTTATTAAGTTGTGTGTATTCATGTTAGTCACACAAGGCCTGCGAGGGCTATTCTCTCGCAGGCAGAACCTTTTAGGACAGATACGAAGGGGCTACCTTTGGAAATGCCTTTTCCTCTCCGTTTTTGAACCAAGGTTCCCACAAGCCGAGACTCCTCAGCATGTTCTGAGAGGTGTATGTTCCGGGGTCGCAGTCCTTGGGCGTACGGTAAGAGTTGTCCGCTATTCCCATTGGAACAGTCGGCCAGCTGCCTCCTAAACTGGTCGAGGCACGGAGAAGGGAATGCTGCGTCCCCACAGCAAACTCCTCTCCCGCCATCGGAAGGACGTGGGACAAGTACCCAATGCCCGACCTACCTGATGCCGGTTTTTCTAGGGTTTTCCCTGCATTTCTTTAGGTGAATGCCAGGTAGGATCCTTAAAATATAGCCCGGAGACCCCTAGTTAACCCTTGGCTGCCTTCCTCTACCCTTCCGCATCCCCCCTTTCAAATCCCTTCCCATGCTATTAAAGGGGAGTTGCCAAAAGTGGATTACCCTCATGTAGGCTGTTGCCCTAAAAGAAAAACATTCATAATCCTTGTCTCTTCCTTCAGGTGCTAAGAAGAATTTTTGTCATCTGACCAGTGCAGTTGTGTCGCTTTAGGCTCTTCTTAGCACCTGACTAAAGGTAACAAGGATGCCAGAAACGTTGTTGTGTGGTATTTATTTATATTACCCTTTTGTCTGAATTAGTTATCTTTCGTATTCAACTAAAATGCCTCAGCCAATTAGCGGAGAAAAACAGACTGATAAAATAATTACCACACAACGTTTCTGCAATCGTTAGTTGCTGTCGTCAGGTGGTTAAATATCGCAAGAGCCGTATGACACACCCTTCAAAAATCAAAGCTAAAAGCAATGATAAAATAAATGCTAAGAGGGTAGCCTATCCTTAAGGGATCATAGCCGTTGTTGAGTTTTTTTTAAGTATCATGTAATATTCCTTGGTGTCATAGCTGAATTATTCAACTAAATGCCTTAGCCAATTAGCGGAGAAAAACAGACTGATAAAATAAATACCACACAACGTCTCTGCAATCATTTGTTGCTGTCGTCAGGTGGTTAAAGATCGGAATAACCGCATGAATGACTCACCGTTCAAAAATCAAACCTAAAAGCGATCTTAAATGCAATGATAATATAAATGCTAAGAAGGTTGCCTATCCTTAAGGGATCATAGCCGTTGTTGAATGTTTTTTAAGTATCATGGAATATTCCTTGGTGAAACTGAAGCAATAATTTAGTGAAATCCCAAAGTAAAGCGTTGGTATTTTAGCATCATCATTAGCGCGGAGCCGCCTACAGTAGTCGTCAAGTAACACAAAGTCAGCAAAAAAAAAAAAAAAAGAGGAGGTTGATTTTCTCTGTGCTTGGTGTCCTGGTAGCTGCCCCTGGGAAATTCCTGCAGAAGCTATTTCCAATTGCCATCAAGCTGAGCGCCTTAGCTTGATCGGCTCCCGACCCGCAATTATTCGATTACAATTAAACCTTTCAGAGCCACGACCTCCAGTAATAATGGATTCTCATTCTCCCATTTTATTTTATTTTTTTTAAAAAAAATTCAACCACGGGTGTATCTGTTAAATTACAACAAAGTTCTTTGCAGAGGAGATTAACTGATGGGCGAGTAATGAATGCAAAATATCCTTAATGAAAAGTTCTTGTATCAGAGATGTACAAACATTATTGCTATAATAAAATAATTTAACACTAAGAACACGTGCAGAACAAAAAAATTTTATTCGTGATTGTATTCACGATCACTGAAACATAACATGATCAAGTGCCAAAGATTAATAAAAATTATTAAATAATAACAGAAAAACATTAAAACACATTACAGGTTAAATTTTATGATAAACTATACGAGTGCCCAGCGTTTACCGGGTTGTCATAACCAAACTCAGCGACAGCCATTACCCCGGATTTTACTCCAATCTCGGTTGTTTTTTTGCATTATTATTATTATTATTATTACGTAACGACCCTCCACGCCATCCCCTAAAGGGGTTCCCCTCTCATTGACCCCCAATAAGCTTCTTCCGACGGATATAAGGACTGTTTTAATATGTTTGAAAATTTCCACCGCCGCCCCTGGGCAATAAACGGCAAGTTGAATGTCATAATTTAACTCAGTGACATCCATAACCCCTGATTAGACACCAATCTCGGTTTGGATTGCGTTATTTTTAGGTCACGTCCCTCCACTAAGGGTGCTCTCCCCTGCCATGCCGAAAGGGGTTGAAATTATGTATCAATCTACATCGGGAGAAACTCTATCAAAATATTTATCCGGCGCAAATATCGGCCGGTTCAGTATGTTTGAAAAATTTTCACCCCCGGTCCTGGGGATTAAACGGGAAAAGCATCTTATTTTATTGGCACTATAACCCAATGTGAGTTTTGGCCTATTTAACAATTTCTCCTGTGTCAGTCTCCGCCATCCTCTTACTTTCATGGTCTGTATATCCTTCTCAATGTCATCTACCCATCTTGTCCGGGGTCTCCCCCTTTTCTCCTCCCGACTGGCTTCCAGTCCATAATCCGTCTAGGTGTCCTGCTTTCATCCATCCTAAGTACGTGTCCCATCCAGGCCAACCTTCTTCTCTTGATAAACCTAACAATGTCCTCGTTATTCTTCAGCTGCTCTAGTTCTCTGTTTATTCTAATTCTCTGTTCTCACTTGTACATACAGGTCGGCATATCCTTCTCAGTATCTAAATGACAAGTTGAATGTCATAATTAAACTCAGTGACATCCATATCCCCTGATTCGACACCAATCTCGGTTTGGTTTGCATTATTTTTATGTCACGTCCCTCCACTACCACCACCACGTACGGGTGCTCTCCCCTGCTATGCCGACAGGGGTTGAAATTATATTCATTCTACAACGGGATAAACTGTATCAATCGCATTGACTCGGAAAAATATTTATCCGACGAAAATATCTGCTCAGTTTTAGTATGTATGACAAATTTCCACCCCCGGTCCTGGGGGTTAAACGGCAAGTTCTTCTTTTATTGGCACTATAACGCAATGTGAGTTTTGGCCTTATAACCAATTTTCTTCTATACCGCCCTCTCCTGTGCGAGTCTCCGTCATCCTCTTACTTTCATGGTCTGTATATCCTTCTCAATGTCATCTACCCATCTTGTCCGGGGTCTCCCCCTTTTCCTCCTCCCGACTGGCTTCCAGTCGACAATCCGTCGAGGTGTCCTGCTTTCATCCATCCTAAGTACATGTCCCATCCAGGCGAACCTTCTTCTCTTGATAAACCTAACAATGTCCTCGTTATTCATGAGTTTATTCTAATTCTCCGTTCTCGTTCGTACATGTAGGTCCGTATATCCTTCTCAGTATCTAAACGGCTACTTGAATGTCATAATTAAACACAGTGACATCCATAACCCCTGATTCGACACCAATCTCGGTTTGGTTTGCATTATTTTTATTGTCACGTCCCTCCACTACCACCACCACCTCGTACGGGTGCTCTCCCCTGCCATGCCGAAAGGAATTGAAATTAGATTCATTCTACAACGGGATAAACTGTATCAATCTCATTGACTCGGAAAAATATTTATCCGACGAAAATATCGGCCCCGTTTTAGTATGTTTGAGAAATTTCCACCCCCGGCCCTCGGGGGGTTGGTAGTCACCTCCTACCCTTCAAAACGTTTGTTTTCGGTTCGCATGGAACACATGGTCAAAATTTGGTTAAATTTGCTCCGCGGGTGTACATTTTTATAAGGAAAATACACATAAACACACAAATGTATTTTATTTATCAAGGAGATACTTAAAAACTGAAAGACTAGTTGTTCCTTTATATATTACTTAAATGGCTAGACAAACGAAAAAGACTGTTTAATTAAAGCAAGTAATTATGAATCAAAACTATTCTACTAAAAAAAAAAGGAATGTGTTCAAATAATTCCAAGAATTAATTATCAATACAAGAATTTAAAAAAAAGTCATGCGGAGAGCAAAAAGAAAGTACTACGGTACTCCAAAGCCAGTAATGAAGTTTTTTAATCTATGAGCAGTTATTTTATATATATATCAACTCAACCCCGTGTACTAGTCTATAAGGAAGAAACATTGTATAAGTAAGCTTCACTTAACCAGAGTAGTCGCTAATTACCACTGTAGTAGATGCGACTTAAAGTAAAGATAAAATATTTTTTTAAAAAAAAATGGCGGAATTATAACAGAGTTGATTTAACTTGCAACATGCCAAGGTGTCGCCTGTATTTTGTTTAAAACAGACACGAAGAACCACAGTTTCGTCATAGTATAGAAAACTGAGGGAGGGGGTGGGGTACCAGGAATTTGATGCTTTTCAACAATAACGGTTTGGTGGTTAAGCTCGAATTAGTACGGAACACACTCGTCAGTCACGTGTGTGTGTGTGTGTTTGTAATGGGCCAAGGTTAATAGTTACAGGGTTCTGAAACCACGTGACAGAGCCTCAAGCACTTATTGGATAATGCGAAACCTAATGCAGAACTACTATGCAGAATAGACTTCAGTCCTCTAAACCAGCATTTTGTGAGTGTGTGTGTGTGTGTGAGTCGTTAAAAAAATCTTTACACTGAACGTCGTACGTAAGGATGTTTTATAAATGAACCGTATAGTGACTATACAATAAATAACCATAAAGACTATCGAAAACGGAAGCGAGTCTCCCGAGTGCCAAGTTCTTCTTTGTTTACCTTCTACAAACACTCTTGAATTCAAAAAAAAATTTCCTTTTCAACACACAAACCGGAAATATATTTGAAGTATTTCATAAAATCCAATACACTTAATTACAAAACTTCTTGTCAACAAGGAGAGAGAAAAAAATATATTTTTTTTTTGTAGTCGTATTCACAGACCGACCTGTTCAATTTACGAAATTACTCTCGCAGGTTTCAAAATAAATTATCCAGAAGGTAAGCATTTAAGTGAGCTCCTTAATTTCCCCCGGGAGCTTAGAGACGTCTTGGGGAAACCCAAGCCGAGTGAAATCTACTGAGAGATCTGGAAAGGCTACTCGAAGGTGCGCGAGTATCCGCGCGACGTAATGAAAATGAAATCCTCAGGTGTGGTGGAGGATGGGGGGGGGGGGAAGGGGGTGAACGAATACCTGAAAATTGTACCTGCAGTCGTCCGTCCGTGTCACGAAATAAATATTACGGCACAAAGAGGAGGAAATTTAAGCAACATTGAAACTCTCTGATTTATGAAACTACAAACTACTTCCTTCCAGTAGTATTTATAAAGTGCAACGTACCACAGTTTTTCTTCCACTCACGTTTAAATCGACAGTTCACATTTTAAAGTCACAGTAGTTTTTAATTAATTACTTTGTGGCATTTTTAACAACAAAAGCAAGATAAAAGAATACCGTTAAAAGGAAGATGGCTCAGTTTAATAGCATTTAACAGTCCCTGTAATGAACCTAGATCAACTTCCACGGCCGAAATGGAAGTAAATGATTCCAATAAATTAACTTAAGAAAAACCTAACTTAATGTGATACTGAATTACAAGAAAAATAAAGTTTACAAAACAAAATAAAATGGACTGACGAATAAAACATAAACACAGGGATTTTTTTTTTTTTTACATTCAGACATATTTTGGGTAAGAACAAACGTGAAGCATGTCACTTATCAAATCTCTGACCGTGGTTTGTCTCACCATCCAGAATCTTAACATTAATCCAAAATATAAAACTCGTGCTTGTTCTAAATTAGCGAAAAGTTATTTGATTTCAATTTTAAGTGATTTTCTTGTCCGACCAATATAACAGGAATTGCAGTCCAAACGAACCGCATTATTATTTTGATCACAATTATGTATTTCACCTTTAGTATTGTTTTAAAAAATCTAATTGTATATATTCACTTACCTTAATTAATTTAGGAAAACCACGAGTAGCAGCGTCACTGGCTTCGCATCACGGAAGTCTTGGTTTCGAATCCTGGCGCGTTGTCACGCATTTTGTGTGTGTGTCCGTTTCCTAGAAGAGAAACATCCACAAATTAGTTCAACGACGAGTAAAATCGAGTACATACAGTTGATAATGACTCTGGAAGTTGATACGACCATAAATTAAACTTAAGAAAATAATAGAAAAATATGAGATAAAACGTTTTACCTTTTATTGTTTGGTAAACACACAATTTAAATTGATCAACCTATTTGATTGAACAAAGTGTTAGGAAAGAAACATTTGTGCAATTATATTTTTTTTGAAATAAAAATTAAAGCCCAAATCAAAAAGCAATACAGCACTGTCACCTCAGGACATACTGAAAAACTATGAATTTTTGTTCCAAAAAATAAGGATTCTACACAAGAACCATTTTAAAACTAAAATAATATTCGCTGAAGCTATTTCTTTACTAATCTCAATAGAGACGACATTAATAACTTTAGAAATGAAGGAATCGAAATTGACACACATTAGAACCATATCATGAATATACTAAAATCATTGTAAACAAAATTAAATACAATCTAAACACATGAATTTCAATATAGTCCATAGTAAATCAGTTGTTATAATAATTTTTTTTAAAAAAAATTAATTCTAACCTTATATACGCATATAAAACAATTCACGTTAAGTGGCAGTTGGCGGGTACACAAGTCGTTACGTCACGTACTATCGATCTATCGATAGTTGGTGATTGCATGAAATAAAACTTAGAATTCAATTATAATTATTTACACGAATATTATTACTATAAATAAATACATTCAAACATATATATATATATATATATATATATATATATATATATATATATATATATATATATGAATGAATATATATACATTTATATATAGATATATATATATACATTTAAACATATATTTATATATATATATATATACATTTATATACATTTATATATATATACATTTAAACATATATTTATATATATATACATTTATATATATATACATTTAAACATATATATACATTTAAACATATACTTATATATATATATATATATATATATATATATAAATATATGTTTGAATGTATATATATATGAATGTATATTTGTGTAAATAATTGTAATTGAATACTAAGTTTTATTTCATGCAATCACCAACTATCGATAGATCGATAGATCGTGACGTAACGACTTGTGTACCCGCCAACTGCCACTTCACGTGACGACGTGTAATGGGACACGTGAATTGTTTTATATGCGTATATAAGGTTAGAATTAATTTTTTTAAAAAATTTAATATAACAACTCATTTATTATGCACTATATTGAAATTATTGTGTTTAGATTGTATTTAATTTTGTTTACAATGATTTTAGTTTATTCAAGATATGGTTCTAATATGTGTCAATTTCGATTACTTCATTTCTAAAGTTATTAATGTCGTCTCTAATGAGATTAATAAAGAAATAGCTTCAGCGAATATGATTTTAGTTTTAAAATTGTTCTTGTGTAGAATCCTTATTTTTTGGAATAAATATTCATAGTTTTTCAGTATGTCCTGAGGTGACAGTGCTGTATTGCTTTTTGATTTGGGCTTTAATTTTTATTTTAAAAAAATATAATTGTACAAATGTTTCTTTCCTAACTCTTTGTTCAATCAAATAGGTTGATAAATTTAAATTGTGTGTTTACCAAACAATGAAAGGTAAAACGTTTTATCTCATAGTTTCCTATGATTTTCTTATTTTTAATTTATAGTCCTATCATCTTCCAGGGTCACTATCAACTTTATGTACTCGAATTGTCTGGTGGAAACCGAGACCTCCGTGATGCGAGGCCTTAGACGCTGCTACTCCTGGTTTACCAGAATTACTTAAGGTAATTTCAATTCCCTTTGATATGTTTATATATGCAAATAATTGGGGGGTGTTAATGTAAAAAAGTAATGTTTTAAAATTATCTTTGAGGAATTTGTGGCCTTGTCTACGAAATTTAAAACCATTATTTTTCTTGTTGAGGGTGGTTGCAATGGAAATTATATTAATTAATTTATTATCCTTCTCTTTCTGTCATACTTTACCTTACAGTGATCATTCAAAGTGAGTTCTTAATACGTACTTATTTTATTGTATTTTTAGTATCATAATTCTGCAAATAATTTTCCCTGGCTGACCTTTGCTTAATCATTTTTCCATTCCTTAAATCGTTGATAAAATTAATTTTCAGAATCCTACTAAATTTTTCAAGGATGCTTTTTTTTATTGATTGTTTGAACGACAACTTATTCAACTTCATATTAAATACAAATGGAAAAATTAACGTCGGATTGAAAATTTATAATAATAAAGATAGACAAAAGAAGTGATAATGTAAATACCACACAACAACGTTTCTGGGATCCTTTTCCCCCCTTTCTTCAGGTACTAAGAAGAGCCTAGAGCGACTGCAACTGCACTGGTCAGTTGACAAAAACTCAAAAGTACCTGAAGAAAGGAACAATGCTTCGAGAAACGTTGTGTGGTATTTATATTATCACTTTATTTGTTTACATTTGCCTATCTTTCTTTTTATTCATATTAAATATATACAGTTTTAAAATCCTAATTTAATAATATTAGAAAAACCATTTTCTTTTCCCACAAAATTTCCTATGTCTTATATTTATTATATTTTTGTGTTTTCTTTTGTGTGTCTATTTTTCTTCCTAAATAACAGGAGCCTTTTTTTCATCGCATCGGAATTTTAATACTAAGTAATTGAATTATTTTTTGTTACGTATGGTTTTATAATTTTTTTGTTAGTAACGTCGATTCCTTTAGAATTTTCAATGATGTTTCAGTCCCCATGCGTATCTCATACTGTAATTTTTGGTGTGGGGGGGGGGGTGAACCACGCTCCAAGCGGTCGTTGACGCAAGGCTAAAAGAAACAAACGAAATCATAGTTTGAAATTCATGAAAACCGCCTCCCGTGCCGGTCTCGATCTTGGGTGATCGTCTATTAATTCGTTCACAAAAGGGCAACATGAGTGCGCCCTCGCTGGTCTCCCTTGTGAACGTTCGCCCAGTTCCGCGAAACAATTACCCCTCCTCCCCAAAACCTTCGGATGGCCTCCTCGGGGCAGAAAGGCACCGTCCTCTATTTCGTGCATCGGCGAAACCTCCAGGGAATCTGTATTTGTTCAGCTTACAGTATCCAGACGCACGCATTGGAAATCAATACGGCAAATACATGCCACATTCTTCAACAAAGGCGTAATGATATTTGCCTCTGTCGCAGCTATCATAGGCCATGGATATTGAAGAGATCATCGCGTAGGCTGTTGCATCATGTCCGCTGCTAAACTGATATATTACACAGAACTATCTATATTTCGCTTTAAATTATATTTGACTGGGATCTATAATCATAAAAAATAATGCCCAAACATAATCCCAAAACTAATACTGGTTTACCATTTCACATTTAAACTTAAACCATGAAATATATTACGACAATGTCAATATTCTACATAAACAACCAAATACCCTCAACATTACGGCCGATATTTACATTTACTTCCACTCTTTACTTTCTCTTTTTACTTTCACTTTTCTACTTTCACTTTTCTCGTATTTTACTTTAACTTTCACTTTAATTTATACGAGGCACGTTCATAAAGGAAGTGCCCTAGATTATTACATATTTGTTTAGAAAAAGGATACTAGAAATAAATAATGTAATTTATTTTGTAATAAATTATGTAATTTATTTTGTAATAAATTATGTAATTTATTTTGTAATAAATTATGTAATTTATTTTGTAATAAATTATGTAATAAATTATGTAATAAATTTTGTAATAAATTATTGTATTTATTTTTTAATAAATTATGTAATTTATTTTTTAATAAATTATGTATTTTATTTTTTAATAAATTATGTAATTTATTTTTTAATAAATTATGTAATTTATTTTTTAATAAATTATGTAATTTATTTTTTAATAAATTATGTAATTTATTTTTTAATAAATTATGTAATTTATTTTTTAATAAATTATGTCATTTATTTTTTATTTAATTATTGTATTTATTTTTTAATAAATTATGTAATTTATTTTTTATTTAATTATTGTATTTAATTTTAATAAATTATGTAATTTATTTTTTAATAAATTATGTAATTTATTTTGTAATAAATCATGTAATTTATTTTGTAATAAATTATGTAATTTATTTAAAATAAACTTTTTCTAAACAAAAATATAAAAATCTAGTCCACTTTCTTTATGAACGTGCCTCGTATAAGTGAAAGAAAAAGTAAAAAAAGGAAAAAGTGAAGGTGAAAGTAAAAGTAAAAAAGTGAGAGTGAAAGTAAATGTAAATATAAATATCGGCCGTAATGTTCAGGTTATTTGGTTGTTTATGTAGAATTTTGACATTGCTGATAATCTATTTTATGGTTTAAGTTTAAATGGTGAAATGGTAAACCAGTTTTAATTTTGGGATTATGTTTGGGCATTATTTTTATGCTTTTTTGATCCTAGTAAAATATAATTTAAAGCGAAATATAGATAGTTCAGGATATTGTTGATACACTTTTTGACTATTTCGGCACATATAATCGCCATCCAGTTCAATGTATGTGGTGAGCCGCGGCACCAGCTTCTTTATGCCCTCCTTACTCCTGCTCGTCATTTGAAAATTCTCCCCATGTGTTCCTTGAAGGAGGTTAAAAATTGATGATCTGAAGGCGCCAAATCATGGGAATACCACATAAGTCCAAGAGCACCTTGGTGGTGGGTAAAGCTGCGTGAGGACAGGAGTTGTCGAGCAACAGTCACACGCCTCTCGTCAGCATCCGCCGCCTTTTGCTTAGATTTCTCCTTTCGAGTTTTTATTTCAGGGATCTCACAATATCGCTGTGCACTGATGGTCTCCCCCGTGAGGCCAGGCGTGTCGTTCTTCTACAAAATATTTGGAGTAAAATATACGACCTTAATTTATATAAATTTGAACAAAGTTCTAACGTAAAACGAGATAGAATCGACGTGTATCTGATCCACAGGTACTTAGTTATTCCTAGAGGATTATCCGTAAGATTGACACGGATACACGAACAAAAAATGGATTCATTCCACGTTTAGAACTATAGGAAATTTGAAAATATTATAAATTGATTATAATTTTTTTAAAAAAATAATTGGTAATTTTGATGTATAAAAAAATATTGTTTACAAGTAAAGGATTTTGTAAAAATTGAAAATATTATTATTTTTAATAATTGTTTGTTTTTGTTGGCAACATTTCTTGGTTCAAAATTAATAATGAAGTTAAAAATTAATGTTTTTCTGTGGAGTTATTTATAATTTTTATTTATAGATATTTATAATGTTTTGCATATAATTAATGTGAAATCTTCGCGTTAATAAAGACGAATTTATATATAATAAAAATTATAAGCACCTCAGAACTCAGCAAGAGTAATTTGCGATCCATCCGATTCTGGAACCGAATTCAATATTTACACTATTGGCCATACGCTTTAACGCATTTACTCCGGTTACTCGACTTCGGATCGTTAATATGTAAATCAACGCCAAGAGTGAGCTGCTCCCTTTTCCTAAAATAAATATTTCTTACTTTTATGCTCCCTAGTCAGCTCGTGAAGTTTCCCCGTTCACAAAACGAAAGACGGATATTTGCGTCAGTGTAAAGGTTGCGTGATAAATTGTTCTTCTCGGCGACATCTCGTGGTTATAAAAGGAGATCCAGGGTGTGCACCAGCAAAGGAGACTGGTCTGGAAAGTACCCCACCAAGAGGGCAAACATTATTCACGACTTAGCTTTCAACGGAATCTAAATTGTACCTTTTAGCGCTGCTATATGTCACATAGGACGCAAGAAAAATGAGAGTCATCGCATTATGTTGGTCGAGCAGATTTTTTTTTTTCAGCTTCATTTATTGAAGTTTCAGATCTTTTATTCTCCGCCCACTCATAAATTGAGTAAATTGTGATGAATAATTCTGATCATTATTGGATATTCATTCATAAATATTAATACGGTAATATCAATATTAACACTATAATTAAAAGCAGCACCATACAATAGCAAACTGTGACAAAAAGTTATTCCAATCAAATTCAATCTGCAATATTCTGCAATTCTCTCTCATTGATCCGATAAATTCTTTCCAATATTAATTACGCATTTATAACTGAATTCCCTTCCTGGTCCAGATCATCCGATATTAAAATAAATAATTGAAAAATAAATATCTCATTGCCGTATTCAGGTATAATCACATTATTTTTATCAAGTATTTGATCAACTTTATCATTTCTTCCATTGATTAGGTCATAAGATATAACGTTCAAAAGCTATTTTAGACTTTGTTTTTTCTCACTAGTATTTACCTTATTTTTTTAATAAATTAAATATCATAATTATAATTTTCGAATTAATTTTGACCGCACATTTACCATATAAAATATTTGCCATAGAACATTTTAAGATAAACAAAACAATAATAATAATAATAAATACGTACAAAAAGTTATATAATTATAATTTCAACGCACGTATTTAAATAATGGTAAATTAATTACGAATAAATAAATGTGCAATCTGAGATAAGCGACGTTAAATGTCACTGTGGTCAAAAATACGGCGCGAGTGCGTGGCGGGCGGTCTACGTTACAGGCGTGTCGTGAGATAATAGAAGGGTTTCTTTAACCAGTAATTCCGTCAACATGGGAACAAGAAAATTATTAATAAACGGTTTAATTAGCCTTGATGAATATTCAACAAAGCCTACGGTGGTAGTTATAAAATGGAAGGAGTGAACCGATGAAAAAGCGGCCTCGTAGAATAAAAGATCACACGCACTGTGTGTAAATGATTCAGAATAATCGAGTTTAAAGTACGTAAAAATTTACAATTATTAAAATAGAATCTTCCATAAGAAAAATATAATCAAGTATGTGATCCATTTGGAGCAAATGTGGATTTGAAATTTGTCAGTCACGTGAAACCGTTTCCGTATCCGACTGAAGATTTACTTTTATACGGAGTACTCGGATTTTGTGCTCATATATTTATCTGAAATTCGGTACTGTGGAGGATGAGTAATCTCTAGCATAAAGGCGGAAAGAATTATAAGTAAAAAATGTCAGCATTTTGTGTTAAATTACTATCACGCAAAGAAAACATTACGTCACAGCACGCCATAGAGAGAGAGAGAGAGACGGTTCTATGCAACGGTTCTGCGCAACAAAAAATAGTTACTTATTTTTTAATGAAGTAAAGCAGAAATATTTTTATTGAATAACAAGTAGAATTTTATCCAGTAATACTCCATCATATTATGATAAAAAAAACAATACGAATCATTAACGATCCTTGCCGAAAATAAAAGTTAATTTTCGCCGCCATGTTTAGTGACTCCAATATGGCGACTATTTGTTTACATTGTGAACGTAGCTAACAATTTCATCAATTTAATCTTTCGTTATCTCCAGAAGACTGAGGGACAATTATATCCTGCAGTACTCGAGGAGTATATTTAAGAAGAAATTCGGAGGTATGTTTGTTGGGACTGATGCAATAAAATTCAATGTATTTTACAGCTGTTCAATTAATTCACTATCGGTCGAAAGTGTGTACGGAACTAGGAACAGTTAGATTTAGGTTAAATCACTTATTGACTTAAGATTAATATAGAATTAAATATTTGATTCGGGTTTATATCAATAAATACACGGCCAACGCCGGGCACCAAGGCTAGTAATTATCATAATAATCATAAAAACCTTCTCACGTTAGGTGACCCTTCCCAGAGAGCTGTAGAGGACTTGTTCGCTATTCCGAGACACCTCGGCCTGTTTTGAGATGTGTATGTTCCGGGGTTGCAGACCTTGGGCATACGGTAAGAGTTGTCCACTATTCCAATTGTAATAGTCGGCCAGCTGCCTCCGTAACTGGTCAAGGCACGGCGAGGGAAAAAGCTGCGACCCCAAAGCAAACCACCCTCTCTCGCCATCGTAAGGGCGTGGGACAAGTACCCCAAGAGCCCGACCTACCTGCTGCAAGTTTTCTATGGTTTTCCCTGCATCACTTTGAGGCGAATTGCAGGGTAGGATCCTTAAACCATATCCCGGGGGCTCTAGTTAACTCTTGGCTACCTTCCTCTACCTTTTCGCATTCCCCCTTTCCTATTCTATAAGAGGGGAGTTTCCACTATGTGGATTACCCTATACATAGCCTTCAAAAAATAATAATAATAATAATATATTTTGAAATATATAGTTTAGTTAATTTTATGTGCACACAAATAACTCTTCTATATCCTTCATCATATATAAACGAGATTAATATAATCTACTTGAATTAATTTATAGTTTATTTAATTTAATTAAGTAATACTCTCGTATATTATGACTGAAAAACAAAACACGGAACAATGCATCGACTAGTGGCTCCGATAATCTGTTGTGTTCCTCGTGAGCAACGGTGTAATAAAGCATTCTACCACCTGTAAGGACGACGTAAAATTAAATAGTATTTTTCGACACATTCCTATTTCTCGCCCTCTGTCGAAGCAGCACAGCGCTAGTCCGTTATGAATTAAAACTTTTCCAGCGTCACGTGTCCGTTGCGCAGAAATTAAATTTTTACGCCGTAATTCTGTTGCTCTCGCGAGGATAAATCTGCCTCGCACCGGCGTATAATAATAATGCTGTCTACATTCCAGCAATGTGGCTGCTGAATAAGTGAAATTTAATTCCCCGAAATCAAATTGTTCTTGCATTGTGTGCGGGAGGGGGAGTTAAAATACAGCCCTGTCCCCCCCCCCGCCCCGGACCCTCCCCCCCCCCGCCATTATGGGCAGTAAATTTGTCACAACTTTGCCAATCAACGGTGTGATTTTTTGTTGTTTTTTTTAATTTTTTTTTTCCCTCTCTCCCTACAAAAGGGATTTTTGTGAAAGCATTTAAAGGTTGGTTTTAAAATTCGCTTAAGGTTTGCGGTTCAATGAATTTCCGCATTTTTTTTGTTTAGTTTCGCTCTGGTGATTTAATTACGCAATCCATGCGAGCATTTAGATTTTGTGGCTGCTTTATCAAGCATAATGACGTAATAAAATTGAGCTTTACCCAATAATACAGACAGTAACTGTTAAAGGTATCCTGTGTACTCATTAAGAGAAGGGAATAATGTCCATTAAATTGAGCGATTTAGATAAAAGCGAAGAATAAAGCCATTAGCATAATTTACTTAACAGAATCACAATATCACGGCGTCATGTTGAGGATTATTATTTTTCACTTAAGTCCCCGTATAGGACAGAAATACGTAATTAACGCAAACCATTTTCAAATTGAATCGTAATAAAAAATAATGACAAGTATTTTTGTTTAGAATATAAATTAATTATGTACAAGAAGAAACGAAATAATTCGTGGAATAGCCATAAAAAATTAAAATTACATTTTAGGTATGTTGAAAATACTTAGTCATATCGTTGATAATGAAACCATTTTTAAATTTTCTTAAATAACAAGCAATAACTACAAATTTTCAGTCTTACAGACATTTCGCTATTCCTAAATTTCTTCATGGATGCCTGTGAGAGAATTCTCTCGCAGGTGAACCTTCCCAGCGAGCTCTAAAAGATTGGAATAGTCGGCCAGCTGCCTCCTAAACTTTCCAAGGCATGGCGAGGGGTAAGCTGCGAGCCCACAGCAAACCACTCTCCCGCCATCCAGGGAAGGGCGTGGGACAAGTACCAAATGCCCGACCGACCTGATGCAGGTTTTTCTAGGATTTGTCCTGCATTACTTTTAGCCGAATGCCGGGTAGGATCCTTAAAATATAGCCCGGGGGCCCTAGTTAACCCTTGGCTACCTTCCTCCACCCTTCCGCATTCCCCCTTTCAAATCCCTTTCCTATGTTATAAGAGGGGAGTTGCCACTATGTGGATTATCCTATACACCTATACATAGCCTGATAGCTTGTCTACAACCCCCCCCCCGTTCGTATCGGAAGAACCTCGGCCTGTTCTGAGAGTTGTATGTTCCGGGGTCACAGACCTTGGGCATACGGTAAGAATTGTTCACTGTTCCCATTGGAACAGTCGGCAGCTGCCTTCTAAACTGGTCGAGGTACGGAGAAGGGAATGCTGCGTCCCCACAGCAAACTCCTCTCCCGCTATCGGAAGCGCGTGGGACAAATGCCCAATGCCCGAACTACCTGATGAAGCTTTTTTGGGGTTTTCCCTTCATCACTTTGAAGCGAATTTCCTGGTGGGATCCTTAAACTACAGCCTGGGATTCCTAGTTAACCCTTCCTCTACCCTTCCTCATCCCCCCTTTCACTCCCTTTCTAAGCTATAAGAGGGCAGTTGCCTCCATGTTGATTACCCTGATGTACCCTTTTACCACCAAACCCCCAAACAACCTAGTCAAATTAGATTATCCATTATATATATTTACGTGACAACTGTCTCAAAATATTTTGTACGTAACATTATTTGGGTATTTTATATTTATTTAATTGGTAATTTGATTATCATAATTAAACTTGATAATACCGTATCCCCCTTTCTACAAATAAAACTTAATAAAAATAATATATGTATTTGTAGAGTACTGTACATGTCAATTTTTCCTAATTTTACCGTGGAATGAGGAAATACTTTCGGCGTAATCCTCCCAAAGGGGAAATAGAGTGCAATTATTCCACGGGACGCATTGTTTCCTTGGGTAATGTTATGCTCGGGAATTCACAGTACGCACCTCAGTTATGTCTGGGATTATCTCCGGGGCGTTACTGTTGTGGGGGGGTTGCGTGGGTGTGTAGTAAAATACGCAGGCAGCTGCGGAGATGTCTCGCCGCAAATCTCGTAAAGAGTCCTCCAGGAACGTAGCACGCATATATAGCATTTAATTATTGTTATATGTAGCCTGATTTCCTGCGTTCCTCCTTTATAGTTTATATATGGGTGCAAACTGAATGACGAAACATAGCAAATTAAGATGGACGGATAATTTCTATAATAAATATATATAATTAAAAGGATACTCTTTGGATTTTATTACTTATGCTACTATTAAACACATTAACAGCAGATTGTACAAAATCCTACTGTCAATCATCCCCAAACACCTCAACCCAATTTTATTTTTTCGCTTAATCCCTTAATACAAATTCCTACATCAAAAATTAATCCAAATTATTCAAAGAATATCAAATATCAATCATCTACAGATCCACTAATAAAATAAATCCTGCTTGATTAAAAACCACAAGGACCTACTTGACAGCAAAATTGTGCTGTTTACAAAATCTCTCGCTCTAATTGTAATTCGTGCTACACAGGGCGAACTAAACGTTCCCTGAATACCCGTGTTTAATATCAAACTTCCCAACGATAAACAATCTCCTAGTCTCCAGACATGTCATAAATTCTAAACGGACATGTGATTGACAAAATGCTATGATTATAGTCGTTGAACCCAGCCAGGTACAATTCCAGAGATGCTTCACATTAAATCAAACATCACAGCTATTAATGTACACAAACAGACAGTATGAAACTCAACAAATACTATGATCCCTTATTGTTAGGCAACCCATTCGGCTTTCCCATTCTCGTTTGCCTTTTCGTCGCCTTTGAGTGTTGTCAACTGACCAGTGCAGTTGTGTCGCTCTAGGCTCTTCTTAGCACCTGAGGAAAGGGACAAGTATCCCTGGAAACGTTGTGTGGTATATATATTATAACTTTTTTTGTCTTATTTGGCTATCTTTCTTATTCTCTTACTTATGCTGGACAGGGAAATTTGTGTTTCCCGATTTTCAGTATTTTTATGTTAACTTCTAATTGTAGCATACAATAATTATATTGTAATTTTATGTGGTGTTGACGTATGCTGTTTTCTCATACGAGAACAACTGGAATAAAATAAATCAAAATCAAATTACAAGGAATCTTATTTATGAAAAAATCTACGTCTAATTGAAAGTAATGAACAAGAATGATGGCCAATACAGACTTAAAAAAGGATAATATAAATACCACACAACGTTTCTGGTATCCTTGTACCTTTCGTCAGGTGCTAAGAAGAGCCTAGAGCGACACAACTGCACTGGTCAGTTGAAACACTCAAAAACGACGAATACGCAATGACAATGGGAGAGCCGAAGGGGTTGCCTAACAATAAGGGACTATAGCATTTGTTGAGTTTCCTAGTGTCTGTTTGTGTAGGAAGTTTGATATTAGATATATAATCTTATTTATCTAGCCTCCAGGAAGAATCCATAAATTGGCTGAGACTTGCGCGTGATAATCCGACCATGAAGCCTGTTCGCTGCGATTACCAAGTTCCGGAACATGATTTATGATTTTCTGTGAACAGTCCGTGTGCGTTTAGTTATGCTAATCGCACTATTTGTTCATCGCTATCCTTCCTCGTAATCTCACTCGGAATTACTTTCTCCCGAGGAAAGAATAAAAAAAGGGCCGCGAGCTAATAGAGACGAGCTGTTGGACTTTTACAAGTTGTTCTGCCTATGATCGAGGTTCTCGTATCACGCACGACTGCAGTTTGTCTTGACGGTTAAATAACACATTCTTCGGATGCCTAGCGTGATCCATGGTCGTTCCTATCTTTATTGCTTGCTCACTTTATTTATTCTCTACTTGAATGGATCCTTGCGGTCGGAAAGACTTCTTCTCTGCCTTTAAAAAAAACTATAAATCTAACGAAAATTGCACGGTACCTTAGATAAAGGTTATTTTATCTGGGTTTTTTAGTATTGATTTCTTTACTCAGTGATATTTTAGCCCATTTTATCTGCCGTTTCACATTCCCACGACCTCGATTTACAACAGTTGAGAATATTTCATGTTATTTAAATACCACAAGAACTGTTAAGAATATTATATTTATATTTTTGTTTTGTTTTTAATATACACCGAATGTGTTATGCATATTACAACTGCTCTAGTAGTCTAACCATTAATTTTTCTTTGTCACGTCTTAAACTTACTTTTAACTATCATCTAGTGACGTCTTTTCTGGGTTGTGACGTCTTTTCTGGTTTGTGACGTCAATTCACTCCCACACACGTCTGATTTAACACTTAGAAGAGTTAAAATGGTTTGATCCTTATCAGAAAGGAAGCTTGTGATAGAATTCTCTCGCAGGTGAACCTTCCCAGACAGCTCTGGAGGAGGCTACCTTTGGGGATGTAGATGGTTCCTAAACAGTTCTCAGAATGAAGAAGTCAACGATGATCAAGTTGATAAAGTCGTTAACTTGAAAGTGAGACTGAGGACAATTCAGTGCTACTATGTGAAGTTTCAGTGGTATTCGAGCAGTAGTTAGGAAAATTGAACTTTTATTAATGGTGAATTTGGACACCTCTTTTTTTTAGGGCAACAGGCTACATGAGGGTAATCCACGTTGGGCAACTCCCCTTTAATAGTATTAGGAAGGGATTTGAAAGGGGGGATGCGGAACGGTAGAGGAAGGTAGCCAAGGGTTAACTAGGGCCCCCGGGCTGTATTTTAAGGATCGTACCCGGCATTCGCCTAAAGAAATGCAGGGAAAACCCTAGAAAAATCTGCATCAGGTAGGTCGGGCATTGGGTACTTGTCCCACGCCCTTCCGATAGCGGGAGAGGAGTTTGCTGTGGGGACGCAGTATTCCCTACTCCGTGCCTCGACCAGTTTAGGAGGCAGCTGGCCAACAATTCCAATGGGAATAGCGGAAAACTCTTACTGTATGCCCGAGGTCTGTGACCCCGGAATATTCACCTCTCAAAACAGGCCGAGGTGCTTCGGCTTGTGGGAACCTTAGTTCAAAAACGGAGAGGAAAAGGCGTCCCCAAAGGTAGTCCCTTCGTATCTCTCCTACAAGGTTCTGCCTGCGAGAGAATATCCCTCGCAGGTATTGCCTACGAGAGAATAGCCCTCGCAGACCTGTCTTGGACACCTCTGAATCTGCTGCCGGATTCAATAGGTAAACTACCCAGCTTTTGCTGCTAGACACAGAATTATGGGGAATTTCAGCCTGCAAAATTCACTTCGGTAAAAATTGCACAGTTCTCTTTGAAACAGAGCATCTTTGTCACTGTTGATTTGGAAAATAATTATCATTGTGAAAATTAATGTCATATGAAAAAAAAAATTGTTAAGTATAGAAATAGGTATAAGCCCACTTTCTATAGTGTTTATTATCTCATGAATATCTGGAATGAAGCAGATCATGAAAATGGGACTGAAGTATCTTGGGGAAAAAATCTCGTTAGGCAGAATGCTTAGCGACGTTTTATGCACGTAATAAGGTTGGGTTCTACGTCCTAAGTGACATTCCGAGAATCGTTACCAGCCTAACGGCAGTGATGAAAGCTTTTTTTTTTATCTAAATGGCACTTCCCATACATGGCGATAACCAACAGCGTCGTAAGATTGGAAAGTTTGTCACCAAGATAAAGACACGACCTTACCTTCTCAATCCCTTTGAGCCTTCGCGGAAGGTATTCCAGAAGTTTCGGCGAGGAAGAGAGTTTCGCGGGATAAACATTGTTCACGATAAAATCTTTATGCGAAACATTTTTCTTTTTCGTTTCAAGTGCATGCACAAACTACGGGGCGATAGGCCATGAAAATATTTACTAGCATTCTTCATGAACTGTGTAATTAATTAAATTCTATTGACTTTTTGTTTTGCAATTCACGGCAAACCAATAAAATTTTAAGACTTTGTTAACCGCAGAAACATCAAATATATTCAGAGATACTATTTACACGAGATTGGGGGGTAATAACTATATGTCGAAGCACAGGTAGTCAGGCAAACGATGTCCTAGCGGACCAGCAGAAAGAAAGAAACGAGTAATAAACGTTTCAAACGGCAAACCAAAAATTATTGGTCATCCTAGAGTGAGTCTTCCCTAACAAGCAGAACCTGACCACAAGATCACGATACATGTATTCAGCAGTTTGCACTCCTCTTGCTCGACTTCCACTACAATATTAAGTTATACTTTAACCTTACCATTTTTTAAAATGAAAAAATTTACGTCTGATTGAAAATAATGAATAAGAAAGACACCCAATACAGACAAAAAAAAGGGATAATATTAATACCACACTGCAACGTTTCTGGGATCCTTGTCCCTTTAGTCAGGTGCGGAGAAGAGCCTAGAGCGACACAACTGCATTTGTCAGTGTCGTCAACTGACCAGTGCAGTTGTGTCACCATAGGCTCTTCTTAGCACCTGACTAAAGGATCCCAGTAACGTTGCAGTGTGGTATTTATATTACCCTGACTTGGCCATATTTTTTATTCATCACTTTGTTTTAATTAAAGGGATTTAAAAGTATTCGTATCCTAAACCTTTCCAGTATTTTAATTATTCTTCGGCGCTTTACTTCGACAGTAACGTTAATTACTAAATTAATGGTTTTTTTTTATTTTCTGACACCGAGTTGAACGCTTTCGCCTATCCTAATTCTTTCAATTAACTTAATTCACTGTCACTTACCTCAAAAATATATTTCCCGCCACGATGGTAGTTTAATTTCATAGATATCAATTAAAAAAACACTATCAAACACTTTAAATTATATTTTTGCCAGACTTGATACATTTCTGTATATATATATTTTTAGAATGTAGTGTTTTCAGTTCCTTTTGGAGTCCAAAGCATAATTGTTAGTGGCCTCATCCGACTAATGAGTTTTCGCAGCCCCAGGACACTCTTAGTTCCGTCTGCTAATGAGCAGATGCCACGTCGATATTTGCAGTAAGAGTCATCCTGCGGCGTGGGCGGTCATCGCGGCTCATAAATCAATTTCAGAAGCCAGAGCGCTCCAGCATCCTTCACCCCCCGTGCCGGCTTTGAAGTCCACGTTCCACAATATATATATATATATATATATATATTCATTAAAATATCTATTCTGGGCTCGTAGAAACCATACGGTAACGCTCAATACGTGGACTTAGTGAATCAAACCGAATAGAGGAAACTTGAATGAGATAACTACAAGCAATTCTTTACCTTGCTTCTCATACACGTCATCATATGTAATGTAAATAAATCTTCCTTCCCTTCCACGGACTGAAAATGGAATACATTCCGATAATTGCTCGTAATTGGCTTCTGCCACGAAGATTTGTCTACAGTGTTTGCAATTTATGAAATCGCTCTTGGGACTAGTTTTTTTTTCCTTTTTCTAACGTCGTCCTTCTGCCTGATAGTTTCAATATAAAGTTGTTTTGCAATTACTACTCTTCTGTTACTTCCCATCTCTATGATATTAAGATGATTAACCTTTAAATGTATATTAGCTTATCCTGCACTAAACTGGTGATAATGGGCGGCATGTAGCCTGAAAGAGGGAGCGACGGGGAGGGGTGGGGGCGATAAATATGGCACGCGACAGGCCGTGAAGTTGAGAGTCGTGTACCATAGTTTTAAACACTATATTAAGACTAGCATTAAGCAGAGTATAATTAAAAAACATTGTTAAGAGAGGGTTTTTATATAAACCCTGGAAATAGTAAAAATAGTTAAGGTCATTTGATTCAATTAATGTTTTCTTTAATTAAAACTGATGACAATTATTTTTTTTACATTTTAACTAAAATGCCAAATATTAATGAAGCATTTTTTTTAATTGGGCATTTTCAAGTTTGTGACAACATTAGATAGCCCCAAAAATTATTTACTACTTCAGTACAACGTTTTTGAGTAGTTTATTTGTAAAGGGATCAAACAATAGACACTATGAAACTCAATAATTGCTATGATCCATTATTATTACGTTTTTACCAGTGTCGTTGCTCCCTTATTGTTACGTTAACCTCTTCGGCTCTCCCACTGTCGTTACGTTTTCGTCGCTTTTGAGTGTTGTCAAGTGACGAGTGCAGTTGTGTCGCTCTAGGCTCTTCTTAGCATCTGACGAAAGGAACGCGGATCTCAGAAACGTTGTTGTGTGGTATTTATATTACCCCCCTTTTTTGTCTGTATTGGCTACCTTTCATATATTCATTGTTTCGATTCCATATCAGACAAGGGTACAATCTCTGTCACTGTTTCAAGGTATAATAATAGCCACCCACAATTTCTTTTTCGTGTTAATGCGATGGCAACACGGCGGAAGAATTATAAATATTTATGAAGGAGGTTTTTGAAGCGAGTTTCCCAGGGTACGTACGCTCACGGTTTGCTGGCTGTGGAAATAATAAAAAGGACGACCAGCACCGTGATGGGAGGTCGGGACACGAGACTCCCTCGGGAGAGCCAAGTTAGCTGCCAACTTCGGCGCACAGAATATCCCCACCAGCGGGCATTTGCATACGCGCAAGTGTGCAACAATAAATTGCCCGCAAGGCCGACGGAAAATTCTTTTAAAAAAAAATGTACTAATTGCCAGAATTAACATATTATGAATAAAACAAGGAGAATCTGAAACGATCTCAGTGGATCACATCCCGCGCTGAAGGCAGCCATTCAGTCTTCTAATACAATATTTCGTTTGTGCGACGGACAATAATAAAACCGCAGAGGCAAACAAATATTTTATAATTTTCCTCTAAAATGATATTTTTACGTTTATACAATTATTTATTATCAGTAGTTAATATTATTTTAAAAATTACGTCTGATTAAAAATAATGAATAAGAAAGGTAGCCAATACTGACAAAAAAAAAGCTTGAGTGTTGTCAACTGACTAGTGCAGTTGTGTCGCTCTAGGCTCATCTTCGGCACCCTCATAAAAGGTACAAGGATATCAGAAACATTGTGTGCTATTTATATAATCTCTTATTTTGGTCTGTAATTGGCTATCTCTATTATTAATTATTTATTATTCATTTTTTCATGCTAAAAATATATTTATGATTTTAGTTACAGTATAAAAAATAAAATAAGTATAATAAATAAATAAATTTATTAGATTCAATTTACCCACACTATATTTCATGTAATTAATTTAAGAAATGTTCAATTGCAGACAATTAATTATATTGACTATGTCCCGATCAATTCTGGGTCAACTTTAATCAATTTTTCCTATTATTTGGAGTTTGTTAAAATACTAAATTTATAATTAAGAAATCCTTTTGCATAATATAGTTTTAATAATAATAAGATAGATAGCCAAATACAGACAAAACAAGAGATAATATAAATAACACACAACTTTTGTGGTATCCTTGTTTCTTTCCTCAGGTGTGAAGAAGAGCCTTGAGCGACACAACTGCACTGGTCAGTTGGAAACACTCGAAGGCGACGAAAACGCAACGGCAATGGGTGAGCCGAAGGGGTTGCCTAACGATAAGGGATCACAGCATTTGTTGAGTTTCAAAGTGTCTGTTTGTGTACATTAATAGCTGTGATGTTTGATTTAATGTGAAGCATCTCTGGAATTATACCTGGCAGGGGGTCAACAACTAAAATATTAGCATTTTGCCAATCAAATTGTATGATTAGAATTGATGATATGTTTGGAGACAAACAGATTGTCTTTTATTTTAGACACATGTTCCTTGATACGTGTATTAAGGGAACGTTTTGTTCGCCCCATTTAGCAGGAATTACAATTAAGGGCAAGTGATTTTGTAAAGAACACAGTGTCTGCTGTAGGCGTCAAGTGGGTCCTTGTGGTTCTTAATCAAGTTTCTTTCCTGTTAATTTAATCTTAGATGTCTGTGTTAAGTTCTTAATTAGTTTTATAAAAAGCACGTGTGTGATTTACGGTGATGTGATTGTCCCTTTCCCAACTACATGCAGCTTTACGACTACAATTTTTTCTTACACCTCACGCAGAATTTTTATGTGTAAGAAACCAACTTGAAAATTGGCCGAGATTGCGGCTTGAACGACCGCGTGGTCTCGTTAGCTCTGGCTGGTGTGGCTAACGCGAAATTATGTAATTTCCTGTTCGCGTTGCTTCTCACTTCTGCGTAATTGCTCCTGCTTGGATTTCCGGCAAAGGCTCGCTTGAGCCGTCATGCAAATACGAGCGACGGCAGATTCGTGGGCAAAGGCAATACACGTTGAGGGAACATCATATCGACGGAACTACAAGCATGGTCATTCCTCTTACATAATGAATGTACCACTAAAATAAATAGATAAGAGCGTTCCATTTAGTTCTGCGGAAAATCATTATTAATTACAAACATAATTAATTATTAATTTAATTAAATAATTTTAAGATTTTGAATAAATCTATTTTTATTCGTTTATATAACAAAAGCAGCAATTACCACAAAATAAAATTAATACAAATTAAAAAATCTGTAATCAAATTTAGACATCCAGGTTTTTTTTACTAGTTTTCTAAGAGAGTCAGACCGTCATAGAGTTAATTAAACCTGCAGATATGTTGGGGACTTTTATGTCAAAACAATTATTTATTCCTGTATACCTCAAGTTTTACTGATGAAAAAAAATATCTGACATTTATTATAATACAAACACATATATAAACAAAGCTAGAACATTGTTTATTAACAAACAAAAATTAATTATACCGACGTCTCGTTCATTTTAGGGCACCTTCAGGTTTAATCTACAATTTATAAATTGATAACATAAGTAAATAATTTTTTTAGGGATATCTACAAAATATTTAATTAATTTTAAAATTTATGATACTGTGTTAATTAAATACTTTTGGCATTATTTTAAAATAATTTAGTAATGAGAGCAGGATTTTTTTCTTTTAGGGCAACATGCTACATGAGGGTAATCCACGTTGGGCAACTCCCCTTTAATAGCATGGGAAGGGATTTGAAATGGGGGATGCGTAAGGGTAGAGGAAGGTAGCCAAGGGTTAACTAGAGTCCCCCGGGCTATAGTTTAAGGATCCTATCCGGTATTCGCCTAAAGAAATGCAGGAAAAACCCTAGAAAAACATGCATCAGGTAGGTCGGGCATTGGGTACTTGTCCCACGCCCTTCCGATAGCGGCAGAGGAGTTTACTGTGGGGACGCAGCATTCCCTTCTCCGTGCCTCGACCAGTTTGGGAGGCAGCTGGCCGACTATTCCAATGGGAATAGAGGACAACTCTTACCGTATGCCCAAGGTCTGTGACCCCGGAACATAAACCTCTCAGAACAGGCCGAGGTGACTCGGCTTGTGGGAACCTTAGTTCAAAAACGGAGAGGAAAAGGCATCCCCAAAGGTAGCCCCTTCGTATCTCTTCTACAAGGTTCTGCCTGCTACGATTATTTTATCCTGTCGTGATTTTTCTTTACATCGTTCCTTCGCATGCACTATACTCGTTACCGTGCTGCTAAATCACATCATTACTTTACAGCCCAGTGTGTTTTCTCCTGTTTTTCTTTTAATAGATCACCGTCACTGTAACGGTGTTTTTTGACTGTATAGTAGTAGATGCCCCTGAGGTTTTACGATTGCGTGACGTGCGGAACCGCAGCGCTCAATCTTGCTCGTAGTGGCATGGCGATGCCCACACCAGCTTGGCTTGTCAGCCTTCATCTAGTCAGCCACTAACGTGTCAACATGTAATCACACTACATTAATACGCATCAATATCCCTTAAAGGCATTGCGGATTGCACTTTCAAGTCCTCTTCACCCCCTGATACTTAGATCTGAAAAGGACCCTTTATCCCTACAGATTACTTTGTTCAACGCAGAAACATCAAATAAATTCAGAGATACTATTTACAGGAGATTTGGGGTAATAACTAGATGTTGAAGCACAGGTAGTCAGGCAAACGATGTCCTAGCGGACCAGCAGAACGAAAGAAACGAGTAATAAACGTTTCAAGCGGCAAACCGAAAAATTATTGGTCATCCTAGAGTGAGTCTACAATCTGCCATAACAAGCAGAACTTTACCACAAGAACACGATACATTTATTCAGCAGTTTGCACTCCTCTTGTTCGTCTTCCACTACAATATTAAGTTATACTTTAACCTTACCATTTTTTTAAAATGAAAAAAATTACGTCTGATTGAAAATAATGAATAAGAAACACAGCCAATACAGACAAAAACAAGGGGTAATATAAATACCACACTGCAACGTTTCTGGGATCCTTGTTCCTTTCATCAAGTGTGGAGAAGAGCCTAGAGCGACACAACTGCACTAGTCATTGACAACACTCAAAACTGACCAATGCAGTTGGGTCGCTCTAGGCTCTTCTCCACACTTGATGTAAGGGACAAGGATCCCAGAAACGTTGTGTGGTATTTATATAATATATATTTTATTATATTATTATATTTATATTACCTTAGTATTGACTATTTTAATTATTTTTTAATTTCACTACATAATTTTTGAACAAACTTTTAAGGAACATTATTTGCAAGAAAACTTTAAACACATTAATTGTGGAAATAAAAGTTCGCAGTGCAATGTTTGTATTTACTTATTGTGTGTTTAATAAAAGTGTTAAATAATTTCCTTCTAATCGATTTACTTATTTATTTATCCAAATAAGTTTCAATCAAACATTATAAATTATAATAAAATAGATACATTACTATATTTAAAATTAAATTATTTAAAATATTTTGTTATTGAATCAGAGAGGTAGCCAATTCGGACAAAAAAGTGATAATATAAATACCACACAACAACGTTTCTGGGATTCTTGTTCCTTTAGTCAGGCGCGAGGAAGAGCCTGGAGCGACACAACTTCACTAGTCAGTTGACTAGTGAGTGAATGTAAGATTCGGATTTGAGTTTTGTCAACTGAATAGTACAGTTGTGTCGCTCTAGGATTTCCTTAGCACCTGGAGGTAAGGGACAAGGATCCCAGAAACGTTTCAGTGTGGTATTTATTTTACCCTTTTCTGTCGGTATTCGCTATCTTTCTTATTCCTTACCAAAAAAAATATTTAACGTAATATTAATCCAATTTTTCTGTATAAATTAAATTATTATTAATAAGACTTAACAGTTGACAGTTAAAGTAATTATAATTTAATTTAACACCATTAAGCACAATACAAATTATCTGAACGTCAAAACCAACACTTAATTTATCAAGTATCATTTATAATATTTTAACACCTGTGGTATTTTCAAACACATTATCTTTGTTGTTTCTTCCCTAACACCTTTATATAAATTTAATCCTCACAGTTAGTCTGATAAGGGCCCACATCCTCCGCCCCCGACAGAAACATGATGTTAAATTAAATTATTTTCCCTTAATGATGAAAAATATCTGACATTCACAATATATCAGGAAATTATTTTTCTTAACTAATGATTAAATAATCGAGGCATTATTTATATACGAAATTGTTAGTAAAAATTAAATTAAAATATTAAATAAATTTTATAAATAATTGTTATTAATTTCTAAATTGTAGATTAAACCTGAAGAGATCCGAAACTACAAAACTTATTCTGACAACATAGTCTTCATATTTAGTAAGATTAAATCCATTACTGGGGAATAAAACTACCAAAAAAAATGGTTTTTTTATTAAGTTAAAATAATATTATCAATTATAATATAATCACGAAAACGTTAAAAATAAAATTAATCTCCTACTCGTTGTGTAAATCATGAATAGTTGCGGTGATAAAAGTTCTTAACGTGATTTATTTATACTGGACTAATTTTAAGAAAATAATTATTTTTTCATGTACGGTTCTTAGCATCTTGTTCATTGTCCTTTGTCTAGGACATGCTGTCCCTTGTACTTCAAGAAAATATTTTTCTCGTGTAACGACTGATATATGAAGTCTCATGCGTGATGTGCTTGACCCAGAACTAAGCAGTTTAAATTATTTTCATACATAAGACTGGTATTTATTTTTTTTTGCTCTTGAAACGGAATACTGTGTTACAAATTTGATGTGGCATTATACGAAAAATATGTTATGTGTGTGGACTCATATGTGATGATAATTTCCTCAACATTGGACTCATGGAAAATTAATCTACAATATTTTCTCTCAATACAACCAACATGGTAGCTGTACGTTAAGTATTTACATTACTGTACACATGCCACCATTACGAAGAATATTTTTTTACCAAAGTAATTAAAACCTTTCTCATTCGTTGGCTGAACGAACTGGATCCTCGATCTTCTTTTAAGAAGAAGAAAAAAATATTTAACCCTCTTCCGGGACATGAAATAGCAATTAAAACTGAGAGAGTGATAGATTTTTCATCTGTCGCTTCCAGAGCTCTGGCTGGGAAAAAGATCGTCGGTGATTAGGGGTGTGGAGGGAGATGCTGGTGGACAGGGACGTTGGAGGAGCACTAATGGCCTGCTAACAGATCCAAAACCGAGCATCGTCTTCGTGATGACCGAGAGAAAACGTGAAAGACGATCCACACATTCGTGTCATCAGTACAAACCCACGAAAAATTAATAACGACTATGTGTCACAATCTTACATTCGTAGATTTATAAAAACCGTTTATTGGGCATAAATTATTTAAACCAGAGCTTGAAATTCACCAATATCTATGCATATAAATAAAAATATTTCAAGCCTCTATAATCGTGTATGTTCCCGGGTCACAGACCTTGGCCATACGGTAAGAGTTGTTCGCTATTCCCATTGGAAAAGTCGGCCAGCTGCCTCCTAAACTGGTCGAGGCACGGAGAAGGGAATGCTGCGTCCCCACGGAAAACTCCTCTCCCGCTATCGGAAGGGCGTGGGACAAGTACCCAATGCCCGACCTACCTGATGCAGGTTTTTTGGGGTTTTCCCTGCATTTCTTTAGGCGAATGCCGGGTAGGATCCTTAAAATATAGCCCGGGGGCCCTAGTTAACCCTTGGCTACTTTCCTCTACCCTTCCGCATCTCCCCTTTCAAATCCCTTCCTATGCTGTTAAAGGCCAGTTGCCCAACGTGGATTACCCTCATGTAGCCTGTTGCCATAAAAAAAACTTGAATATATTCCTATACATAGGAGGTTTTATAGAATGACATGCAGATAAAAAAACATGAATTTACCCGTACCTTGGATATAGATTATCTGTATCTTTTCTTTGTAAGCAACACTTCATCGAAAATTTGTACATGTAAACCTCTATGTAACGTTAGACCGTATCAAATTCTACGGTATAAATAGGATATTGGTAAGCTCTGTAAGCAGATATAAGGGACACCGGATCAACAGTGTTGACAAAGGAAACACAACTCGTGTTGTTCTGCAACAAGATGGCCGCATGAAACTGTATCAGTGACCACTACAGGAACATACATACATACAAATATACATCCTTTTTTATTATATAAATTGGCATAACTTTATTTTGCATTACAAATAATAATAACCATAATTTTCTTTCGCATTGCCCAGTCTTGTTACGCAACCCCTTAGTTTTCCCTTGGACCTCCCCCCTCCCCCTCCATTCCGCTCTACCGAAAATTTCAACCGTCTTAACGTGCTGTGTTTATGACCTTCCTTTCATTGCGACGGATCAAGAGGACCAAAGCTGAGAAAAAAAATTATATCGAATCACCGAGTAAAATTAAACGGTTTAATATTTAAATAAAGACGCCCTTATAATTTCAATTATTAAATACGTTAATTTAGCCGTGCTTTCTTTGTTATCAGCCGACTAAAGTGCTCGTTGCCTTAGCTGATAAATTATCTTAACGATTTAATTTGAAAGACACCAAGCTCAGCAAATATTAGAACCTTCAAGTACTCGTCGTTAGCCTTTTTTTTTTGCCCCTGAAACATTGGCAGCCTGCGTCTCACATAAAGCGAGCAATCCTTTGTAGCGCATCCAGTACAGCAATTTCACGTCATTCCACAAATTGGCTTGTTACTGTGAAAGTACAAACCCGGATCTTAAAAGGTGCCCCATCTCAAAGAGCCGCTGTAATTAATTTAATACTCCCGGAGAAAATTGTGCTAGATCCTTGGAAAGACTAGAAGCGCCACTCTGGACTGCTAATGACTTGTACTTAATCCGACTGCCTTTCTTTCCTTCTTCCCTTCCTTGTGACCTGAGTTTTATAGTGTATTTAATTTCTTCTTGGTGTAGAAAGAGAGCCGTATCCATTGGACGCGCAAAAGCAATCCACCAACACGAATTACAAAGTAAAAGGTACGACTGCTAACGCAGAACTAATTCTCAACCAATTACATTTTGGAACATCAATCACCAACGTCTGCGTCTGGCTACGAATAACGGTTGAGCTAACTTGATTTAAAATATTCACAGTTAAATAATTATTCCTTTTAGTAATTCGTTTGTCCTTACTAAATGAGAAATCACTCATTTTATTGTACAGTAGAAAATATTTAATGGAACAACTCGCAAATTAAAGCAACTAAAGTCCAATTCAGGTCATCTTCACACCATGAAAGGTTAATAAACCTGTTATTGCCATACAACAGCTTCCTATGGCATAGATATTTATATATTTCAATAAAAATAACAAAGATATTTTCAATATTACCTTAGTATTGTCCTATTTATTATTCCTCTTTTTCTGTATCAATAAAGACGAATATCAATCATTTACAGATCTACTAATATTCTTTCCCACTTGATTGAAAACCACCCAAGGACCTAATTGACAGCAAACATCGTGATTTTTACAAAATCTCTTGCTCTAATTGTAATTCCTGCTACATGGGGCAAACAAAACGTTCCCTTAATAAACGTATCATGTCTAATATCAAAGACAATCTGTAGTATCCAAACATAGAATCAATTCTAAACATACATTTGATTAGCAAAAATGCCAATATTTTAGACATTGACCCCAGCCAGGTACAATTCCAGAGATGATTCACATTAAATCAAACATCACAGCTATTAATGGAACAAACAGACAACTATGAAACTCAATAATTGCTACGATCCCTTATAGTTATGCAACCCCTTCGGCTCTCCTATTGTCGTTGCGTTTTTCGTCGCCTTTTGAGTTTTGTCAACTGACGACTGCAGTTGTGTCGCTCTAGGCTCTTCTCAGCACCTGAAGAAATGGACAAGGATCCCAGAAACGTTGTGTGGTATTTATATTATCACTTTTGTTTGTCTGAATTGGCTATCTTCCTTATTAATTACTTTAATATTTGTGTTTAGAGAACTATATCATTCAAATATCCTCCGGTGCTATGTTTTTTTTAGAACGGATTCTTGACATCCAGCATCTGGCAACTCTGTCACATATCGCATCGTAAAAAAATTGGCAACGCTGCGTGTGTTATATCACGGATCATTCTGGCTTATTCTCCTAAAGTTGGAATTTTACCTAACTGAAAAAGGTGATACGATCTTACGACCTGGGTTACGAATTTTCAACACAACCCTTCTATCAAATAACCCCTTCCAGGAATTTTTTCCCATGCTTCAATAAGAACGTCTCGCAGGCCGTGTGACTAGTAGCACCGTTCTTTTAGAAAGAAATATATTTTGCGGGTTGAATATTCAGATTTCTCAAAATTCAAGTGTTTTTTGAGAAAATAAAACAGATGTAACCTTTATAGTTTAAGGCCCCTTAAAAATTAGACGTGAACAACGATCTCGGTTTCACAGTTATTCAAAATTATCTAGATTGGATAAAACTTGCCTTCAAGAGTTGTACTTGCAGGAACAACTGATCTGAATCAGATTAAATTGGGGGGAATTTGTTTTAAAAAAATACGATCTTAAGCCTATTAAAATTTTTTAAAAAAAGATATATTATATATTTATATATTTAAATAAAAATAACAAAGATATTTTCAATATTACCTTAGTATTGTCCTATTTATTATTACTTTTCTCTGAGTTTTGTAAATATATATGTAAATAAAATGGAGTTTGTGTTTTACAATCATTTTCATACATATATAGAGATTAAAATAGTTGATGTTATTTACGAATATTTTTTTTTCTCTCGGTAAATCGAAAAAATTCACTCGATTTTCGGCGTGAAATCTGCGGAAGCGTTCGAGTAATTCTACGGCACTGACGCTGTTTCACTCGGAGGAGGTGACAATTTCGGATGATTTGTATATGTTTTTTAAACCGTAATCGTATTCGTTCCCCAATTAGTCCAAAAGGGTAAAAAAAAAATTTTAAATTATAACATTATTCTTGTCTGTATATTGCATATTTATGTATGAAATGTATCATTAAAATTAAAGGATCAGGATGAGGAAAAAAAGCAAAAATGAACCATTGAGCCAGTCGAGAAGATTCCATTCCATTGGATCACAATACTTCACGGCCCAACTTTATGGATCAATGATGACTGGTCCAGTGAATTAATTCAGAAAGAAGGAGAGCTTTAAACGAATCTCCATAACATTGACCATGAAGTTTGAATTTTAAAATAATTGTTAATGAAAACCGATGTTAACGGAACGAAGAGGCTGTCACTTCCAGAAAATTGCGGTACAGAAACAATCACGTGGGAAACATTAGGAGTGAAACGATCTTGAAAGTAATTATTCTTATTTGGTGTCGCGTCGTTTGATGTGGATGGTGGGCGTAGTGTTTCCGAGCTGAGGACAGGAGCCTCATTCAGTTAGACCATCCCCGTGTAAAGGCAGATCGCCCTGCAAATACAGGGACTAATTACAGAGAAAGGTCTGCGGTCAGCGTCGGACAAGGGAGAGCTAATGGAGTCTCGTCTTCTCCAGAGACTCGAGGTGCCTTTGCGGAGCTACTCCATTGATTGCATTATAATTATTTGCTCTGGTGAAAGAAGAAAAAACATATTTTGGCGCTTCAACTATGAATATGGGACTATGAAAAACAGTGATCCTGTAATTAAAAAGAACGACTTCAAAAGCATTTCAAGTATTAAATGCGTGACAACGATTTCTGTTAGTGACAGAATTTGGTTCTGGAGTACACGTAAAGAGTCCTAGAAAAATTAATAAGGGATTCATATAGTGTGAGTACAGCAATAAAACTCCACCACCCCCAATCCACTAGCAGGCAACGTTTGTAAAGACAAATACAGACCACAACGTCAGCGTAGTTAGTGGACAATTAATTTTATTCATACTCATTAGCGATAACGTTGCGATAGAGTTGGTTATCAAATAATCGTTAACGGTCCTAATTGGAAGCATACAAATTATGAAGGATTAAATGTAAATAAAGCTGCTGGTACGAAACTGAAGGCTTTCCCATAGAATATGTAGAGTAATATATGTCCCTGTCACAACATTGACACACGACGGCCACGCCATCTCTTGGAAGCTTGTTCAACGATTTCCCGGACAATTTTTTATTAAAAATACGTGATACTGTCAATAATAACTCAAACAACAGTAGAAAAACACGTTATTTTGCGTCGATTCATTTTAATTTATTATCATAATCCCCTTTTCAACCCAATAGTATGCGTTCTGTGTTTCTCAAACTATTTAAAATTTCCCAGAAAGCAAGTCTCAAAAATTGGCAATGGTCTCCTTGTTCGATGTGAATTACTTTCATGTGGATCATTTTCTAAGATTAGGGAAAATCAGACGCAAGGGTGAACCTTCCCAGAGAGCTCTGGAGGAGGCTACCTTTGTGAATGCCTCCTCCTCTCTCTGGTTTTTTGAACTAAGGTTCCCACATGCCGAGGCACCTCCGCCTGTTTCTGTTTCGGGGTCAATGACCTTGGGCATACGGTAAGAAATGTTCACTGTTCCCATTGGAACAGTCGGCCAGCTGCCTCCTAAACTGATCCAGGCACTGCGAGGGGAAATCTGCGACCCCACAGAAAACCCCTCTCCCGCCAATTTAAGGTCGTTGGACAAGTAGCAAATGCCCGACCTACTTGATGCAGGTTTTTCTAGGGTTTTCCCTGCATTAGTTTTCGGCGAATGCCGGGTAGGATTCTTGCACTATAGTCCGGGGGCCCTAGTTAACCCTTGGCTACCTTCCTCTACGCTTCCGCATCCCCCCTTTCAAATCCCTTCCTATGCTATTAAAGGGGAGTTTCCACCATGTGGATTACCCTCGTATAGCCTATTCCATTAAAAAAAACGGTTGTGAAACGTGGACTCTTAATAATAATGATAAGCACTTACTCAGAATATTTGAACGCAAGATACTGAGAAGGTTACACGGACCTGCATGTACGAATGGAGAATGGAGAATTAGAACAAACAGAGAACTAGAGCAGCTCATGAATAACGAGGACATTTTTAGGTTTATCAAGAGCAGAAGGTTGGCCTGGGTGGATAAAAGCAGAACACCTAGACGGATTGAAAGGAGGAAAAGGGGAAACCCCCGACAAGATGGGTAGATGACATCGAGAAGGATGTACAAACCATGAAAGTAAGAGGATGGCGGAGACTGACACAGGAGAAATTGTTAATAAGGTCCACAGGAGAGGGCGGAATGGAAGAAAATTGTTAATAAGGCCAAAACCTCACATTGGGTAATACCGCCAATAAAAGAAGAAGAAGGAGAAGTGTATTGATAATTTATTCTTCTTAATAACAGCCGATTACATACGGAATGTATGTCGCATCTACGGACAGAAAATGACGGTTACGGCAACGTAGTTACGCTTCTGAAAAAAAAATGTATTTCTCATTCATCATTATCAATAGCACGACAGCCCTTTGTGGACCTTTGTGTTATCGCCATTCCCCTTTATTTAGCGCAGCATTTCTCTTCCGATTATCCTTACATCCTCCTCTCACACCTTCTTCCCATCTCAGTCTTGGTCTTCCGGCTTTTCCTTAAACCATTGCCCGGGGACCCCTAATTAAACCTTGGCTACCTTGCTCTACCTTTCCGCATCCCCCCCTTTCACTCCTTTTCCTATGCTATAAGAAGGGAGTTGCCACTATGTGGATTACCCTGTCTACACCTCTTTTTATTATTATTCTCTTTTCCGATATTAATAAATTAAAAATAATTTCATACCTACATAACATTGCGAGAATTGACACTATCATGTATTTTAGCAGAAATCGTAACTTGAAAAATGTAATAGCTTAATATGACTTAAAAACATAAAATTGAAAGTACTTGTGTCCCAGTATCTTAGCATCAGGTGAAATATGTGCTTGCTTTGAAGGGCTCAACAATTCTATGTGACATGTTTGGTCCAAAGTAAATTATTTATTCCACAAGCATCTGTAAACTACTCTCAAGCTCCGGGATATCTTCTCAATAGCACAAAACTCCGAAAGGTATTTATTGCCAAACTTTTCTAGTGGAGCCAGAAACTTATGTACGCTGAGCTCTCGAAGTTTCCTCCCCCCACATCCCCCTACCACCCCCTCAAATTCACTCGCAGAACTAGTTTCGAAAACCTTTCTCCCACTAAGGCACACCATAAGCTGCACGTCAAGTGTAACACAGTGCTTCGTAAACCATCCATTAAATATTACCTTCTGCACACTTACACAATTTTTTGTCGATTCAAAGTTTTACCCCCTGATTCGATATCTCCTCCCTATCTGAATAAAAATATATACCAAAAATGGAAGAAGTTGCTCGCCAAAAGCATTATAAGAATTAGAGAGCGACGGCATTCCCGGTGAATATGTTGCAGATAAATTTCTCGGGTCTCAACCCGAGCAAATTTGTTTGTTGAATAACAACGTTTCGACGCCAAAGCTCCGTCGTCGTCATCAGGTTAACTGTGTAATCCCGACGTTGTTACGTGGTGGTTAAATAATAACTTGAATAAAACACTCTCGGGATTTCTACTCGATATTAATCATTTATTATAAACCTGATGACGATGGCGGAGCTTGCCGTCGAAACGTTGTTATTCAACAAACAATTGGCCCGGGTTGAGACCCGAGAATTTTATCTACAACATTATAAGAATTCTTGTGCCTTTATTTAAATGATTAATAAAGACTATATACGGCGCCAAAAGCATCTGAAAATGATTTATGCATTTTTTACGACTTTAAAAGCCACAATTAATTAATTACATAAGTATTTCAATATTTTTTATTTACAACAAAATGAACTAAATATAACTGTCTATTCTGTGATTCTAGTGAATGTCTATTTCTTCGTAAAAATTCCTAGAAAATTAGAGGAAAATTTATTTTATTACAGTATAATGTGTCTCTGTTCAGATTGTTATTTTGAGCTTCCATCATTAATTAATCAATATTTTAATACATTACATAATTCCCCAATAAATGACAACTAACGAGGTTCTTCCTGTTCTGTAATATTGTGGCATTGTAATAGCACAAGTCTGTAGATGGCCTGTGAAGAGACTAACAAATGCTTTCAAACTGCTTTAATCGCGCAAAGTACTCTGGTGACGTCATGGCCAATCGCCGATGGCTGTGGCGAATGCCAGGAATACTGAGTTACTACGGACGATGGGTTTTTTTTTGGTCTGTCCCTTCTGCATTTCATTCAGAGAAAACTGCCCACGATGAAATGAGATAATTCCATTACATCGCCACTGTGTGGATGGAAAAAAAAAATTGTTACGTGGCATGATGAATGCAACAGCGAAAAAAAGAGCAAGCGTCTGTCCAGCATGATGATAATAAAAATAAAGTAAAAAATTCCGTAGGACATTTCCATACCGTGAATTATATTGCTACAATTCATTAATAGATATAACATTACTGAAAAGTAAATCAATGATTATTTTACACGTGACAAACTATGATTAAATTTAAATACTTGGTTGTATGATCAACGTCACATTATTATATTTTAATACTAGCTGGGTGCCCGGCGTTGCTCGTGTACTTATTTATATAAACTCGAAAAAGTATTTAATTGAATACTAAAATATATTCCTTGAGTATTTCAGGATATAATCGTCACTCAGTCTTCATACATTACGAAATATTACATTGATGAAATTGTTAGCTAGACTCACAACTAATACAGCGCGAAAATTAACTTACATTTTCCCCAAGGATGGTAAAGTAATTCGTATTCTTCTTTATTATCATTCGATGGAATATTGCTGTATAAAATTATACTTTTTATTTAAAGAAAATATTTCTGCTTTATTTAATTCCTAATAATCTCCTTCGTTCGTTGCGTAGTAACGTCTTTTTCTCGCGTGACGTCATTGTCTCTTGGCGCGCAGTAAATTAATATTTAATGATCACGGTTTTTAATTATAATTCTTTCCACATGTATACTTTATATTAAATAAAAATATTTCTGCTTTATTTCATTACGAAATACAGAACTATATTTAGGATGCGTCAATGTCTTGAAAACTTATGACGTCATCGTCTCGCGCAGTAATTTAACACTAATTCGTAACTTATTTCAATTATAATTATTTCCACGTTTATTCTAGAGGTTTCTCACCCCCACAGTACCGGTTCTCGATTTTGGCAGAATACGTATACCAATTTTTGTTAAATTCTGTCCACGCGATAATATTTGTATACAAAACAACGTAAATACAAACAAATATACACGCTATTTTATTATATAGATAGATTTAGATCTCTACCAAGTAAAAACATTTTCATAACATCTTAATATAATTGGCTGTTCAGTTATTTCAAAATATAACATGGATGGTTGGTAACATCCTGATAACATCAAATTTTAACTGAAATGATCATGCTACAGTTTAAACTTAATGCCTGTTCTAGAATAATTTTTTTTAAATGAAAAAAAGAACGTCTGATTGAAAATAATGAGTAAGAAAGATAGCCAATTCAGTCAAAAAGGGGTCATATAAATACCACACAACGTTTGTGGGATCCTTGTGCCTTTCGTCAGGTGCTAAGTAAAAACACAACTGCACTTGTCAGTTGAGATCACTCAAAATCCATTTAAAGCCTTAAAGCCTTCTGAGTTTGTCGACTGACTAGTGCAGTTGTGTTTCTCTAGGCTCTTCTTAGCACCCGACGAAAGGAACAAGGATCGCAGAAACGTTGGGTGGTATTTAAAATAACCCTTTTTGACTTTCTTGTTCAATATGAGTATCTTAATTCACTTAGTTCGTTCAATATTTGTTTATACGTCGATAAACAACTTATTTTAACTGAATTATACCTTAGACATGTACTGTTGGGATCAATTATTAAATATTACTTAACCTCTAGAGACAAATTAGCGCTCATTAGAATGAAGGATCACACATATGTACAATAATTATCTGACATAGGACTTCAGATCCAAGGGTGAAAATTATTTACGCAAAATAGAAAGTGTGATTAAATAATAGCTTGAATAAAACACACTCGGGTTTTCTACTCGATATTAATAATTCATTATTAACCTCAAATACTCACCAGGGAAAGTCCTTGCCTTTTTAAAAATATCTTATTAAATATAGTGCTTCCCTCAGAGAGTCGAAAAATTTGTACAGGCAGAGAAAGAAAGCGGTGATTTTCTGAAATTATTACCCGTTCTAAACACCCCTCAAAAAAAATAATAGGTTGTTTTTTAAATGTTGGGATGTATCAGAAAATCAGACAGATCCATTCAGTTATTTAAAATTATTTTCTGTATAAATTTTGGAAGGAGTAACTCCGGTGGCAGGTGATTATAGATAATAATAATAATAGTAACAATATATAATTCATCGAAATAGGTTTTAATACGTAAGTAATATGGGGAGATTGGCTCAGAGGAAGAAGAACACGAGGCTCGTGACGTCTTCATTGTCTGAATCGATTCAAAATAGATTTAAGGAAATCCACAGAGATTTCTGTTAATGTGGGATTATCTGAAGGAGAGGAGAGGAAAGGTTTCAACACAACACAAGGCCCAGCTCTCAGAGTAACGGCAGGCAGCCCACGGCTACTGTCGCTACAAACCTCTCGGTTCACTGAAACTCGCATCGCTTCAATAACATCTCTGAAACGCCGGATATTAGACCCTTTGTCTTCAACAATTATACACGGCCCGGGGCCAAAGAGGAGTCAAAGTAACATTAGTAGCAGTTCGGCGTGAAATTCTGCAGCAGAGACGAGATGAAATGCAGATGGTCTGCTGCACTTTGAGGAACACAAACGCCACTAAGGAAAATAAGGCAAAAGCGGCTGAGTATCTCTGGGTTAATCAGAGATCCTAAGTTAAGAACAACAAAACGCTATTATCTCAAGTAGAAGCCATTCACGACAGTCGGAATAAAATCAGTCGTGTTATATCGATACATGGACAATTTCAAGACGACGTGATTCAGAAGTCTGGTTTTATTTTCATGAAATTGGTCATGTTAAAAGAACTGAACTCCTTTTCCGGGTCTGAGGCGCAGTTATTTTTATCATGTCAAGCCCCTTTAGTAAATATTGTATGTATACATACACAAGAAGGTAAATCATATACCAACACAGATAAGTTTATACATGAGCCATAATATTCCAGGTTTAATTTTAAGTATTTTTAGAAATAAGTTTAACATTATCGCAGATTTTATTGACTATCCTGAGTTTATTATACTTTCGGAAGATTTATTATCTATCTAATAAATAAAGCAGAGTGTTTGTTTGTATGTTTGTATGTATGTATGTATGTATGTATATATATTTGTATGTTCCTTATACAAATCTACACCGGTGCAGCAAATTTCACCAAATTTCGTACACGTGTTCTTTGTGACTAAGGAAACAGACACTGTCGGGGTGAGACGCGTCTACCACCCCCCCCCCCCAGAAGCGGTGGTGGAAATATTTAAACATGTTAAACAAGCATATATTTGAGTTTGGTAAATATTTTTAGGGTTCAAAGAGATTGATAGTGTTTCTACCGATGTTATCTGATTATAATCTCAACCCCTTACATCATGAGATCCGTAGGGTTGAGGCTGGACGCGCGTTACAAGAAAATAACGCTAATACAATCGAGATTGGAGTCAAATCCAGTTTTAGGATGTAGCTTAATTTAATAATGACATTCAATTGGCCATTTAACTACACGGGGGTAGAATTTTTCTAACATATTAACTGGTCGATATTTGCGTAGAATAAATAATTGTTGAGGTCAATGACGTTTATAATATATTGTAGTAATTGGTAATTAAGGCATTGTTCTAATTGAAAAGTTGAATTGTAGAGGACTCATTATTAGTGGACATAGAGCGGACGCCGCAACAAACCGGCAAGGCAAAGAAAACATTGTTGATCGGTTGGGAAGGTTTTACGCGCTCAAAATTTACGAGACGAAGAATTCAGTCGGGCAGCGGACAGCAAGGAGTTTGAAAGCTTTACAGTCGGGCAGCAGACAGCGAATAGATCAGACGAAAAGTTTTACAGTCGGCAGTCAGAACGAAAGAATGTGGTCCAGTCACAAACATGCTTTCAAATATTAAAAAGTAAAGCAATATTCAGTCGGGAAGGAGTCAGAGCAACTAATGTGTATTCGGTGGTCGAGCGTAGATTCATCATGCTGGCTGGCCATAGACAAACCAATGAAGTCCATTTTCAACTAAAGTCATGAGATCTACAAATCCAGGTTGCAGAAAAGCATCGAGAACCAACCAATTTGTGTTAAACCAACTAACAAAACAAACAACGCCAATTAGAGTCTGTGAACATGTAGAGCCTGTGAACATTTACAGTCTGTGATGTCCCCAAAATTGTGCACGAAAAGCTAAAAAGAGACCTGGGCGGCCGTAAGTAGAGAAAAACTTTAAAATCATTTGTAAACCGTGTTTAAAAGATAAAAGTCAGATCGTTCTTTAATTATTTAATTATCGATAAAATGAGATCCTTAATTCTTGATAAAATTAAAATTGTTTAAATTCAATCTTCAGTATTATTTCTTCCGCAACAAATTTCGTCTATGTTCAGACGCATTGATTTCCATAAAAAGTAAATGTAATTTTGATTATAGAAATTCTGCCATTTATCAAACCCAGTTCAAGACTGAGATTCCAAATATTTTGTGTATTTTATACTTGTTTTAAAATTGTTAATAAATCTTGTTTAATTGTTTTCACTTAAGTTCTTTCATTTAGAAACGCCACATTCATATTATAATTAATTATTACACTATATACCGATGTTTTTTTGTAAAATTTCAACCCCTTTCGGCATGAAAGCTAAGCACACATAGGGGTCGGGGTGGAAATATTCAAACAATGTAACCGGCCGACAACATATTTAGGGATAGGGGTTACATAAAAATAACCTAAAATATATCTAGATTGGAGTCAAATCCGGGGTTATGGATAAATGACATCTCGGGCATTGTATTTTATAAATCAATTAAAAGGAAACATAACTAAATAAGTACTTCTCCTTCATTCGGGAATTTTGCGTAGGATGGAGAAATCTAAAATTGAATGAAGTTCTCTCGGGATTCCAACCGGGTAGCGTAGTTTTGTAAACACAACAGTAGTACAAAACTACGCTACCCGGTTGGAATCCCGAGAGAACTTCATCCAGCAACTACACCGGGAAAACCTACGTTCCTTATTAAATCTAAAATTAATTGTAATTACATATAAGTATAATTTAAAAACATAATTCGCGTGGTTCCGTAATTTCCAGAAACAGGCAAAAATTAAAATTTATTTTCATCTTTCCTAAAACTAATTTCAATGTAGCCACTTGAGGGAAAATAATAAAATAAACTATACCTTTGTTTAAGTAAATTTCAATGTTTCTCACAGGCCTTTTCTTCTGTCATTGTGAATGTGGCGCTCAACGTAGGGAGCTTCAAACATGTAAGAGGAGGATGTTCATTGAAAATATACTTTTAAAAATATATATTTTAGTTAAATTAATTACATCTCAATAAGTAAAAGGAAGATGTCTTCCTCAGCTATTTTTGTAATATATTCCCGGAAGTTCTAACTTGACGTCGACTCCGATTAATATAATTTATTAAATTATTTTGCAGTTTTATCCTTTATTTCTCTACCCGGATACAGACAGAATATTTTTTTTTACTTAACTCGGATTCCATTTCATTGAATTATTGTCGGCATTGAGGTCTCAAGTCCGTCTAGTCTGACCAAATCCCCGCAGGTAGCTGCACTGCTGGGGCTGCCTTATCCGCGTACAAATTACATCATTGTGCCCGTGGAACAATGCCTTCCATCTCGTAAAGGAGAGGGACAGACTCCGGGAATACTGCAGTCTCAAACATAAATATTGTCTCCTCCACTGCAGTCGTAAATCTTGGGGCCAGCACAAGTTTTGTGCGAGATATACGAGGGCGTTGTTCTTCTTAGCGCTGGTAGTTAACACCACTACTCACGTATGGCCTTTCTTAATTTCGCGAAAGCAAGCAAGCAAAAGAAAGAAAGAACGAAAGAAAGTTCCCCAAGTGCTCTCACAGGAAGGCTGCATCTCTGTAATACTCCGAGAAGGTCTGCTCGTGCCAGTTCTTTCGGAATTTACTAATGAAATTCTCCTTCTTTCATTTTATGATTTCTTTCTGGTCCGATGAACAAAACCAATTATGATCCACTGAAAACTGTATTTTTGTTATATCACGATTTTACATTTGTATTAGAAGTGAAACGTAGGGATAATTGGTACATTGAAAGACGACATTTATGGGAACTGTTACGTATATTTTGTACGATAGTAAGTGTTAAATATTGTAATAATTAAAAAAAAACAGACTTTTACAAACAATAGATTTATTTTTAATACTTTAAAACAATTACACAATTTAAAAATATATCTCAGGGTCTCTACTGGGTTTGATAAGGGCGAATCATTTTATTTCTCAACTTAAACACAAATTCCAATTTAAAAGAGAAAAGATTTACTCATCAATTAACTAGGACGAAATTTACTTGTCAGCGAAGTTAAACTAAAAAGATGGATTCTAATTAACAAATTTTAATCAAAAGAAGAAAACTAAATCTGACGGCTATCTTTTAATCAGTTTTACATACTTGGTTGTTTGTAAATTGTTACTCACGGCTGCCCAGCATTCCAGGATACCTTTAATTGTCGAAGTACTATGACGGGTTTTTGCACTACTCCGAAAACGCACAGATTCTAAATTAATTATTTTAGATCCAAACTCAGGAACCAGGATGAACCACCTTTCGTCTCTCTCTCGGTTGACATCTGCTAATTCTGCCCGGCTGTGTTCACAAGACTGTTTGTGCTTAGCAGGTTTCGTAGTTCTGCTCGAGTTGAGCAAAATTTTCAGGGACCAAACAACTCTTGATTGGTAATTCTCGATATCTCTCTGCAACTTTACTTTAAATATTTGAAATTGTCTGGTCTATTTCAACACGACCAATTTCTGTCGTGTCTGACTGCCAACTCAAACTTCTCAATATCTTCCTGCGACCTGCATATGACCAAGCTTTCCTGCTAACAAACTCCCGTCTCGCAATTTTGAGCGCGCATACGTCTTCCGACAAAGGAACAGTGCTTGGCTTTTCTATTGTTGCTATGTTCTGTACCGCCGTAACAATAGATTTCTCAAACAATTTACATTTTCAAATTCACAAATTTACTGTCTTAATTAATTGGCATTACAATATATCTATTAAAATTAAAACTATCTAAACAACTTAATTAATTGGCATTACAATATATCTATTAAAATTAAAACTATCTAAACAACTTAATTAATTGGCATTACAATATATCTATTAAAATTAAAACTATCTAAACAACTTAATTAATTGGCATTACAATATATCTATTAAAATTAAAACTATCTAAACAACTTAATTGACTCCATCAACAGGTTCCATTAAACCCTGAATGGCACAAATTATTTTTTAAATAATAAATAAATCTCAGGTCATTATTAAGGGCAGCTTCTTGGAGTATATATTATATACTTCTTGATGTATATAACAATTATTGTAGTCATAAAATAAGCAGCAATTTAATTCGTAACACGCTGTAGCAAAAAGGAAGAAAATATCATTTTCAGATCGTAAACATACTTTCTCTAGTACTTCAAAATTTCTTACTTTCTACTTCTATTTTCTCTGCAGAAAATGAAAATATGTTCCCATAATCAAAGTCGTTGATAATGTTTGTTCTCAACAGATTGAGAAAATGAATAAGGGCAACAGGCTACATGAGGGTAATCCACGTTGGGCAACTTTAATAGCATAGAAAGGGATTTGAAAGGGGGGATGTGGAAGGGTAGAGGAAAGTAGTCAAGGGTTAACTAGGGGCCCCGGACTATATTTTAAGGATCCTACCCGGCATTCGCCTAAAAGTAATGCAGGGAAAACCCTAGAAAAACCTGCATCTGGTAGGTCGGGCATTGGGTACTTGTCCCACGGCCTTCCCTGGATAGCGGGAGAAGAGTTTGCTGTGGGGACGCAGCATTCCCTTCTCCGTACCTCGACCAGTTTAGGAGGCAGCTCTGAGGAATTGTTAGATAAATATGCATGGCAGTATATACGACGTTGAGAGAAAAGAACCGAATTAATCTTTTGTTTATGTCAAAATAACGACCTTGTTATCAATTATTTCGTTGTCTTCCGTTTTGCCTTCCTTAACGCCATTTCGGAATTTTAACCGTAGTCTTTACAAATATTTACTTCAGCGCTAATCATTTATTCGATAAAAATTAGTTGATTATATTATTATTTCACATTATTTGAATGTGAAACGTTTACAATTATTAGTTTGTGTTTGTGCCTCATGAACTCGGTAAATCCAATAAAGCGATTCCCATGTGTATTTTTTCTTTTTACTGGTGCAGTCGATGCAATTGGCTGTTAACACGACAAATCCATTTCATATCGCCCAACCGCTTCACCGTGTTAATTACTTGGAGCTTAAGCCTTGGACCAATAAACTGCTCTACACCAGCTGCGGCCTGCGGAACAAACTACTTTTAATTTTACGGACTCGGGTAGCTGCCTTGAAATTTATGAGCCCCAGACTGTCAACAATTTAAAGGGAATTGGTGGCTCAAGCAAATTAAATCTGTTTCCCCCGTATTTACGAGGAAATTTTCGTAGACCGCGGAAAATAAACACCTTTGTGATAGATGCGACACTTAAATTTGCAGTACACTATGTTAAGATCCACAAGATGTGGAGGAAGATACCAAAATATTTTGTAATCTATAAATTAAGAAAAAAAAGTTATGGGTATTACAGACTTGCAGAAATATAATTCGTAAGACTACACGATAAATCCCCCTAAATAATTAAAATTTAATTTATAGTCGTGGTCAACTTCAAAATATAGACCAACCTACACACGTCTTCAATGAGGACTTAAAACGGGAAAAAATATTTAAGTTACGGAAGGGAATGTATTTACCGCCAGATTTGTTAATGGGAAAAATTCAAAAGCAGAAATATAAAGTAAGACTAAATACACTTTCTTTACATAGCAGCCATGATTTAGAACTTGTAGAAGCTACTACGGAAGCTGTTAAATTAATTTTACATTAAACAAATTAATGATTCTATCGCTAGAGAAAATTGGTTTAGAGATTTAAGTGTTGCAGTAAATAATAATAAAAAATATCGTAACTAAGAAACATCTGGAAGGTAAAATAAAAGATCCAAAGGGAACCAATTTTTCAGTATCAAATGACGATACCTAAAGTTTTGCATTGCTTGCCTCACTATAAACACAAAATAACGGGAGATATAAGCCAAAACAGACAATTAGAAATTATGATATATATATATAATACCAATTAAGTAACACATTAATTGTAAATTTGATAATATAAATTGTTTGAGAAACATATTCTTGACGGCGGTACCGAACACAAAACAACAATGTAGCAGAGCATTGTTTCTTTGTCGGAAGAAGCACTGCGCGCTCAAAATTGCGAGACTGTTGTTCAGTTGGCTGGAAGGTTTTGTCACGTACAGGTCGCATTAAAATATTGAGGATAGAGTACACATTATGTTTTGGTAGAGTGCAGTGCGTAATTTGAATCCTCAGCGATCGGGTGGTCGTGAAAGAACTTTTGGAACTTGGAGATTGAAACCCCGAACCGAGAGACGAGGACGAAAGCGAAAAGCGAGAGCGAGAATCGATATGAGCTTGCAGGAAAGCATAGATAAAACATTCACACACGCAGAACTATAAAACCTGCTAAGCACAGACAGTTTTGGTGAACATACACAGGCAGAGAATTAGCAGGAGTCAACCGAGTGAGGGAGAGACAAAGAGGAGGTTCGTGGTTCCTGATTTTGATCTAAAAATATTAATTTTAGAATCAGTGAGTTTTAGTAGAAGCTGTGTAGAAACCCGTCATAGTGATTCGTCAAGTACAAAGTATCCTGGAATGCTGCGGCGAGTACAAACCGGATTAAAAGATAGTCGTCAGATTTCGTTCTCTTCCTTTGATAAATTTTGTTAAGTAGGATCCATCTTTTTAGTATAATTTCATCGACAAGTAAATTTCGTCTTTGTTAATTGACGAGTAAATCTTTTTATTGAAATTTGTGTTGATAAGATTTCTAAATAAATGATTAGCCATTATCAAACCCAGTAATGACCCTGAGATAAATTCTATTTGTAATTATTAGTGCAATTGTTTCAAACTTTGAAAATAAATTATTTTGTTTGTAAAGTTAATAATATTCTCATTTTAAAAGCCACTCCTTTTTGTATATTATAATATAAATATATATATATATATATATATATATATATATATTCTGACTATTGAGAAAACTAATGAATAGATAAACATCAGCCAATATTAAGTCAGAAAAAAATAATTTATGAATGTAAAATTAAAGAACGAAATGATTTTGGTCTACCATTTTTTTTAAAAAAACTTGAACCTCATGAGATCGCAAAATAAGCGACGAAACGTTGTTTAATTTTACATTAATAAATTCTTTTTGGTGACTTAAAAATTTTCGGATGTTATTTATTAATTAATTAAAAATTATAATTTATTAATGTAAAATTAAACAACGAAATGATTTTGGTCTACCATTTTTTTTAAAAAACTTGAACCTCATGAGATCGCAAAATAAGCGACGAAACGTTGTTTAATTTTACATTAATAAATTCTTTTTGGTGACTTAAAAATTTTCGGATGTTATTTATTAATTAATTAAAAATTATAAATTATTAATGTAAAATTAAACAACGAAATGATTTTGGTCTACCATTTTTTTTAAAAAACTTGAACCTCATGAGATCGCAAAATAAGCGACGAAACGTTGTTTAATTTTACATTAATAAATTCTTTTTGGTGACTTAAAAATTTTCGGATGTTATTTATTAATTAATTAAAAATTATAATTTATTAATGTAAAATTAAACAACGAAATGATTTTGGTCTACCATTTTTTTTAAAAAACTTGAACCTAATGAGGTCGCAAAATAAGCGACGAGACGTTGTTTAATTTTACATTAATAAATTCTTTTTTCTGAATTAAAAATTTTCTGATGTTTGTTTATTTATTTATTAATTACAAATTATAATTTTAATTAATTTTATTTAGCATTTTTTCTGTCAGGTTAACAACAAAGACAATAAATTTTATTATTTAATTATCTATTTCGGCCTTATTAATAATTTAAACTACACATCATTGAAATTCATAGAACGTGTCATCCGGATGAAGACAGAGCACATTAAATTTTCATGTCTTGTATGACACAAATAGAGGAATGAATGAGTCAGTATAATAATAAAAACAGGTGATAATACAGGTCATAATAAATCATAAAATCTCAGCTCTCATGACACGAAAACTATGAGTGAGTGAGACGCTACTCAATGAATGTGGAACAGCGGCTGAACCGTAGTAAAACTTCGCCCCCCCCCCCGTCAACCTAAAGGCCGTTGCTCCCAAAGTCGAGAACATAGCAACTAGCGATAAAGGATTTTCTGTGCTGGCGAAACGCCAAAAGTACGAAAGCAACATCCATCAAAAGGGTGACAAGTAATAACAAAAAATATTAAGCGTAAAACTTAATGTAAGTTTTAGAAGAATTTCCCTTCAGAAAATCCTAAGAGCGCATTCCATAACTTGGAAGTAGTTTACATAACCTGACGTGGGTTCAAAACAGCAATTTAAAGTTTCACATTAATTTAATGAGACAAAAACATTAATTATTGTTCCAGTACCAGTACGGAATTTTCTCCATGTTTGTTTAGTTTTCATGTTTATTTTTTTTAAAAAAAATAAAAATAAAGATATTGTTTCTCAAGTTTAACAGATTAAAAATATTAGTATTACAACCACACGGTCAATGACGTTTAAAGATGAAGTTATTAAAAATAAGTAATATGTTTCAGAATCAAGATTAGTATTTCCAAAGTTTTTTGATTCAATGTTCACCATTTCGGAAATTATTCAGATGTTGATGGTAATGTCCCTCAAATTCAATACATTACGCTGTTAAATACTATATTGAAATTTAAATTTTCGATGTACCGCCGTTCTAGCGGCTCGGACAATTTTGTACCACCTGACGAGAGCAACAAACGTTGTGTGGTATTTTTTTTTTTGGATTTTATGTGTTATTTGACATTTTCAAATCTTAAAATTTTTCACGCTGCCTATAAATATTTTGAAAATATTACTTAAATGTATTTAACAGTGTTTATGTTATGAAAGGTAAGTCTGGAACACCGTAACATATTTTAAAAAAATAATAAACTCATTAAGTTTAAATATTATCTTTACTAAATACACAATTATTTTAGTATGATTTACTTAAGACACTTTTAAATCGAACAAATGGCCGGATTTATATTTATAAAACCACAAAATAATTTAAATTTAATTATTCGAAATAAATAATAATATTTTTATTTATATTAAAATCTGAAAATTTTTACCATCAAGGTGTAGTATATCTCTCCATAATTCAACCCACCTGGTCCTACGCCTCATCCATATGGGGAGCAACAGCCAAAACCCATTCAGCCAAAATCCAAACCAAACAAAACATAATCCTTCGCACCATCACCAACTCTCCCTGGTACCTCAGAAATTCCATCATCCACCACAACTTTAAACTTCCCCAAGTCAACTCAATAATCACCAAATCCGTAACCTCATTAATCAAAAGCAACCTTCAACCATCCTAACACCACGATCCAGCAACTCCATTGCAACCCTCCCCCACCCCACACGCACGTCGCCTCAAGAGAAAAACGCCCTATCGACCTCATCCTTCCTCCAGAACACCCTGGCACCTCCTATCCCACCCCATCCTCATACCCGCAGACCCCACCCACCCACTCCAACCATCCCATCAAATTCAACACCACCAGCGAACCCTAATAACCCAACAAATGTATGCCCCTCAGACACCCAAATTAAAATACATGAAAAAAAATCTGCAAAATTACGTTAATTGCTGGATTAACTTAAGTGACAAGTTTCCAGGTTAATTATGTACAGGATTTTAATGGTATATACTCTAATACTATATGTATCAACAAATAATCTTAAGATAAAAGTTTTGTCTAATAAAAAAAAACATCAAGGATTTGTAGGCTTCTGATTGGACTCAGTTTCTTGTCTCTATTAATACATGTATATGTGTATGTTTGAACTACACTCCACCTCATGTGATAACACAATAGGATACTCAGTATATATATACATAGTCGATTCTGTTAATATATATATACACGACTATATATATGTATATATATTGTAATAATTAAATATAATAATAATGGATGGGCGCTTTTAAATGAACAACTATTAAGTTTAAATAACAAACAAAATTTATTATCAATTTTAAAACAAGTATAAAATACACAAAATATTTGGGATCTCAGGGTCTTGAACTGGGTTTGATAAATGGCAGAATTTATATAATCAAAATTACATTCACTTTTTATGGAAATCAATGCGTCTGAACATAGACGAAATTTGTTGCGGAAGAAATAATACTAAAGATTGAATTTAACAATTTCAATTTTATCAAGAATTAACGATCTCATTTTATCGATAATTAAATAATTAAAAAACGATCTGACTTTTATCTTTTAAACACGGTTTACAAATGATTTTAAAGTTTTTCTCTACTTACGGCCGCCCAGGTCTCATTTTTAGCTTTTCGTGCACAATTTTGGGGACATCACTGATTCTAAGTTCTCACAGACTCTAAATGTTGACAGGCTCTAATTGGAGTTGTTTGTTAGTTGGTTTAACACAAATTGGTTGGTTCTCGATGCTTTACTGCAACCTGGATTTGTGGATCTCGTGACTTTAGTTGACAATGGACTTCATTGGTTTGTCTATTGCCAGGATGATGAATCTACGCTCGACCACCGAATCCACACTAGTTGCTCTGTCTCCTTCCCGACTGAATATTGCTTTACTTTTTAATATTTGAAAGCATGTTTGTGACTGGACCACATTCTTTCGTTCTGACTGCCGACTGTAAAACTTTTCGTCTGGTCTATTCGCTGTCTGCTGCCTGACTGTACTGTTCAAATTTTCATGACTTGGAATTTTGGTCTTTTCTCCTTGCTGCCTACTGCCCGACTGTAAAGCTTTCTTCTCGCAAGTTTTGAGCGCGTAGAACCTTCTCGACTCATCAACAATGTTTTCTTTGCCTTGCCGGTTTGTTGCGGCGTCCGCTCTATATCCACTAATAATGAGTCCTCTACAATTCAACTTTTCAATTAGAACAATGTCTTAATTAGCAATTACTACAATATATATATATAACTATATATATATATATATATATATATATATATATATATATATATATTAACAGAATCGACTATATATATATATATATAGTCGATTCTGTTAAATTTTGTGACACATGTGTATTTTTTGTAAAGATTATGTACAATACCGACTCGTAGACGCGTTAAACGATTTCAGTTAACTTCAGTATTCGCTTTCATTAATAAAAAAAACTAATTCTAATAAAACTTTATAAAATCTTTTGATGTTACAACAGTAAAATAGGTATTCGAACAATATGATATTCAATTACAAATTGAATGGGTTCCCGGCCATACTTTCAGTTTGATTACTTTCCCCCGTGACGCCATTGTATATTTTCAAAAAAAAATTCAAATATTTAAATAAAATACATTTAAACATTGAACACTTTACCTGATTAAAAAAAAATAATAGTTTCAACACAGTTTTAACCATTCCCTGCCCGTGTGAAAAATAGAAACGGCTTCTAATATATTAATCTAGTTGAAGGAAACTTCCATAAATAAAACATTATTATACAATGTTTTCCTATCACGTTAATTACATTTTATGCGATTTTTGGTCTCGCGGCTTTCGCTACAGTTGATGATCGCTTATTCAATAAATTCCGTAAAAATAGAATGTTTTATATAAAGATCGAAGAGCGGTTGAGTATTATGCAGGGTCGTGGTTGCATTTAAAAGGTCTGGCCAGGCGTCGCATCCATCTCCATCAGTTCGTCTCTGGAGGTAATTACAGTTGGCTGCCCCGCACTAACAAGGCCCGCCCGGGAAGAGTCGTTTGTCTTCGGCTACATATGCGGGGGCTCCCACATCTCTCGTGACTGTTTTGCATCCGTAAATGCGTCCTTTGTCAAGGTTATCCCCACCCCCACCCCCCACGAATTTTCACGTAAATAAATGTGTGGTAGCTTTATAATGTTTGCCCCGCCGCAAAAAAAAAAGAGTGATCTTTTAATCCCTAGAGGAAAATAAATGACTTCTGAATGTTGATATAACTTCGAATTATTTACCAAGAGAGATAAATACAAGCCTATCACATCATCAAATTAAAGTGAATTACTCGGTAGATGGGTGAGAAAAATACACGTGACGATGTTCTGTGGGTGGGTGGGTGAAACAATTAATCTTGATCATCGAATAATATTTTCATGGAAAGTATCATCTGCTTATTTATTGAGTGAAGTTTCAAATGCTTTCTTTTTATTTAACTTCAGAATTTTATACTAATGAAATACACGTTTGTCTGAACGATTTCATAAACTGCAACTCTGTGTATCATGGCGCCACTTTTATTTCAGAAAGAGTGGCGAAACCGTTATTTTTGGAATTATAGACAGGAAAATGTCCTACAGGAATGCTTTTGTTATCGGAAACAAAACATAACAAAAATTGCGACTTTATTACGGAGAGGCCGAAGCAAATATGAACTCGAAACAATTTTATCTTTTTGATTTGACGACGAGCTGTTTTCCTCGGCAAGGGTTGTGTGAGGCATGGGAAGGCGAATGGGGGGGGGGGGGGAAGGTGGAGTCTTTTCCCTTTCGATACAACTTCCTTCCCCCTTTCCGTTCTTCCTTCGTCCGCCTTTGCCCCCCTTCTTCTTCCTCCCCTGCAACACGCAGCACAACAGTTTCTGCTGTTGCGAGATTCTGCGATCTGCGCCCTCATTCTTATCTGCCCCATTGTGGAGGCCGCTGTATCTATCATGTTTGTGTATATAACTCAGACCACCACCAGCGCCACCGCCATTCAGTTCCCAGAATAGGTGAGATTTTTCCAACGTTTCAATTTATCTTTCTCCCTGCAGGGGTGGCGTATTTCATACCGCTCGTGCAAACAAATCCAGAGCCAGTCACAGGCTGAAGCTGTTTGCTATTGGCGACACGCTCCTAACCCAGTTTAAACAGACAAATGGCTCCACCGCATTTCCTTTTCCTTACCCCCCTTTCTCGCTCGCGTGTCTCTTTATGCAACATTACTTGCGTCTCCTCCGCATCTTCAAGCAGCGCCCAGATGTATATGGTTGTTTGTGGGTTATGACTTGCTCTTCTTCTTTACTCCTTCTCGAAGGAATTCTGATATATGCGCCTCTTCAGCCGTCGATGCTTTTATATTACAACCTTTCTCTGCATCACATATATATATATATATATATATATATATATTGTTGTCTTCAAATGAAAAACAATTAATTAAAAACAAGTTTAAAATGTGCCACACGTTGAAGACGCCAATTTGTGGTATTTACCATTTAATTATTAAATAACAAACAATAATTCCCACGTTAATGCGTCAATTTAAAATCATTTAACTGATAAGGATATTTAATAAATAATAATTTTATTTGAACTGAACAAACAATTAATTTATTATACGCACAAAGAATTCAAGTTACAAAATAGATATTTATTGAATTTAACACTATTTATTACGTACAATTCAAAATTTTACTCTCTCTCCCTCTCAGGGTCTTTAACTGGGCCTTTAATAAATAAAGATAGGTATTACTTCGCTAATCCACGAGCCAAAAGCCTGCGAGAGGATTCTCTCGCATGTAACCTGCGAGGGATTTTCTCTCGCAGGCAGAACCTTTTAGGAGAGATACGAAGGGGCTACCTTTGGGGATGCCTTTTTACTCTCCGTTTTTGAACTAAGGTTCCCACAAGCCGAGGCACCTCGGCCTGTTTTGAGAGGTGTATGTTCCGGGGTCACAGACCTTGGGCATACGGTAAGAGTTGTACGCTATTCCCATTGGAATAGCCGGCCAGCTGCCTCCTAAACTGGTCGAGGCACGGAGAAGGGAATGCTCCGTCCCCACAGCAAACCCCTCTCCCGGCATCGGAAAGGCGTGGGACAAGTACTAAATATCCGACCTACCTGATGCAGGTTTTTCTAGGGTTTTCCCTGCATTTCTTTAGGCGAATGCCAGGTAGGATCCTTAAAATATAGCCCTGGGGCCCTAGTAACCCTTGGCTACCTTCCTCTACCATTCCGCATCCCCCCTTTCAAATCCCTTCCTATGCTTTTAAAGGGGAGTTGCAAAAAGTGGATTACCCTCATGTAGCCTGTTGCCCTAAAAAAAAAAACTTCGCATTGGAACAGTCGGCCAGCTGCCTCCTAAACTGGTCGATGTACGGAGAAGAGAATGCTGCGTTTCCACAGCAAACTCTTCTCCCGCTATCGGAAGGGCGTGGTACAAGTACCCAATGCCCGACCTACCTGATGCAGGTTTTTCTAGGGTTTTCCCTGCATTACTTTTAGGCGAATGCCGGGTAGGATCCTTAAAATATATAACGACGAATAACTTAAAACATTTTTTTTGTTTCGTTATTTTAAGTTCGTCTGTACCAAGGTCGTTTCCAGTGTTAAATATCATTATATCGATTTCTTAATTCATTTGTTAATTATTATTATTTTTTATATTTAAATTTTTTTCCAAAGAATATATGTATGTAAATGTACAGCTATAAATAATTATTTTTCGTATGTTGTCAACACTGGAAATCGTTAAGCAAGGTAAGTACTATCTCACTATCCAATTGGCATCCTCTCTCTAACCCCTCAATTTGTTTCCGACCCAACCATCCGAGTGAAGGGTATGATCATCCTACCATGGAAAGCCCCAATTACTAGGCATCCCTCCCTCCCTCTGGGATAACCCTTGCTCAACTGCAATGTGAGACAACGTGCGTACATATAGCGATAGCGTATTTATTTGAAAGAATAATTATTTATATTTGTGCTATTATATTTTATTTAGGAACTGACAACTTATTATACTCTACAACAATTAGTTAGTAATTGGTGTGTCTCACGGTTTTTTTTGCTCTGGTGAATGTTGGTTTATTGCAGGCTAAGAAAAGCCACTATGCGTGCGTTACATTATTCGCAGAGTTCTGGAAGAGTCATCTCACCATTTTCAGACAGAAACTCACATACACACACATGGCAGAATAATATTTTATTTTTTGCAACCTTCTGTACTCAACCGGAATAATATTTTTACGCAAAAAACCCGAAGAGAAGCCGCGCAGCGATTCCTGGGAAAAGTGTTACATTTTCAATCTTCACATGAATAACAATCGGCAATACCGTTCACGTTTCCATTAAATGCGTATGTATGTACTTAAGTTAATCTCTCGATACATATTTAAACGCAACAAAAATAAGTACAGATGCTCTTCAAAAGACGAGAAATGGTACTGTAGGGGTGAGGAAACCCCTAGAATAAAGGTGGAAAGAATTATAATTTTTTTAAAAAAATATGATCAATTTGTGTTAAATTTCTGCGCGTCAACTAATCATGACGTCACAGCACACGCGACGTTACAACGCGACGATACTGCACAACAAAGGAAATAGTTCCTTTTTATCGTAATTTTTTTTGTAGGTCTACACAGGCTATGTATAGGGTAACCCACATAGTGGCAACTCACCTCGTATAGCATAGGAAAGGGAGTGAAAAGGGGGATGCGGAAAGGTAGAGCAAGGTGGCCAAAGGTTAACTAGGGCCCCCCGGGCTATCGTTTAAGGATCCTACCTGGCAATTCGCCTAAAAATGATGCAGGGAAAAACCCTAGACAAACCTGCATCAGGTAGGTCGGGTTTTTGGGTTCTCGTCCCACGACCTTTTCTGGATGGCGGGAGAGGGGGTTTAATGTGGGGGTCGCAGCTTTCCCCTCGCCGTACCTTGACCAAAGAAATAAATATTGTGATTGAATATAAAGTATAATTTTATACAGCAATTCTCCATCGAATGATAATAAAAAAAAACAATACGAAAAATTATACGATCTGTGGAACTAATTTTTTTTAAAAAAATAACTTTACTTTAAAATTACTGACATGGCACGTACCGTGATTTTGCCCAATTTTTGTATGTGCTGGAGGAGACAAAGAATGATGGTAAAATCAATACCTAATATTTGTTAATCATTATAATTTAATCGATTTTAAATGTGCTGAAACTGACGAATTATTTTAAGTGAGAATCTTGAAAATTTTTGGTTGTGTGTGTGTGTGTGTGTGTGTGTGTGTGTGTGTGTGTGTGTGTGTGTGTGTGTGTGTGTGTGTGTGTGTGTGTGTGTGTGTGTGTGTGTGTGTGTGTGTGTGTGTGTGTGTGTGTGTGTGTGTGTGTGTGTGTGTGTGTGTGTGTGTGTGTGTGTGTGTGTGTGTGTGTGTGTGTGTGTGTGTGTGTGTGTGTGTGTGTGTGTGTGTGTGTGTGTGTGTGTGTGTGTGTGTGTGTGTGTGTGTGTGTGTGTGTGTGTGTGTGTGTGTGTGTGTGTGTGTGTGTGTGTGTGTGTGTGTGTGTGTGTGTGTGTGTGTGTGTGTGTGTGTGTGTGTGTGTGTGTGTGTGTGTGTGTGTGTGTGTGTGTGTGTGTGTGTGTGTGTGTGTGTGTGTGTGTGTGTGTGTGTGTGTGTGTGTGTGTGTGTGTGTGTGTGTGTGTGTGTGTGTGTGTGTGTGTGTGTGTGTGTGTGTGTGTGTGTGTGTGTGTGTGTGTGTGTGTGTGTGTGTGTGTGTGTGTGTGTGTGTGTGTGTGTGTGTGTGTGTGTGTGTGTGTGTGTGTGTGTGTGTGTGTGTGTGTGTGTGTGTGTGTGTGTGTGTGTGTGTGTGTGTGTGTGTGTGTGTGTGTGTGTGTGTGTGTGTGTGTGTGTGTGTGTGTGTGTGTGTGTGTGTGTGTGTGTGTGTGTGTGTGTGTGTGTGTGTGTGTGTGTGTGTGTGTGTGTGTGTGTGTGTGTGTGTGTGTGTGTGTGTGTGTGTGTGTGTGTGTGTGTGTGTGTGTGTGTGTGTGTGTGTGTGTGTGTGTGTGTGTGTGTGTGTGTGTGTGTGTGTGTGTGTGTGTGTGTGTGTGTGTGTGTGTGTGTGTGTGTGTGTGTGTGTGTGTGTGTGTGTGTGTGTGTGTGTGTGTGTGTGTGTGTGTGTGTGTGTGTGTGTGTGTGTGTGTGTGTGTGTGTGTGTGTGTGTGTGTGTGTGTGTGTGTGTGTGTGTGTGTGTGTGTGTGTGTGTGTGTGTGTGTGTGTGTGTGTGTGTGTGTGTGTGTGTGTGTGTGTGTGTGTGTGTGTGTGTGTGTGTGTGTGTGTGTGTGTGTGTGTGTGTGTGTGTGTGTGTGTGTGTGTGTGTGTGTGTGTGTGTGTGTGTGTGTGTGTGTGTGTGTGTGTGTGTGTGTGTGTGTGTGTGTGTGTGTGTGTGTGTGTGTGTGTGTGTGTGTGTGTGTGTGTGTGTGTGTGTGTGTGTGTGTGTGTGTGTGTGTGTGTGTGTGTGTGTGTGTGTGTGTGTGTGTGTGTGTGTGTGTGTGTGTGTGTGTGTGTGTGTGTGTGTGTGTGTGTGTGTGTGTGTGTGTGTGTGTGTGTGTGTGTGTGTGTGTGTGTGTGTGTGTGTGTGTGTGTGTGTGTGTGTGTGTGTGTGTGTGTGTGTGGTGTGTGTGTGTGTGTGTGGTGTGTGTGTGTGTGTGTGTGTGTGTGTGTGTGTGTGTGTGTGTGTGTGTGTGGTGTGTGTGTGTGTGTGTGTGTGTGTGTGTGTGTGTGTGTGTGTGTGTGTGTGTGTGTGTGTGTGTGTGTGTGTGTGTGTGTGTGTGTGTGTGTGTGTGTGTGTGGTGTGTGTGTGTGTGTGTGTGTGTGTGTGTGTGTGTGTGTGTGTGTGTGTGTGTGTGTGTGTGTGTGTGTGTGTGTGTGTGTGTGTGTGTGTGTGTGTGTGTGTGTGTGTGTGTGTGTGTGTGTGTGTGTGTGTGTGTGTGTGTGTGTGTGTGTGTGTGTGTGTGTGTGTGTGTGTGTGTGTGTGTGTGTGTGTGTGTGTGTGTGTGTGTGTGTGTGTGTGTGTGTGTGTGTGTGTGTGTGTGTGTGTGTGTGTGTGTGTGTGTGTGTGTGTGTGTGTGTGTGTGTGTGTGTGTGTGTGTGTGTGTGTGTGTGTGTGTGTGTGTGTGTGTGTGTGTGTGTGTGTGTGTGTGTGTGTGTGTGTGTGTGTGTGTGTGTGTGTGTGTGTGTGTGTGTGTGTGTGTGTGTGTGTGTGTGTGTGTGTGTGTGTGTGTGTGTGTGTGTGTGTGTGTGTGTGTGTGTGTGTGTGTGTGTGTGTGTGTGTGTGTGTGTGTGTGTGTGTGTGTATCATTATAATTTCACATATTGTATTGTACACGTGTAAAGACTAAGCACCCGTTCATGGACCATTTGTATTTACTTTTCTTTGAATATATGTTTTCTTTTACTGTTAAGTACCATGAAGTCTTGCTGAAAACTCTGGTATATTCACAAAGGCTTCACCACTTAAAGGCGTATTTTTTTTCTTCAATAAAATAATATTACTGCAAAAAAAGTTTATTAGTATATAATAGTATTTAATATATGACCCCAAAAAAATGGTAACCATTATATCTACTTTTTAATTTGAATAAACAATGTTTCTTCGGTATCAAATTATAAATACGAAAATTGTAGCACTTGATAATGATCCAAAAACATCAATAAACATAGTGAAACTTGCTCTATTCTATGTTCATTTAAAAATGAATAATCGGTTTTTTCATATACGCCTGACGGGTTATGTACCCCGCATTTCACAATGCTTTACGTTTCTGCTACCTGCTACTACTCACAGGAGGTTGCTGGTAGAAACAGTTACGATTTTCCAAATGTTGATTAACGGTTGCAGAATACTTTTTAATGGACACATTTACCACCAGGTGGCATAAGCGTTAATTACTGATATCTCTCGAAGAATCAAAGTTAATAATATACGAGATGCTACTCAAATCGAATCACAAAAGTATAAAAGAGCCTTCACACACTGAAAAGTCTTCATAAAAAATGGTCCATCCACTTTTCCCAGGCGCTTCACAACAGTTTAATTTTTTCACCACTTGGGTTGGACAGCGACACGTCACTCCCGCATTGTGTTTTGTTTTGTTTCGCAGAAGTTTTAGAGCAACAGATTTCAGTCACGTCACGAGTTGTGTGACGGTTTCTGTTTTCCGCCGACACACAAACGTTCATCTACACAAGGGACAATTATGTACTAACAATTCGCAATGGGATGATAGCTGTGTTTAATTACGACATAAACTTCTTGTAGTGCGCACTAAATTAACATTTTCACATGATTATTTCACTTTGGTACCTTAAAATGTATTTTAATAGCCATTGACTTTAAAAACTTCAAATAATCGTTTTTATAGGTAAATCTCTGTATGTTGTTAACAAGGTTATGTTATAAAATAAATGTTTAGTTCTCAGGGGCATTTTGAATCTCACAAATAAATTATTAAAATTCAAACGAACGCTAATAAAGATAAGAACGTGTAATTTATCCACGAAACTACGAATAATATATTAGTTTTTATTTTCAACTATTTTTTTAATTTAAAATATTAAAAAATCGACGAAAAAAATATATATTATTTATATAATTGGGGTACAAGACTTTAAAATGTTATGCAAATGTCGTAATTTTTTTTAATTTACTATTAATATAAATAACTGCAGATGACGTCATCCTTTTAGGTTCTCATAGACTTTTTAAATCAAATACACGAATATATAAATTATGTTACTCACTTTGAGGAAGCAACAAAGAAAAATAAGTATTATTTATATAATTGGGGGCACAATCCTTTAAAATGTTATGCCAAGGTCGTTAATTTTTTAAATTTACTATTAATATATGCAGGTGACGTCATCAATTTCGGTTCTCATAGACTTTTTAAATGGAATACACGAATTTAACAATTATGTTACTCACTTTGTGGAAACAACAAAGAAAAATAGGTATTATTTATATAATTGGGGGCAGAAGCCTTTAAAATTTAAATTTAGTATTAATATTAATAACTGCAGATGACGTCATCCATTTCGGTTCTCATAGACTTTTTAAATCGAATACATAAATTTATAAATTATGTTACTTACTTTGTGGAAGCAACAAAGAATAGTTATCAATAAAGTACAACGGTTAAAATGGACTTTATTCGTTTCAGGGGAAAAATATATATATTCCACTCAAATACTATCGGAGCATAGAAAATATTAATTTAATTAGGTATCTAAGAAAAAATGCATTTTTAGTTTACCTAATCGTTTTTGTTAATATTTATTTTCAGTTTCTGGAAGTCCTATAACTTCAATTTTCCCGACATTTCCGCAGTTAAATTATTCCCGTGAGATTTTACTGACTTATAAAAAATTATTTTTTCTTCCAACATTTAATTATTTTTTTTAATTACAGTAATATTTTCGTACTATAAAAGTCAAATCAATTATATTGACTTTGTGCTGCATATTCTTTGAGTAATACCATATGCAGCATTTATTTCTCTCCTTCATTATTTTTTCCCTCTAATAATTTCAACCGCAATTGATACACCTAACTAATTTTTTTTTCAGGGGCCCATCAAACAGCACCGTAGTTTAATTATTAAATATCTTTAATGTAAGAAGGTATTCCAGCGCCTCTAATTTATAAATTCCCGTTTTAATATTTCTCGTAATTAATTTTAAACTCACCTCCGAAGGCTGGTGCTAAGGTAAATATTTACAGAGAGATAAGAAAACATCCCCTTCCCGTGAGATAGCTCAATGAAAAGGAGTCCCTTCAAGGGAATAGAAGAGAAATGTGTATACCACTGTGATCAAAAAGTAAGGTGAAATTGTCATTTAAAACTCCCGGGTATTAGGAAGGCAGATAATTTTTTTTCCTAGGTTGGTAGGACTGTCTATAATATTTTCGAAGCGTCTGTTTGTTAAAAGGTTTAATTATCTCAGAGTTACACGTGTGTTTTTTGTAAACAACCAAAAGTGAATTTTTTCGATATTTGCAATTTGGGTGATTTTGTTGAGCAAAGAACTTGCATCAAATTTTGTTTGCGGACACGTTGAAGGCCTTTGGTGATCAAACTATGGCACAAAAACACGTTTATAAGTGGAACAACGAGTTCAAAGACGAACCTCGCGCGCTCTGGACGACCATCAACGTCTACCGACGAGACCCACGTCCAAAAAATCAAAGATTTGGTGCTTGAAAATCGTCGATGGACAATTAGAGATCTCGCTGATGGTGTTGGAATATTATTTGGCTCAGCCCAAACCATTTTGAATAATGTTTTGTGCCTCAAACGCGTCAAGTCTTGATGTGTGTGAAACTTTGCTGTCTGACTGTCAGGACCACTTGGAATGCATCATTACTGGAGACGAGACTTGGATTTACGCATACGACCCTGAAACCACCGACCAATCCAGCGAATATCAAGGTCATGTTGACAGTTTTCTTTGATCACCGTGGTGTGGTGCACTGTGAAATCCTTCCGCCGGACCAAACTGTCAACAAAGAATATTATTTGAGCGTTATGCGTCGTTTGCGTGAAGCTATTCGTCTGAAACTCTTGGTTCCTTCATCACGATAATGCACCATGTCACACTGCATTGGTTCTTCGCCACTTTTTTTTTTGCCAAAAACTCAACTCATATCGTTCCTCAACCACCGTATGCGACTTCTGGCTATTCAGCAAACTCAAAAGACCAATGCGGGGACGCCGTTTTGACACGACTGAGGAGATAAAAACCGAATCGAAGAAGGTCTTGAAGGCTATACCGGGAAAAAGGCTAATCCGACTGTTTCGAGGACCGGAAAAAGCGTTGGAAAAAGTGCGTTTTATCGGACGGGGATTACTTTGAAGGGGATGAAATTGATTTGGAAGAATAAATAAAGAATTTATATTTTATAAATACATTCACCTTACTTTTTGTTCACTGTGGTATGTATCGTCTAAAATCATACTCAATTAAAGTGAAGAAAATCGAATATTATCAAAGATTCCTCCTACCAAAAATGTTCACAAAAAAATATATAATATAATTTGTGTTACAGTAGAAATTCCAAGAAAGAAGGCTTTTTAATATTTGAGATAGGTAATAAACCATCTATTCAAAATACAATATGCATGTTGTAATATCAGTTTCGAAGGAATAATTCACTGCAACTGCTCCCCGGGCCGCTGGAGAACACTTTAGCTGCTGACCATTTCAATAGGATAATCGGCTTAACGACTAGAGTCCGTAATATCGCAGGGTAATAGTTATCGTGATTAAATGTACACCAAAATCCTTCAACAGGTATTCGCTTTATTTTCGGCAAAGGCTCAAATTTTAATTTATTTTTCGCACGTGGGATGCAGACAGGGGAAGGTGCTTACAGGGATTTTAATTATTTTACGGTACAGCTTATCTCGTCCAGAGACACAAGCATGAGGATGAGTATTATATATTTCAAAATTTTATATTAATGTAGCTATCCAGGTATTATTTTACTTATGTATAAAAATAATCAAGCGCTTTTGTAAACAGAAATTTTCCCCCTGATAAATCCTCATTGGAAATGGTATAAAAGACAAGGAACTTCAATTGACAGATTATATAAAAAATGGGAAAATAGCTGCACGATATTTCCTGTAGTAATAGGGGGAGAATTACAGACACATTTAAATGCAGTTAGCGGACTCAGATGGAATATTTTATAAAGTGTAGAGGAGCTTAATCTGGCTGTTTAACTTCAACTGCGTGCCTATTAAGAATTTAAGACCAAAAGTGAAAAACAAAAAATCCGTCTGATTGAAAATAATGAATAAGAAAGATAGCCCCAATTCAGACAATAAAAATTAATAATATAAATACCACACAACAACGTTTCCTTGGGATCCTTGTCCCCTTTCGTCAGGTGCTTAGAAGAGCCTAGAGCGACACAGCTGCACTTTTAATTTAACAAAACTCAAATAAATTAAATTTTTAAACAAAACTTGAGTTAAATTGGATGATGATAATTCAGCTAATAACAAATTTAAAAATTATTTTATTTTATTAATTAATTTTAGGGTTTTCAAGTTTTTGTCAAGGGACTAGTGTAGTTGTGTCGCTCTAGACTCTTCTTCGCACCTGACGAAAGAGGGACAAGGATCCCAAGGAAACGTTGTTGTGTGGTATTTATATTTATTTTTCTGAATTGACTGTCATTCTTATTCAATTTAATCAACTAAATGTCTTTAGAAGTTACGAAAGATATAAATGTACTAGCCAGGGGACCCGGCGTTGCCCTGGTATTTATTTATATAAACCCGACTTAATTCCACGTTAATCTATTAGTCAAGAAGTGATTTAACCTACCAGTGTGCAGAGAGGATTTTAATTTCATCATAACCCCCCCATGAGGACCTTTAGAGAAATTTTGAACACTCCCGATACCAAATATTATCCTAACACTCTTGGTAAGATACTCAAAAATACTCCCGGTGCGTTGTGAGAGTCAAAAATATTCTTGGTTACTCTAAGAGACTTAAAAATATACTCGGTAACGTAATACAGCCAAAAAATACACGCGCTAGCTACTAAGAGTCATAGTTACGACCGCCACCGGGCGGGTCTGCCCCCCCCCCCCCCCCCAGCCTTATCCCAGGAATGTCGACTGCGGACGCACGGCAGCCCTGCTAAACTGAAGTCAGCGACCGAACCGGAACACTCCAAACCCTGGGTCTACGTTTTCCATCCGCAGGGATGAAGGTTCTTACAGCCGGAGCCCGGACAATCGGCTCCTGCATAAAGCCAGCGTGGTATTGGTCGGGCATGAACCGGGGGAAGGACAACCTTTCGGTCCGGACAATCATAACCTTCCTAACTCTACCTGGCCACATCCCTATGACTCCAACTTCCACCAAATAAGCGTTGACGTCTCGCCCCACCGCGGTAATACCGAACCCAGCGGCAGTGATGAACCCCGGCAGGAGGTTGGTCGAACCTCCTTGAAGTCCCGAATGCAGCATGAATGGAACCTCTACTAGCAGCGACTGCTATCACCACAGACCCTCACGAGGCCATCACCAATGCAGTGGGCATCAGTAGCCTGGGGAACTGATGGGACTCCCCCTCCTCGTGGTACTATTATTAGAGGATTTCTCCCTCAACTGAGAATAGTCACAATTCGGAAATGCTAACGCACCTCCTACCACACACATATAACGTGAACACTGAAACTGTTACCCACAATTGTGGGATTAGAAGCAGTGGGTCCACTTTTAGGGGTGAACGCCAATACACTACCGGTACCATTGAGAATAAAAAATACTCCCGGTAACTTAAAAGAAAAAATATTATTTCCATACCTTAAGAGCCTAAAAAATGAGATTCTAAATTATTTTAGATTCACTAAGAGAGTTAAAAACACTCCCGGTAGGATCATAAATATTCACCTAATAAAAAGATATAGTTCCATTGCGTTAAGAGAGTCAAAAGATTCCCTGTACCCTAGTAGAAAAAAAATACTCCCGAAACCATAAGAGAGTCAGAGATACTACCAATAACTGAAAAGATAAAAAAAATAATAATAATACCGGAGCCTTAGGGCGAAAAAATACTCTTGTTACCCTAAAAAAGTGAAAAAAAAAACCTTAAGAGGGTTAAAAAGATCCCAGTACTTTTAGAGTCAATTTAGACAACGTATATCCTGTTTTTCTCGAATAGTGTCATACAAAGGAAAGGAAAATCCTAACAACCGCATGAATCAAGGACGCAGTCTTAACAATTTTTCAATTTGAAGTCAAAGAAACTATTGAAGAAGAAAAAATCAATTTAATAATATGAAAATAAATAAGTGTAGATGAAAGTCGAGAAATAAATTGTGAGTGTGTGTGTGAGAACACATTACAATAAAAATCAATTCGTTTAAAATATTAATACATATCGAAAATTAACAGAATTTATAGATACAAAAAAAACGGTTATTTAACAGTTTCGGGGTTACGTTTTAATTCCATGCTGATATTTTTTTATCTTAGTCTTGTTTACCCCTTCTTCTCCTTTCCTCATTCCCCCTACTCTTATGAGATGTGTAATTCTATCTTTTATGATAGTTAATTCTCTCTAATCCCTAATTTTTTTTACTAGGGTGCATATCGTATTTTTTCTTTCGAGTACTCTATATATTATATTATACCCTTAGTATAATTAAAGAATTATTTTTGTTATTATTACAATTTAGTTTTTTAACTTGTGTTGGACAGGGAAAATTGTGTTCCTGAATTTGAGTATTTTTATGTTAACTTGTTTATAATTGTAACATCCAATAATTATATTATAGTTTTATGAAACGACGTATCCTATTTCCGCATACGAGGACTAACGGAATAAAATAAATCAAGTCAAATATTCCTTAATATTCTATTATATAGTGAAGTGGCCCCTGCGAGGATTTTCCCTGAAGAAGTTAATTCCGAAAGAAAAAACAACATAAAGAGTTATTTTTCATTCTGGTACAAAAGAAAAATATGCCTTCAAATATCGATTATTTTAAGGGTGGCACACAAATTTTTTTAAACGAAAGCATCCCCAAAAAATATTTTCTACCAGTTTTTTAATCAGCTTCGTTTCTTACTGACCAAAAAAAATTGAGTAACTGTTGAGAAGAATTTTTTTCTTCAATACGATATCAAATAAATCAAAATAAATGTTAAATAGAGGTTATTAAATACGGTTATTATCTTTGGTAAAGAACAGAACCAAAGACGTAGCATATATATCGAAACTAAATACGAACCTCGTCGATATATTAACTCAATCATGGACTATTATCTTTGGGACCTAAACGTGATTGATGCCATACTATATTTTCCTATACAATCTGTAATATCAAAGACTGTAAACCATATTGTACCTAAGACGCAGCCAACATCCTGTAACTAATTAAACCACAATGTAATAGTAATTTGTAAAGTGAATCGTGGTTGATGTGACAATAAACTAACTATTAAATACTCTGGAAGATTCAAAAACAAGATAAACTTAATTAATGTTCTTAAATAGACTTTAAAACTATCCCTACATTTTATGTATATAATATGTTTTAGATATTAAAGTAGAAAATAATAAACAACTATTCGTGGTTTTACCTACTCTGTATTTGTTGGTTTTTGTTTTTCAAATATTGAGCGATTTTTTTTTTACGTGTTGAATCGAAAACCACGCAGCGTTGCCTTTTTCGAGGTTTTCTAAATATTCCTCTTCTTTTTTATTATTATTTGAAATTGATTTACGTTTCTCTCAAAATCGGATAACTCAGGGCAAAGGAATCAGGTAAAACCCAGAAGTAATTCGGAATCGTTAGTTTGCTATTGAAGGACTTTTGAGAACTCTTCTTCCAATCATGTCCTTCGGGATACGTGAAGGAGAAGGAATTTTTGCAGCGGCAAAGGGAAACGGGCAATTGGCTCACCTAATTCAGGGTTATTTACTGCGAGTCCATATCAGCGGAGCCCATCGAGGAGCCACACACACACACACACGCACGCGATCACCGCCTTTATGAAGCTCTTCAGCCGCACGGACAAATCCTTCCAACATTTCTTCTTTTACCTCAAGTAAATCAAGATTATTTTTTTTCTTAAAAAGAAAAATCGTTGTTGTTTTATTGGATAGAAATTAATATTTGTAAAGCATAACTGTATTAAAATAAATCAAACGAAACTGTTAAGGTTAAAGAGTTTTGTCCTTACAACAGTTACAAATTGAAGAAAATCAGCTGATGTACTACAGGACTTCGGAAGGATGGCCACTTACAGTATTTTTTTTAATTAAAACAGGAGAACACTTTGAAGTAATGTTATATTTAATTTCACTCCGTATTCTATTGTATCCTGTTACCTATTCATCACCTATCTAAAAAAAAAGCTGTGACGAATCCTATTTCCTCATAAGAGGGTTAACAGAAAATAAATCTATCTATCAATCTATCTATCAAATAAATTTTGTCTTTCTCTTTCTCCTTCCCCCCCCCCCCCTCCCGCCCAACTTTCATCCTGCTTACTACCTTCTCGCTTCCACTTCCGCTGATTAATCACGCGTCATGTAACGATCACTTTTTTTTGTTGTTGTACTTTTATTATTACCTCAACCTCGCAACAACAATGCACTGTCCATCTCATTCATTTAAATTCTCGACTTAATTCACCACCAATAATTAAAAGTGAGCATTCTGAAAATTTAGTCACCTTTTTTTTTTTAGATTTTGATTAATTAAATACAGTCCGTGCCTGTGCAACTGTAATTACAAAACGCGGCATTGTATTGTATCGTGTATTTAATTACAAAAATACCTTTTTAGCTTGGTAGCAGTTACATGAAACCAATAAGAGCGAATAATAATGAATGAACACTTTTTTTAAAAAAAAATCCAGAAGCTGCTGCTGCTAGGAGAAACAAGTTCATAATATATGAGGTTATAAATTACATTCGAATACTACTGTATTCCTTTTTTATTGTTCCGAAGAATAGAAACACCGTCTGCGGTTATTTATATTGAATGTTGTTAATATCATAAATTTTATTTTATTCACTGGACAGAGGGGTCTGCGAGGGTTATTCTCTCGCAGGCAGTACCTGCGAAGGATTTTCTCTCGCAGGTAGAACCTTGTAGGAGAGATACGAAGGGGCTACCTGCTCCCGCTATCGGAAGGGCGTGGGACAAGTACCCAATGCCCGATGCAGGTTTTTCTAGGGTTTTCCCTGCATTTCTTTAGGTGAATGCCGGGTAGGATCCTTAAAATATATCTGGGGGCCCTAGAAACCCTTGGCTACCTTCCTCTACCCTTCCGCATCCCCCCTTTCAATCCCTTCCTATGCTATTAAATGGGAGTTGCCCTAAGTGGATTACCCTCATGTAGCCTGTTGCCCTAAAAAAAAGGATGCCTTTTCCGAAAGCTTCGAGAGGATTTTCTCTCGCAGGCAGAACCTTTTAGGAGAGATACGAAAGGGCTACCTTTGGGGATGCCTTTTCCTCTCCGTTTTTGAACTAAGGTTCCCAAAAGCCGAGGCACCTCGGCCTGTTTTGAGAGGTGTATGTTCCGGGGTCACAGACCTTGGGCATACGGTAAGAGTTGTCCGCTATTCCCATTGGAATAGTCGGCCATCTGCCTCCTAAACTGGTCGAGGCACGGACAATGGAATGCTGCGTCCCCACAGAAAACTCCTCTCCCGCTATCGGAAGGGCGTGGGACAAGTACCAAATGCCCGACCTACCTGATACAGGTTTTTCCAGGGTTTGTCCTGCATTTCTTTTAGGCGAATTGCCGGGTAGGATCCTTAAACCTTAGCCCGGGGACCCTAGTTAACCCTTGGATACCCTCCTCCACCCTTCCGCATTCCCTCTTTCAAATCCCTTTCCTATGCAATAAGAGGGGAGTTGCCACTATGTGGATTACCGTATACATATCCTGTCTACACCAAAAAAAAATCACTGGACAAACACTGCGTCTTTATTTGTCTTCTCTTTGTAGCTATTGATATTAGTATAATTAGAATATACAATATAATAAAATTTATGACCACGATAAGATCTATAGATGTATTAAATAATATATAAAATGTATTGTACACTATGGAGATAATTAATTTTTTTAGTTATATATATATATATATATATTGTAGTATTCATAATTGATAAATAAAAGAAACTGCCATGTTTGGGACACGTCAGGTGGTATTAAAACTGATAAAAAAAATACCCGAAAGAAATTGAAATCAAAGAAATACTTTTTAAAAAATAACAAGAAAGTTTTTTATTTTACATATCTAAACTACGTTGTTTTTACATTTTAAATTAAATTCCTCTGCTTTCGTGAGATCTTGGAATTTCAGGGCCGCCAATAAAGATAGTAAAAAAAACTGAACTTTAATTTACAATAAAAACAACTATTACCAATATTAAAGTTATAATATTCTAGTAAAGTTATAGAAATCTGCGGGGGCAAGTTATATTTACTTATAAGGTTTACAGATTAAAACTTCTTTTTTTTTTTACTTACCATTCTGTTTGGGCTTCTGAGGTTTATCCACTTGTGATTTGCTTTTTACAACACTTTTCACTAACAGGTTATTTGCACTGACTCTACTTTCTTTATCATTATTGTTAAAAACTTTTGTCTCTCAGTTTCGCTGCATCTCTAATTGCTTGGAGATCACACACACACACACACACACGCGCGCGCGCGCACACACACCGCTCACTGAATAACTGATTATTTACATTGTCATACTTTCTCAGTATCTGTGCACAACCACTGGGAACTATCAACGGGCAACTAGCACCTAGATAATAGGAAAGTGGCGCCTCCCATCTGACAAACACCATACTTCAGGCAACTATCTCTCTCTCTCTCTCTGACAAAAACACCTTTCTACAGTCTGCTAAAGTCCTAAATATGCCTTTTTGACAATACTTTGTAACAGGTGTTCTCAGCTCTGCATTCTCGCCAAAACAATACAGTTATTCACAATGCCATGGCCTCAGAGTAACAAGCCGATAATAACGAAAGAAATTTTTTTTAATGAATTATATATTTGTAATTTCCACAATTGTAAAAATTACAATATATATATATATACGTTGTGGAAGCCAATTTATTTAATAATTAAAAGGTGGTCTAACTCCCGTACAAAACGCAGTTTAAGACAAAGGCTCCGCCGACACAGAGTTACCGTCCGTCCATTGTCGTTCTTTGGCAACTCGTACCGCTAACAATCCAATTATATTAAAACAATTCATGGCCTCTTTAATTGGTATTACAATATACTATTTAATTAATTATATATTATTATATATTATTAATTATATATAATAATTAAAAAGTATATATATTGAAATTGAATATTATATATATATATATATTATTAAACAAAAATTTCTACAATATATATATATATATTATTAAAAAGTAATTTCTACAATATATATATATATATTATTAAAAAGTAATTTCTACAATATATATATATATATATATATATATATATATAATATTCAATATATTATTAAAAAGTAATTTCTACAATATATATATATATATATATTGTAGAAATTAATTTTTAATTATATATATATTTAATTAAAAAGTATATATAATAAATTTATTAAGTATATATATTGAAATTGAATATTATATATATATATATTGTAGAAATTACTTTTTAATTATATATATATTTAATTAAAAAGTATATATAATAAATTAATTAAGTATATATATTGAAATTGAATATTATATATATATATATATATTGTAGAAATTACTTTTTAATAATATATATATTGTAGACATTACTTTTTAATTATATATATATATATATATATATATATTTAATTAAAAAGTATATATAATAAATTAATTAAGTATATATATTGAAATTGAATATTATATAGATGTATATATATTGTAGAAATTACTTTTTAATAATATATATATTGTAGAAATTACTTTTTAATTATATATATATTTAATTAAAAAGTATATATAATAAATTAATTAAGTATATATATTGAAATTGAATATTATATATATATATATTGTAGAAATTACTTTTTAATAATATATATATTGTAGAAATTACTTTTTAATTATATATATATATATTTAATTAAAAAGTATATATAATAAATAATTAAAAAGTATATATATTGAAATTGAATATTATATATATATATATATATATATATATATATATATATATATATTCTAATATGTAGAAATTACTTTTTAATTATATATATATTGTAGAAATTACTTTTTAATAATATATATATTTAATTAAAAAGTTTATATATATAATAATGAATTAAAGTGTATATATATACAAATTTTGATAGTAATTCTCAGACTATCAAAATTTGTAAGTCCACCAAAATTTATATTATTAAATCAAAATTTTACACCTTAAATCAAACATAATACAATAATAAAAATAAAATTTTTTGATGATCGATTCGACAGATAACTTAATATTATAAATTTGGGTGGAATTAGGTTTTTGACATAATTCTCTATCTATCTAAATTGGAAGTCCAAAAAGAATAGATAACTTAATAACATAAATTTAAGTGGTCTTATAAATTTTGGTAGTATGTCTCTGATTATCATAATTGGTAATTGCACCAAAATTTATATTGTAAAGTTATCTGCCAAATCTATCATCAAAATTTTGTTGTAATTATTGTATTAATTCAGTTTTATAGTGCAAAAGTTCTATACCTGAAGATGTCGCAAATAGCACAGAAGCGTTGTTTAAATTCTATTATAAATCATTTTCTGACGCTGAAAGGATTTGATTATATTTACAATTTATCTTAAATATTTTTTTTTTGTAATTATTGAATAATATTCTAAACTGTTCTGTTTCAACCCGGATAGTCGTTTGGACTACAGTAGTTTCAGTCTCACAGTCGGCACCATATTGAAGCGGGATTGTACGTATATGAGCCACGTCGGCATCGTGCCCGAGGTTTATGTTGTTTGTCCGCCTCTTTTCCGGCTCTCGTCATATAGCATTTTGCAGAACAATGTTAATCCGGATCTGAGCCATTGGACTAGTGCGTTGTGAGGTGATTGTTTTAAGTAGAGTCAGCCATGACGGTAGTTTCCCTCCTGGCCGCGCGTAATATCCGCTCTGGTCAGCCATGCACTTACACGGTCTCGCGTTTCACACAGCCTTTGTGTTCTAACGTTTGCCCCCTTCAACATGTTTCGCATTTACTGATAAAAAAAAAAAAATTAGCTGATTCATTTCTCAAGCACGCTCAATTTAAAATTTGTCGTCAGTTTTCGGTTAATTGTTGGAACAAATAGTGTAAAAGATGATACTTGGGAAACATGTCCCAATATTTCTCTCATCCGAGAGAGTGGAAATAAGTTTTCTCATGATGTTCGAAGCCGAAACACCAGAGTCAATTTTTAGAGGCTGTACGCTGCGTCCCCCCCACAGAAAATCAAATTCTAGTCATCGGAATGACGAGGGACGAGTAACGAGACCACGACCTACGTGGTGCAGGTTCTCTAGGGTTGTCATTAATATTTAATACTCGGTACGCGTAATAATCTATCGCAAAAATTCTACAACAGAGTCGAATGAAAAATCAAATGTAGAAATTTAATTTCTGCTTCCGAATGAGAGAGACGTACACCACAACTCTTTTCATTTAGAAAAATAAAAGCCAATGTAGACGTTGATAAACAACGTTTCTGGGTTCCTTGTGCCTTTCGTCAGCTGCTATGAAGAGCCTAGAGCGACACAACTGCACGTCAGTTGATGAAACTCAAAAACCTCATAATCCTCATGGTGGCAGCTCCCATCTTATAACATAGGAAGGGATGTGGACCGGGGGATGCGGAAGGGTAGAGGAAGGTAGCCGAGGATTAACTAGGGCCTCCCGGAGTATAGTTTAAGGATCCTACCCGGCATTCGCCTAAAAGTAATGCAGGAAAAACCCCTAGAAAACTTGCATCACGTAGGTCGGTCATTGGGTACTTGTCCCACGCCCTTCCGATGGCGGGAGGGAGCTTTGATGTGGGGACGCAGCATTCCCTTCTCCGTGCCTCGACCAGTTTAGGAGGCACCTGGCCGACTTTTCCAATGGGAACAGGGAACAACTCTTACCGTTCTGTGACCCCGGAACATACACGTCTCAAAACAGGCCGAGGTGCCGCGGCTGAATATTGAACCCTTTTTTTAGAGTTACAGGCTACATGAGGGTAATCCGCATAGTGGCAACTCCCCTTTAATAGCATAGAAAGGGATTTGAAAGGGGGGATGCGAAAGGGTAGAGGAAGGCAGTTAAGGGTTAACTAGGGCCCCCGGGCTATGGTTTAAGGATCCTACCCGGAATTCGCCCTAGAAAACCCTGCATCAGGTAGGTCGGGAATTGGGTACTTGTCCCACGCCCTTCCGATGACGGGAGGGAGGTTTGCTGTGGGGACGCAGCATTCCCTTCTCCGTACCTCGACCAGTTTAGGAGGCAGCTGGCCGACTGTTCCAATGGGAACAGAGAACAACTCTTACCGTATGCCCAAGGTCTGTAACCCCGGAACATACACCTCTCAGAACAGGCCGAGGTGCCTGCGCTTGTGGGAACCTTAGTTCAAAAACGGAGAGGAAAAGGCATACCCAAAGGTAGCCCCTTCGTATCTCTCCTAAAAGGTTCTTCCGCAGGGATATCTTTCGCAGGCCTTCTGGTTTGTGGGTACTTGTCCCATACCCTTCAGATAGCGGTAAATATTCCCGCTTTCGCTTGAGAGAAGAATCGGAGCAACCGAATGAGAGTCAGAACATTCCTACAGGTATAGACCTGCTCAATCCAGTCCAACAAAGACTCGACTGCCTTATCTTTCTCAGTTGCAGCGCGACTCATCATCCTCGTTGATATCATAAACAACTTCCCAATGCAATTGCTAGATTATCAGGACAGCCATTAATAATCGATGACAGCAGACAACTTTGACAATTACAACCTTTGTTGCTAAGAAGTAATTAGGTGGCGCGACGTTTGGTCTATTGCGGACAAAACCTTGGCAATTGCCGGACGTTTCTGCTTTGTCCGCGGTGGCTAATGAAGCTGGCCTGCTTCCAGGACGTCGCTGCTTAAGGATTAGAGAAGTGAAGTGAAGTGATTGCGTCAAAGGCCCTTCACTCGAATGCTCTTCACAGCAGCGGTACTTAATCTCAGGCGCCGCAAACTTTGTAATTGCAACGAAACCCACTAATTACAGATCTATTACGACGTAAAAATTGGGGAAGAAAATAAAATAATATTACACTCGGCGCCATGACAGCACCACTCAAACATGACCGGATCTGAGTCTGAAACGCATATTCAATTTACAGTGAAGCAGAATTCTACTGTAATATAACAAAATACTGGCAATATTCAAGTAATAGATTATTTACTTTATATTACCCAACAGTTCGTCTGTGTCTGGCGACATCAACAACGGGAAACGGGAGAAGTTTCGTTGCGCACTTTCCGGAGTCTTTGCAGTCGACTGTAGATCAAGCACTTGTAAACACTGAAAATAATTAAGTAAATAAGTTGCGAAATAATAATTACCATTTTAATTTCAAACAACCTAGATCGTTATATAATTAATGGCAGGGTCTCCCTTGCCGGACAGGTCTTGAGGGAAGAACCTGACTAAAAGAGATACCTTGGGTCTCCAGGTTGGGGGTTAAGCGTGGGGCTAGCAACCCTTCATTCGTGAAACAAACAATTGTACAGAAGGAATAATGCCGGAAGGATGACTGTACGACGAAATGGCAAACGTTTTACCAGAAGGATCAAGAAAAGTGGGACGACCTAAATTAAGGTGGGAAGATGGAGTCATATCCAGAATATCAGGATGTTGAAAGTGAAGAATTGGCGGACCATAGCCATGAATAGGAAGGAATGGCAGGAACTTCTGAAGAAGACTAAGGCCCACACTGGGCTGTAATGTCAACGATGATGATGATGAGGATGAGGAGGAGGAGGATGGGTGTGATAGGACATTTACTCAGACAAAGGAATTTACGACCACATCCGGTGAAACCTGTTTGACCCTGTAAGTCAGCAGATTTCGATCAACTTCACTTCAAGGATCGTGAGCACCGCTGCCAGATCTGTGATTGGTCAATCACCGGACGGAATATAGAAGATTTTAGGAGAAGGCTGACGAGTTGGTTCTGGTTACCAGAAAGTTTCCTTCTATGTTTATTTCTCTGTTAGTCCTTCTTTAATAACTCTAATTTGACTGAAACAGCTTAACATCAATTTCTACCATTTCACCAATGTACAGGACGTTTCGAAATTAATATGTGGAGGGTTTTAAGGCATTGAGGCACTTATTACGTTCCCACTTACAGTTATAAATAATAAATCAGTTTTGTTTGTATTCCTGTGCAATTTCCTGTTAACGTGAAGAAGTCTCAAAATTGTGAACGAAACGTCAGGACAGCTCTTTTTTTGGCTTAATTAATTAATAATTTTTCTCAGTGAAAATAATGTTGGAAGTGAAATAAAAAAAACGTATCATCAATGGTAACAGAACTTACTACATGTATGGAAAATTAATTAAATCCAAGATGTTAAATAAGGGAATTGAAGTTAAAAATTTACAAAACTCTTATAAGACCTGTAGTGATATACGGTTGTGAAGAGGCAGTACCTGCGAGGGCTATTCTCTCGCAGGTAGAACCTTGTAGGAGACATACGAAGGGGCTACCTTTGGGGATGCCTTTTACTCTCCGTTTTTGAACTAAGGTTACCACAAGCCGAGGCACCTCGGCCTGTTCTAAGAGGTGTATGTTCCGGGGTCACAGACCTTGGGCATACGGTAAGAGTTGTTCGCTGTTCCCATTGGAACAGTCGGCCAGCTGCCTCCTAAACTGGTCGAGGTACGGAGAAGGGAATTCTGCGTCCCCACAGCAAACTCCTCTCCCGCTATCGGAAGGGCGTGGGACAAGTACCAAATGCCCGACCTACCTGATGCAGGTTTTTGTAGGGTTTTCCCTGCATTAGTTTTAGGCGAATGCCGGGTAGGATTCTTGCACTATAGCCCGGGGGCCCCTAGTTAACCCTTGGCTACCTTCTTCTACCCCTCCGCATCCCCCCTTTCAAATCCCTTCCTATGCTATTATAGGGGAGTTGCCACCATGTGGATTACCCTCGTATAGCCTATTCCATTAAAAAAAACGGTTGTGAAACGTGGACCCTTAATAATAATGATAAGCACTTACTCAGAATATTTGAACGCAAGATACTGAGAAGGTTACACGGACCTGTATGTACGAATGGAGAATGGAGAATTAGAACAAACAGAGAACTAGAGCAGCTCATGAATAACGAGGACTTGGTTAGGTTCATCAAGAGCAGAAGGTTGGCCTGGGTGGATGAAAGCAGAACACCTAGACGAATTGAGGACTGGAAGCCAATTGTAAGGAGGAAAAGGGGAAACCCCGGACATGAAGGGTAGATGACATCGAGAAGGATGTACAAACCATGAAAGTAAGAGGATGGCGGAGACTGACACAGGAGAAATTGTTAATAAGGTCCACAGGAGAGGGCGGAATGGAAGAAAATTGTTAATAAGGCCAAAACCTCACATTGGGTAATGGCGCCAATAAAAGAAGAAGAAGTGTATTGATAATTTATTCTTCCTTATAATAGCCGATTACATACGGAATGTATGTCGCATCTACGGATAGAAAATGACGGTTACGGCAACGTAGTTACGCTTCTGAAAAAAAAATCCATTTCTCATTCATCATCATCAATAGCACGACAGCCCTTTGTGGGCCTTTGTGTTTTCGCCATTCCCCTTTATTTAGCGCAGCATTTCTCTTCCGATTATCCTTACATCCTCCTCTCACGCCTTCTTCCCATCTCAGCCTTGGTCTTCCGGCTTTTCCTTATTCTTTCTGTGGATGTCTTCAATATCCTTCCCGAAGCACATTTTCGTGAACTATTTATTTATCAAATGGCAATTGTCAGATTATATTCAATATTTTTAAAAAAAATTAATGGCATTATTTTTGAATAAAAAGTACTTGAAAATGGTGGAATGAAATTAACCGATTGTACTAGACATTTAAAAACAATCTACTGCCAAGTTTGTTTGACACAGAAATGTTTGCGGGAACGGACTCGATGAGGGTAACGATGTATAATTTGTGAGGTCACTGTGATGAAAAGTGTGCGTGATGCGTGGGCGTGTCGCGGTTGAAGCACAGGGATTGGATTGCTGTGTGTAATTGCAAGTCCTGCTTACCTGGCCAGGCAACTATGATAGAGGGAGCAATAAGCTTGACTAATCACCACTCACCTGTGACGTGATTTGTCTGCTACGAGGCGGAACCCCACACCTTAAAAACAACCCACAGTCTAGTTGTTTAAGGACCTTAAGCAGGTTCACTAAGAATAATCAAATATAAATCATAAGGAAAATACAATTTTTAATTTTTTTAAAATATGTTAAATTACCATAATTACTGTATGATACTGAAGGTTACCAACCCTAAGCGTCCTCCCCTCTTATACCGAAAGAGGTTGAAATTTTACACACACAACAACGGTAGAAAAAAACTATCAAGTGCCACCCCCTTAAATAATCTGACTCCAAACATCGAAAGGGGATGAAATTATACACGGAGAACATGCATAGAAATTTTATGAATCTCATTGATCCCGAAATATTTTTATTTGACGAAAAAGAAAACGGTCGGTTAACATGTTTTAAAATTTCTACCCTCAGACAACCCCAGCACGATGCCCAGATTGGCCAAAAAAAAATAAACGCGACATACATAAACAGGATTTGACTCGAATCTCGGTGGTTTTCGCGTGATGTTTGAATATTTCCAATTCCCGCTCCTGGGGGTGGGTGGTAGACGCGTCTCACCCCGACAGTGTTTGTTTCCTGGTCGAAATGAACACGTGTACAAAACTTGCTCCACCGGTGTAGATTTGTATAAGTATCATGCAAATATACATGCATACAAACAAACAAACACACTACTTTTTTTTATTAGATAGATAGATTAGCTGAGTGCCCGGCGTTGCCCGGGATGATCCGGAAATATATTTTTATTCGCCACAAAAATAGACCGGTTAACATGTTTGAACATTTGTACCCCCACCAAAGTTTGCCCAGCACATACCAACCCCGCGCATTGCCTATCTTGTCATAAATAAATTCAGCGGCATACATAACCCCTGGTTTGACTCGAATCTCGGGTGTTTCCGCGCTATATTTTCCTGTTACTGCCCTCCATCCCCATACCGAAAGGGATTGAAATTATACACAAACAAAGTCGGTTGAATTTCTGTCAATCTAATTAACCCAGCAAAGTATTTATTAAAAGCAAATATTGACTTGGTTTGATTATTTAAAAATTTTCTCCACCAACCATCTCCAGCCATGGGGAGGGGGGGGTAAATGATCCATTTAATGTCTTAATTAAACTCAGCGACATCCATATCCCTGGATTTGACTCGAATCTCGATTGTTTTCCGTTATTTTTATGTATTCAAACTCCTCCCCTACCCTTAATATTAAGCCTGCACCCCTCCCAAGCCCGAAAGGGTTTGAAATTATACACGGAGAACGTGTATCAAAATTTTATGAATCGCATTTTTCCCGAATTATATTTATTTGACGCAAAAAACGATTTTAAAGTATATACCCCACCCCCCGTCATCGATTTGTTTTCCTTTTTTTTTGTTTTTCATTTATTCTCCTGTCATCTTATACTATTATTTTCCATTTTCATTGATCTGGAATCTTAGGCGCCAACAGAATTAATTAGGCCACCTACCTTTCGTTTAATAGCAGTGACATTTGATTTTTCGTGTCAGTAAGAGGGCATTTGTCCTCTTCCCCGTCTTCGACGGCAGTGATTGGTTGGCTGCAGCAACAGAAGAATCAATCAGGAGAAACTTATCTCTTATCGAAAGGATTTTCGCAGCGAAATGGCAAGCTACGTCTTTGCGCTAACTAGGAGCACAAAACGATTTATAAATCGTCTGCTATCAGGGGGGATTTAAAGCGCCTGCTCGGTGCATCCATCACCGTGTCCGAAGGCATCACAGATAACAGGCAGGAGTTGTGTCGCGAGGCCATTTGTCTTCGGGTCCAGCAGGTAATACAACAAAAAAACCTTCTCGCAGGGTTCCGGGAACGTTGCCAGATGCCGTGATTATAGCAAACACCTTCGTCGTACGTCTTATTTTTAATAGCATCAAGTACTTAGACAACGGACCAAGCAGATTTAATAAGATAATCCGTAGAGGTTGACATCATGTTACATATCTAGCACAAGAATGATTTTCTCTCTGAACCTATTCTCCCAAAAACGAGAACTGTCAGCCTTTGGGTAAGCCTTTTCCTCTCCGTTTTTGAACTAAGGTTCCCACAAGCCGAGGCACCTCGGCCTGTTCTGAGATGTGGATGTTCCGGGGTCACAGACCTTGGGCATACGATAAGAGTTGTCCGCTATTCCTATTGGGAATAGTCGGCCAGCTGCCTCCTAAACTGGTCGAGGCACGGAGAAGGGATTGCTGCGTCCCCACAGCAAAACTCTCCCGCTATCGGAAGGGCGTGGGACAAGTACACAATGTCCGACCTACCCGATGCAGGTTTTCCTAGGGTTTTCCCTGCATTTCTTTAGGCGAATGCCGGGTAGGATCCTTAAAATATAGCCTGGGGCCCCTAGTTAACCCTTGGCTACCTTCCACTACCCTTCCACATCCCCCCTTTCAAATCCCTTCCTATGCTATTAAAGGGGAGTTGCCCAATGTGGATCACCCTCATGTAGCCTGTTGCCCTAAAAAAATTATGTAATAATAATATGCAATATTCTGTTTTATTCTACCCTTCTCAAATCAAGTTGAATTGCTTCCAGACGATTTACTCGTCTTGTGTACCACAAATCTGAATTTTAAACGTCTTGACAATACTGAGGTAACATTATTAATTAGATTGTTTGGGTATTCCTTTGTCTTGGAGGAGATAAGTGGGTAAGAAAAAGTGAAAAGGATCCCAGAAATGTTGGGTGGTGTTTATATTACCTTTTTTTCTGTCTGTATTTAGCTATCTTTCTTATTCATTACTAGCTTGGTGCCGGGCGTTGCCCGGGATGTCATTTATCCATAACCACCGATTTGACTCCAATCTAGGTATATTTTAGGTTATTTTTATGTAACGCAACTCGACCGCTATCATTAAATGTGTTGTCGGCCGGTTACATTGTTAGAATATTTCCACCCCCACCCCTACGTGTGGGCTTAGCTCTCTCATGCCGAAAGGATTAGAAATTTTATAAAAACCAATATAAACGTTATTGACCTCAACAATTATTTATTCCATGCAAATATCGACCGTTTAACCTGTTAGAAAAATTCTACCCCCCCCCCCACCCGTGTAACCCCTGGGGGTAAAATGGCGAATTGAATGTCATTCGTCATCATACAAGTCAGATACATGCATAAAACTGGATTTGACTCCAATCTTGATTGTATTAGTTTTATTATTTTCTTGTAATACGCGTCCACCCCTAACCCTAAGGGTGCTCCGTTCCGATGAAGTAAGGGGATTGAAATTGTAGTCAGATAACATCGGTAGAAACACTATGAATATCTTTGACCCCCTAAAAATATTTATCCGACTGAAATATCGACTGTTTTAGCATGTTTAAATATTTCCACCCCCGCCTTCTGGGGCGTGGTAGACGCGTCTCACCCAGACAGTGTTTGTTTCCTGGTCGCAAAGAACACGTGTACGAAATTTGGTGAAATTTTATCGTCTGGTGTAGATTTGTATAAGGAACATACAAATATGTATACAAAGGAACATATAAACACACTGCTTTATTTATTAGATTTCCAATCAAACGTAAATTTTTTCATTTTAAAAAAAAATCTGACTGAAAAAAAATTTTATGTTTAAATTTTTTCTAATTAAAATTTAATGAATCTGCACATTTTTAAAAAATATTCTCTGAAAGATTAATATATGTCTGCTTGATGAAACGTGTTAATATTAATCTGCACGTGAGACTTTTGAATAAAATTAATTCCGACATTAATTGTAATGTAAATAAATTTTATTATTATACTAATTGGGGTGAATTATTTTAAGACATTTAAATGATTTGTACACTCTTTGACGTCCTGGTACTTGTTGATGCGTTAAGTCAGAGGGGAGGACAATGCTTCATGTAATTAGCGATGTTCAGACCTACTCAGGAGCCCCCCCAAGATTAATATCGGGACACACTCCCAGAGCGGGCTTGAAGCCTTGTCCTTTGAACTACTCCATAATTGGGTCAATATTGGCTATCAGCTGTCATTATCTACGGTCGTCCCCTGGGGGAAGGACACTTTTGTCCCAACGCTGCCATCCAGTCAGGTGTTTCGGTGCTTTACAGCCACGTCTGATTAAGTACACGTTGCAAATTAACGTGTGTACTCGGATATTTTTGTAAATCATACCTTTTTTTAGGGCAACAGGCTACATGAGGGTAATCCACATGGTGGCAATTCCGTTTTTAATAGCATAGAAAGGGATTTGAAAGGGGGGAATGCGGAAGGGTGGAGGAAGGTAGCCAAGGGTTAACTAGGGGCCCCCAGGTTTTAGTTTAAGGATCCTACCCGGCATTCGCCTAAAAGTAATGCAGGGAAAACCCTAGAAAAGCCTGCATCAGGTAGGTCGGGCATTTGGTACTTGTCCCACGCTCTTCCCTGGATGGCGGGAGAGGAGTTTGCTGTGGGGACGCAGCTTTTCCCTTCTCCGTGCCTCGACCAGTTTAGGAGGCAGCTGACCGACTGTTCCAATGGGAATAGCGAACAACTCTTACCGTATACTCAAGGTCTGCGACCCCGGAACATACACCTCTCAGAAATGGCCGAGGTGCCTCGGCTTGTGGGAACCTTAGTTCAAAAACGGAGAGAGGGAAAGGCATCCCCAAAGGTAGCCCCTTCGTATCTCTCCTACAAGGTTCAGCCTTGGGAATTGTGCACTTAACCTTTCCCGAATAATAAAATAATAGAGAGGGTTAAAATTTCCAAAGTCGTGCCCCCCAAGTCGCTAACTTTACAGGAATTTTATTGTTTTCCCCCTCTGAAAAATCGGTTAAAATAATGAGGATTATTTTGTTCTTCTTTGGTCTCACGAATCCTCCTCCTTCTAATTACAGATGTCTTCTAGGACTAATTTTTCGTTTGTATATTTTCATATTCTGTGACAGCGGCGGGGGAAAAACAATAATAACTTTTGTAATTTGACGGGTCTTTGAAATGAAAAAAAAATAACACTCAAAATAAGTGATAATATAAATACCACAGGACGTTTCTGGGGATCCTCGTCACCCTTCCTGCAGGTGCTGAGAAGAGCCTAGCGCGACACAACTGCACTCGTCAGTCGACATAACTCAAAAGCCCTTCACTATGATAGAAGTCTTCACCCTGTAAATTAAATACGGTATCTCCTAAATTTCTCCCAACCGAAAAAACTTGGAATTGATTGGAAAAAAAAAATTCACAGGCGATCCGAAATGAAAACTCTCGCACCGTTGCCAACACTTTGATCAGATCTCATCGCATCGAAATTACTAAGCTGACTGCAGGATTCCTTTTTATATTTTTTTTATCTTCCCAGTTTGCTCTGTTGTTTTTTTTTTTCAGTTTAGGAGGCAGCAGGCCGAGTATTCCAATGGGAATAGCGGACAACTCTTACCGTATGTCCAAGGTCTGTGACCCCAGAACATACACCTATCAAAACAGGCCGAGGTGCCTCGGCTTGTGGGAACCGTAGTTAAAAAAAACAGAGAGATGTGAAGGTATCCCCAAAGGTAGCCTCCGTCAGAGCTCTCCGGGAAGGCTCACCTGCGAGAGAATTCTCTCGCAGGCTTACTTGAAGGAACCGCTTAAACATTTTTTATTTTTTAGGGTAACAGGCTACATGAGGGTAATCCACATGGTGGCTACTCCCTTTAATAGCATAGGAACGGATTTGAAAGGGGGGGATGCGGTTGGATAGAGGAAGGTAGCCAGTTTCTTTCAACAAGGTGACAATCTTCTGTCGTCATCTCCGTTGTGAGGGAATTGGTATTTTTTTCCTGTGTATGTGTGTGCCGGATTTGGCTTGGTGGAAGACTCAGTGTGTTGAGGCACCACACGGCAAGAAAATTAAATAAGCGTGATACAAGTGTATGCGACTAATAACGAGACCTTTCAAAGTAAAATAATATTTTATTTATCCTTTTTTTTTCAATGTTGCGTTGAGAACTGGTTGAAATGAACTGCTTGAATGTTTGAGATGCAGCGTGCTCTCGTAAACTAACAATACAAGTTCTGAGCATGGACCAGTGTTTTATTCTTTGATTTCCGCGGAGATGTGTTGTTGTTCTCTTCGATCAAATCTCTTCTTCTTCCTCTCCTCTACAGCTGTGGGATGAGAAGTCAGCAATGCTATTAGGTGGATCGCTGAGACTTGCAGATAAGTTCGTAGGCGGGCAAGAGGATCGCGTGAAGCTCGGTGGAGGCTAGCTCCACACACACACACAATATATATATATATATATATATATATATTGTAATGCCAATTAATTAGGCCATTAATTGTTTGGATGTAAAATTTGAATTGTTTGAGAAATCCATTATAGCGGTCTGATCGAACAAAGTGACTTTGCTTTGTCGAAAAGTCGAAAATGGCGTATGCGCGCTAAAACTCGAGTGCACTAGGAGTCAGTTGGTGGCGGGGCATTTCAGAGGACGGAACGAATAATACTAGAGCAGAGACTAGCCGTCGTTAATGTGTTATTAAACAAAGTTGTGAATTTAAGACAAAGTAAAAACATTACCTCGTAAATATCGCTAAGTAAGAGAGTTTACGTCTATAGCCAGCCAGGAAAGAAGTGCAGTTTTACGTCTGTAGTGAGCCAGGAAAGGAAGTCAGTTTAAGTCCAAAGCGGTAAAAAAACTAACAAATCTACGAATCCTAGGGTTCGGGTAAAGCAAGCAGATAGCTGACAAAAAGGAGGACCATCCGAGTTCCTGGGAGCCTATCAATTTTGACATCAATAGTGTAAAATCTGTGAGTCGACATTTTAGAATCAGTGTATTATTTTTGCAATAGTGTACTTCAGAAACCAAAATAATGCTGGTACCATCTGGACACTACATAAGTAATAAAACCAAACTAATGATTAATTGTAAACGTAATTAAAGGATAGTAGTCAGATTTCGTTCTCTTTTAATTGTCAATCAAAGTTAATTTCTTTTCTTTTTAATTTATTTCTATCGACGTATTGTTTAGGTTAATTGCAAACTGTTTTTTAATAAGATTTTAAAATCAATTAGTTGTGTCCATTATCAAACCGAGTAGAGGCCCTGAGAAATTAATATTTTAAATTGTAATTATTTTTGAGATGAAGCCACACAGTGAAAATAAATAATTTATGTATTAAAATTTATTAATTCTTTTATTTAAATAAACCGCTCGGTTATTACAATATATATATAAGATATATTAATTTTACCGTTTAATATACAATCATTTCAGTATTTAAACTACTTTAAATATATATATATTGTAATAATTAATAAATATTAATGGCTGAATGTGGCTTAAATGAAATACACTAATAACTTTAATGAACAAACAAGATTTATTAACATTTTTAAAACAAGTATAAATTACACAAAATATTTGGGATCTCAGGGTCTTGAACTGGGTTTGATAAATGGCAGAATTTATATAATCAAAATTACATTTACTTTTTTATGGAAATCAATGCGTCTGAACATAGACGAACTTTGTTGCGGAAGAAATAACACTAAAGATTGAATTTAAACAGTTTTAAATTTATCAAGAATTAAGGATCTCATTTTATCGATATTTAAATAATTAAAGAACGATCTGACTTTTATCTTTTAAACACGGTTTACAAATGATTTCAAAGTTTTTCTCTACTTACGGCCGCCCAGGTCTCATTTTAGGTTTTTCGTGCACAAAATATCACTGATTCTAAGTACTCACAGACTCTAAATGTCAACAAATTCTAATTCGCGTAGTTTGTTAGTTGGTCTAACACAAATTGGTAGGTTCTCGATGCTTTACTCCAACCTGGATTTGCAGATCTCGTAACTTTAGTTGGAAAGGTCCTTCATTGGTTTGTCTATGGCCAGCACGATGAATTTTCGCTCGACCACCGAATATAACATTAGTTGCTCTGTCTCCTTCCCGACTGAAGATTGCTTTACTTTTCAATATTTGAGAGCATGTTTGTAACTGGACCATATTCTTTCGTTCTGACTGCCCCACTGTAAAGCTTTCGAACTGTTCGCTGTCCGCTGCCCAACTGTAAAACTTCGTCTCTTAGATTTTGAGCGCGTAAACTCTCTCAACTGCCCAACAATGTTTTCTTTGCCTCGCCGGATTGTTGCGGCGTCCGCTCTATATCCACTAATAGTGAGTCCTCTACAATCCAACTTTCCAATTAGAACAATGTCTTAATTACCAATTACTACAATAAATATATATATATATATATATATATATATATATATATATGTACAAGTTAAAGTTACAAAAAATAAAACGTCCGTTAAAAGTTTTAATTTAACGTCTGCTTTTAATTAATCAAACAATTGACGACCACTTTTAATTTTTCATAATGACGACGTTGGATAAATTTGTGACGTAGAAATTTGTAATGAGGGAAAATTTTGTACTTGAGGTCTTTGGGGACGAGTAAAATTTTTCATTTTAACACATTTCAATCAAAAATATTTTATTATTTAATACGGAGGATTCCTACTATGTTTAATCACGGCTGCTCTGGAAAAGTAAAGCAAGTACTGGAGTCATCAACTGGAGCTTATCTGCACCGTCCCCCCCTCCCTCGTGTAGGTCCTGGTGGACCTCGATTCCCGGACAGACGATGATAGCCACGATACAAATCGCGATGTTGTCGTCTTCTCCCCCAAACTCGGTCATTACCCACGAGCCAAACTTCACGATCATGACGGACATTTAATTTTTTTTCGATACTCTCTCTTTTACGGACCTCCGGATGCCCTGGCGACTGATTTCCATACTGACGGGGGGTTTTTTTTACCTGCAGAGACGTGTGTGTGTGTGGGGGGGGGGGGGTTGCTGTATCGATGTTCTCTCGGAAAATGAAATCACCCCCCGAGATCCCTGTGATTGAACCATGTAAATGACACTCAATTCTGGCGAACTGTGTTTCATCGAGTACTTCGGTGGTTCGCAGCCAAAAAAATTCCATTTTCACGTCTACCAACACATTAATTTTTTAAAATTAATTTCACACACTGAGGTCCAATATTATTTGTAATTTCGACAGTAACATGCAATATATATGTAATTAATTTTTTTTATTACTGTTAGAAGCGCTTATAATTATTCTTTGAATATCAAAATATTTTTCATTGTAACGAAAAAGCCGATCAGTGTCATAATATTAAATAAACTTTTTTACTGTACTATAATTCCGCCATTTTTGGTGAAAAGTAAAACTGAAACACGTTTCATAAAATTAATAATTAAAAAATAATAATAATAATAAAATTTGATTGAAATGTGTTGATGTTAATCCATACACACATGCGTGAGACTTTAGAATAAAATATTACGGTAATAAATAGATTTTATTATAATAATTGGAGTGAAGTCTGTGAGACATGCATGAATATTAAGTTCCGTAATTCAGTTAGTTTATGTTTGATTAACGAGTGTATTGGCAATATGAAAACATTTAATATGAGGAAAAACATATATAATGAATAAGTATATTATATTACAATGGCTTTTGAGTGTTTAAGTTTCTCTAGGCTCTTCTTAGGACCTGAAGAAGGGAACAAGGATCCCAGAAACGTTGTGTGGTATTTATATTATCACTTTGTTTTGTCTGAATTGGCCGTCTTCCTTATTAATTATTTTTTCAATCAGACGTAATTTTTTTTTTTTAAATTATAAGTTAATGCAAATTGAAAATTCTGTGTCTGGAAACATGACGAAATAGGGATGTGATTAAATCTATTATATGCTGGAAATTAATCTGGCGATGATTTTCTCAAGCAATTACTTACTTTTTTAAAAAATAAAACATTTAAATAAATTTTTTTAAGTTAATTATTGGAAGAATATTCTGTGGTCTAAAGTTGATGGTAATATAGAATGGGAAATAATAATGGTTTGAAGTTAAATTTGGAGAATAGTCAGTCGGTCTCAGTCTGCAAAAATATTTTGATTAACCTTCCCGCTTTGCTTTCATTATATTACGGACTCATTCACTATGCAAATCTCTTGATAATTAATTGCAAGTGTGGAAGTTTAGGAGGATTACGTGAATGAAAGAATTTAGTAGAAGCGCGACCAACGTCCAATTTTTTTAACTTTACGTTTATTTTACTTTTCTGCATGAAGAAATAGATAAATTTATGATTAAATATATTCTGTTTATTTTATCCTCTCTTGACAACCCGCCCAGGGTCTCGATGACAAAATTATAGGAAATTTACAAAGGCACATACTAAAAAAATATTTTATTATGTAACTCCTCGAAATAAACAACCGTTAAATTTTTTTTTAGGGTATCAGACTTCATGGTGGCAACTCCCCTTTAATACCATAGGAAGGGATTTGAAAGGCGGGATGCGGAGGGGTAGAGGAAGGTAGCCAAGGGTTAACTAGGTGCCCCCAGGCTATGGTTAAGGATCCTACCCGGCAATTCGCCTAAAAGTAATGCAGGACAAACCCTAGAAAACCTGCATCAGGTAGGTCGGGCAGTAGGTACTTGTCCCACACCCTTCCGATAGCGGGAGAGGAGTTTGCTGTGCGGACGCAGCATTCCATCTTCCGTGTCTCGACGAGTTTAGGAGGCAGCTGGCCGACTGTTCCAAATGGGAACAGCGAACAACTCTTACCGTATGCCCAAGGTCTGTGACCCCCACGGAACATACACCTCTCAAAACAGGCCGAAGTGCCTCGGCTTGTGGGAACCTTAGTTCAATAATCCAGAGAGAGAAGAAAGCGTCCCCAAAGGTAGCCCCGTTCATAATTTTTTTTTGGCAAAACTAATAATTAAAATTCGTGTCAATCCTTGTGTACTAAATCTCATTAACTGCATCATAGTGGCCGATGTTGTTTTTCTTCTATAGAGACTTAATCATGACGACTGTGCAGACTGCTCACATTATTACTATTGTGCAAAGGAGAAGCGTGCAATCCCTGTATGTTGGGGCTCCCGAATCGTATATATTTTCTCCGAATATATTTCTTTACCACCCAGAATTTGTTTTTTCTCTCTATCCACTACCGTTGAAATTTAACATTATAAAACGATGACCTAAACTACTCTTCCCGGTGAAGTGCAAGGTCTGCGAGGGCTATTCTCTCCCAGGAAGAACCTGCAAGGGATGTTCTCTCCCAGAAAGAACCTTGTAGGAGAGACACAAAGGGGCTACCTATGCGGACCCTCTTCCTCTCCGTTTTTGAACTAAGTTTCCCACAAGCCGAGGCACCTCGGCCTGTTCCGGGGTCACAGACCTTGGGCATACGGTAAGAGTTGTTCCGTGTTCCCATTGGAACAGCCGGCCAGCTGCCTCCTAAACTGGTCGAAGGGAATGCTGCGTCCCCACAGAAAACTCCTCTTCCGCTATCGGATGGGGGTGGGACAAGTACCCAATGCCCGACCTACCTGATGCAGGTTTTTCTAGGGTTTGTCCTGTATTACTGTTAGGCGAATGCCGGGTAGGATCCTTAAAATATAGCCCGGGGGCCCCTAGTTAACCCTTGGCTACCTTCCTCTACCCTTCCACATCCCCCTTTCATATCCCTTCCTATGCTATTAAAGGTGAGTTGCCACCATGTGGATTACCCTCATGAAGCCTGTTACCTAAAAAAAAGCATTTCCAGTCCATTACTAACAATATTCAATGGCATATTTCCTAATTGGAATTACAAAGTCTGATGATATAGGGCTAGTACATTAAGCCTTTGTTTAATATAATAATACGTAAAATAATATCAAAGGGGTATCAATTTCAAACATTTTTCCACGTGGTGGCAACTCCCCTTTTAATAGCATAGGAAGGGATTTGGACGGGTGGTTGCGGAATGGTAGAGGAAAGTAGCCAAGGGTTAACTTGGGACCCCCGGTCTGTAGTTTAAGGATCCTACCCGGCATTTGATGCAGGACAAACCCTAGAAAAACCTGCATCAGGTATGTCGGGCAGTAGGTACTCGTCCCACGCCCTGATAGCGGGAGACTACATGAGGGTAATCCACGTGGTGGAAACTTCACTTTAATATCATAGGAAGGGATGCGGAAGGGCAGAGGAAGATAGACGAGGGTTAACTACGACCCACCGGGCTATGGTTTAAGGATCGTACCCGGCAATTCGCCTAAAAGTGATGCAGAGAAAACCCTAGAAAAACCTGTATCAGGTATCGAGCATTTGGTACTTGTCTCGATGGCGGAATTGGGGTTTGCTGTGGGGTCGCTGCTTTCCCCTTCTACGTGTCTCGACCAGTTTGGGAGGCAGCTGGCCGACTGTTCCAATGGGAACTGATCTGACACATTAAAGTCAGTAAAAAAACAACAGAATATTATCTTATCCACAAAGCGAGGTTCCTTATTAAAACTATGATCAAAAGAGGGTTGACGTGACAATTAAATCGTCCCCAATATCATATTTCTGACCCACAAAAAATTTGAAATTATAATATCCAAATAAATAATTTCAGCTGACGGAGTTCCCTCAGCAAAGTAAGACTTTGATTTAAAAATTATATATATATATATATATATATATATATATGTATATACAGGTATTCAGATGATACCTTTTATATAGCAAAGGGTTCATTGTTTTACCACCCCCCAACTTCGGAACTAATTTCACAAAAAAGAATTTGCCATAACAGATTTTTATTAGTTTTCCAGGGGTTTTTTTTGGGGGGGGACCAGAGGATAGGTTCTAAAATTATTAAGTCCCCTCATCGACTTTCTTCTCATTGTCCTAAATCTAGTCCTTGGGAAATAAAACACGTCTTTTGAGCAATTGATAAACAGTGTTCATTATTTATAAACTGTTGGGGAAGGGGGTGGGGGTGTTCTTGTGGATTAATTTTCATCGTTATTATTAGGTAACTTAATAATGTTTATTTTTCCACCCTCGTCAGTCTCATTCATCCAATGAGAAAAGGCTCTAATTAACGAGCCTTGAATAAATGGAGAAGAGGACGGACGGTAAAAAAAAAATATCTATCCCTCACGGTATTCCGGAAAAGGGGGTTAGACGGCTCGTTAAATAAGTAACGGTGTGTGGATGCGGACATATTTTATTCCAAGTGAATTAATTAATTTATCGTCAGCAATTACGTCACACACGTACACACACACACACACACACACTCGATAAAGGCGCGATAATTTTTGACGTAATGCTTAACTTTATTTCGGAACCTGGGAGACAAATGTTGTACATAAAGCACCACCGCCACCACAACAACAACACACGTGGGGGGGGGGTTATAAATAAATATACTCGCATGTAACTCGCCATTGTTCGTCAAATTGACTGCCACTTTCAATTATTTCAACCACTGCGTAAACGTGTTAATGTAGGCACCTGCATCATGGCTGGACATCATCATCATCATCAAATCATAATTAAAGATAAATAAAATAAAATAAACGTCGTTTTTAAAAAATGTTGCGCATTCTGGAATTGGTGATTAAATTTAATTCACAGCGGGATGAGAGTAGCTCGTGATTAAATAGTGACCATTTAAAATTCGAAAGTATCTCAATGCAAAAACAGAACATTATTCGATCTACAGATCAATTAACAGTCTTCAGTAGTCTACATAAAAACAGGAGGTGAATGCTGGTTATTTTGCTTAAATAAATCAATCGTGGTGAAGCGTTGCAGTGGAAAAAAAATTAAATCGTCAAAGGAAATGTTATGAATGAAATAGTAAGAAGTGAGAGAGTCTGATAAAGAATTAATAAAGTTAAATACCAGACAGGAAAAAACAGTGTGTTGGAAAATACTTTTTTTAATTTATTTTTTTAGGGCAACAGGCTAAATGAGGGTAATCCACATGGTGGCAACTAACCCCTTTAACAGCAGCATCGGAATGGATTTGAAAAGGGGGGATGCGGAAGGGTAGAGGAAGGTAGCCAAGGGGTAACTAGGGGTAACTAGGGGGCCCCCGGGCTATAGTTAAAGGATCCTACCCGGCATTCGCCTAAAAGTAATGCAGGACAAACCCTAGAAAAACCAGCATCGGGTAGGTCGTGGCATTGGGGTACTTGTCCCACGCCTTTCCCTGGATGGCGGGAGAGGGAGTTTGCTGTGGTGACGCAGCATTGCCCTTCTCCGTGCCTCGACCAGTTTAAGAGGCAGCTGACCGACTGTTCCAATGGGAACAGCGATCAACTCTTACCGTATGCCCCTAAGGTCTGTGACCCCCACGGAACATACACCTCTCAATACAGGCAGAAGTGCCTCGGCCTGTGGGAACCTTAGATCAAAACCGGAGAGAGAAAAAGGCATCCCCAAAAGTAGCCGCTTCCTGTCTCTCCTACAAGGTTCTGCCTGCGAAAGAACATCCCTCGCAAGTACTGCCTGCGAGAGAATAGCCCTCGGAGACTGTCTGCTGTGGAAAATACTTTTTTTAAGGGCAACAGGCTATGTATAGGGTAATTCACGTTGGGCAACTCCCCTTAATAACATACGAAGGGATTTGAAACGGGGGATGCGGGAGGGTAGAGGAAGGTAGCCAAGGGTTAACTAGGGCCCCTGCCTATATTTTAAGGATTCTACCCGGCATTCGCCTAAAAGTAATGCAGGGAAAACCGAAGAAAAACCTGCATCACTTTGGTCGGGCGTTCGGTACATGTCCCACGCCCTTCCGATAGCGGGAGAGGAGTTTGCTGTGGAGACGCAGCATTGCTCTTCTCCGTTCCTCGACCAGTTTAAGAGGTAGCTGGCCGACTGTTCCAATGGGAACAGAAAACAACTCTTACCATATGCCCCCAAAGTCTGTGACCCCCACGGAACATTCACCTCTCAAAACAGGCGGAAGTGTCTCGGCATGTGGGAACCTTAGTTCAAAAAACCAGAGAGATGTGAAAGGCATCCCTAAAGGTAGCCTCCGCCAGAGCGCTCTGGGAAGGTTCACCTGCGAGAGAATTCTCTCGTAGGCTTCCTTTTTTGACAATATTTAGTGTGAAGTAAATTAAAAAGCACAAGTCTCACAGAAACGTCTACTAGAAATAGCTCTTAGGGCTAAAGGTTACAGGTTACATGTTGCATGATATTGTAATGTCAGACAGGAATCGTGGAAATAAAAACACTGAAGAATTTATGATAGACATTTATATTTCTTCCATCAGTGTCGACACACCGCAACAGATGTAAACACTTGTTTATTTGCAAGTTCGAACTCACCCGACCGACATGTATCGTGGAAGTTGACTGCCTCGTCTTCTTGTGCGAGTCGAGTACAAACAAAAAAAACACTGATGAATAAATAAACCTCAGCCAATTTTTAATAATAATAATAAAATAATAATAATAATAAACCTCCTCAGGTTCAAGCTACAAAACCAACAAAACAATTACAATGATTACAATTTTGGTGGCAGATGACAAAAATTATAAATTGTGTTTGACTTGTATTTATGTATTTATTTAATCTACGCATGGGCAGTTTACCCGGTGATAGATTACAATTTAATTAAAAGTTAAATAAAGGAAACCATAAAAGAAATTAGAGTAAATTAATATAATTATTTCAAGGTACAAGCTAGGTTTAGGGAAATTAATTCAACTATAAATACATGTATATATAATTTAAAGTTAATTTTGAAAAATATTGGAAGAAAGCATTAATATTGTACTGGCCTGCAAAGAGTAACAGCGGAAAGATATCTGAATATAGAGATTATAGTTTTTAGTTTCGTTTCATATTTATTTTTGTGTAGTTGCTTGGGTGATGCATTGACGTGAGCAATAAATTATTTTTCATAATATTAAATTTGTTTATTTAATACGCATACCCGTCGTATATGTTCCAGTGAATTGAACTCTTTAAGTTAAAAATATAATAATAATTAAAGAGATTATTATATATATTTTTATCTTCAAGTTGAAATGAATTGAACCCTTGAAGTTCAAAATATAATAACAATAATAATAATTACAGAGATTATATATAAATATATATATTTAACTTCAAGTTCAAATGAATTCAACCTTTGAAGTTAAAAATATAATACTACTTAAAGAGATTAATATATATTTTTATCTTCAAGTTGTAATGAATTGAACCCTTGAAGTTCAAAGTATAATAATAATTAGAGAGATTATAATATATATATATATATATATATATATGTATATATATTATATTCAAGTTGAAATGAATTGAACCTTTGAAGTTAAAAATATAATAATATTAAAGAGATTATAATATATATATTATATTCAAGTTGAAATGAATTGAACCCTTGAAGTTAAAAATATAATAATAATAATTAAAGAGATTATTATATATATTTTTATCTTCAAGTTGATATGAATTGAACCCTTGAAGTTCCAAATATAATAATAATTAAAGAGATTATAATATATATATATATATATATATATATGTATATATATATATATATATATATATATATATATATATATTATATTCAAGTTGAAATGAATTGAACCTTTGAAGTTAAAAATATAATAATATTAAAGAGATTATAATATATATATTATATTCAAGTTCAAATGAATTGAACCCTTGAAGTTAAAAATATAATAATAATTAAAGAGATTATATATATATATATATATATATATATATATATATTATATTATATTATATTCAAGTTGAAATGAATTAAACCTTTGAAGTTAAAAATATAATAATATTAAAGAGATTATAATATATATTTTATCTTCAAGTTCAAATGAATTGAACCCTTGAAGATAAAAATATAATAATAATAATTAAAGAAATTATTATATATATTTTTATATTCAAGTTGAAATGAATTGAACCTTTGAAGTTAAAAATATAATAATACTTAAAGAGATTATTATATATATATATTACCTTCAAGTTCAAATGAATTGAACCCTTGAAGATAAAAATATAATAATACTTCAAGAGATTACAGTATATATATGTATATATATATATTTATCTTCAAGTTCAAATGAATTGAACTTTTGAAGTTTAAAATATAATAATAATTAAAGAGATTAATTATTATTATTATATTTTAACTTCAAGGGTTCAATTCATTTGTTCGTACGTAGCGGGTATGCATATTAAATAAATAAATTTAATATGGTGAATTAATTTATTGCTCACGCCATTGCATCACCAAAGCAACTAAACAAAAAAACAAAGATAAAACTACATTAAAAACTAACTCAAAGATATACCCCTACTTCTTCTTATTGTTATCCACTTATAAATGTAAGTTTATTACTTGGCACAATTGTCGATGAATGTTTGCTGGCGTGAAATTCCTTGCGGTCAAGAAACGAATAACTGATCTGACTTCACAGTCGGACGGGTCGTTCAATTGTTTTTGAACGTTTCGAAACGCTCTAAGTAAAGGAAAAGACAAAGTGACGATGCCTTCACAGCTGCCGTCTGGGTTCGTGACGAATGGAGGACGTGATCGCGTGACCTCGAAATCGCAATTGCAACGGTAATATATTATTAAAAACCGCCCTCATATTAAATAATAATAATTAGCGGTTTGCTTTAATTGAACTTGTACGTGACATTCATAGAATGTAGTCCCGCAGAGGAATTTATGTCAGCGAACTAATGAAATTATGAGAATGTGTGTGTGTGGCATTCTGGGAACATACCACGGATAGTTCTCAACAACAGCAGCAGCAGCAACAACAACAAAAAAAACAAGTGTTTCGTATTTTCCAGCTCGCTGCAGAGGCAGACTTCAACTGTCAAAATTATTAGCGATTCTCTGAAAGAAGAGACGACGGGGGTTGGAGGAAAGCGGGTAGGGGGTATACGCTCTCGGCTCAGAGTGAGACAAATTGAAAGAGCTGCAGACGACACTGGGTAGAGAGATGAAGGTGATAATGGAAATAGATACGGGGGCGGAACTTGCGTCGCTGCCCCGAAATAAGACTCAGGAAATGTGTAACATTTCTTCACACGAGTAATTACTGTCTCGCGGATTTTTCGTGTGGCCATTTTAAAATATCACACACATGTTATTTTTTATAGGGTAACAGGCTACATGAGGGTAATCCATACGGTGGCAAATCCCCTTTAATATCATAGGACAGGATTTGAAAAGGGGGGATGCTGAAGGGTAGAGGAAGGTAGCCAAGGGTTAACTAGGGGGCCCCCCGGGCTTTCAGCTTAAGAACCCAACCCGACAATTCGCCTAAAAGTAATGCAGGGAAAACCCTAGAAAAACCAAAATCATGTAGGTCGGGAATTTGGTACTTGTCCCACGCCCTTCCCATGACGGCTGATTGGGGTTTCCTGTTAAAACGCAGCATTACATTCTCCGTGCCGTGACCAATTTAGGAGGCAGCTGGCCGACTTTTCCAACGGGAACAGAGGACAGCTCTTACCGTATGCCCAAGATCTGCGACCGAGGAACGTACACCCCTCTAAACAGGCCGAGGTTCCTCGGCTTGAATTCATTTAGTTTCAAATATTTCTTTATTCTGAAAACTACATGTGACGTATGCAAGTCTGCGCCCTGACGATCCAGCGCATGTCCTCTACGACTGCCCAAAGCACGACAGGACTAGAAGTAGCTACAATTCGGAACTACACGAGAATGGAGATTTTTACTTCAGCAGTGGCAATAAATATCCTACTAAAAAGTTTAGCAAGGAAACCGGCATTCAAGATCTAATCTAAATAGAGAATGATTTTTTTTTTGGGCAACAGGCTACATGATGGTAATCCACGTTAGGCAACTCCCCTTTACTAGCAAACGAAGGGATTTGAAAAGGGGGATGCGGAAGGGTAGGGGAAGGTAGACAAGGGTTAACTAGGGCCCACGGGCTATATTTTAAGGATCCTACCCGGCATTCGCCTACAGAAATGCAGGGAAACCCCTAGAAAAACCTGCATCAGGTAGGTCGGGCATTAGGGTACTTGTCCCACGCCCTTCCCTCGATGGCGGGAGAGGAGTTTGCTGTGGGGACGCAGCATTCCCTTCTCCGTGCCTCGACCAGTTTAGGAGGCACCTGGTCTACTATTCCAATGGGAATAGCGGACAACTCTTACCGTATGCCCAAGGTCTGTGACCCCGGAACATACACCTCTCAGAACAGGCCGAGGTGCCTCGGCTTGTGGGAACCTTAGTTCAAAAACGGAGAGGAAAAGGCATCCCTTTTTTTATTATTATTAGGGCAACAGGCTACATGAGGGTGATCCACATTGGGCTACTCCCCTTTAATAGCATAGGAAGGGATTTGAAAGGGGAGATGTGGAAGGGTAGAGGAAGGTAGCCAAGGGTTACTAGGGCCCCCGGGCTATATTTTAAGGATACTACCTGGCATTCGCCTAAAGAAATGCAGGGAAAACCTTAGAAAAACCTGCATCATGTAGGTCGGGCATTGGCAAAGGTAGCCCCTTCGTATTTCTCCTACAAGGTTCTTACCTGCGAGAGAAAATCCCTCGCAGGTATCTGACTATGTAGACGTGGGTATAAACAATAAATTTAAAAAACAAAGATAAATATCATCTGCAAGGTTGAGGTGACTGTGAGGACGTTACATCAGTGGCTCGGAAATCTCCCTTCATGATACGCCGTTCACAACTATTTTTATCCTCTTATAGAATGCTGTAAACTGATCTGGATGAAACGGATAGACACACAGGAGGGAATTATTTACTCTTAGCATGTAGGTGTCACCTCTTCAAAGCCTCTCTGCAGCCTGCAGAGCTACCTTGTTGTTGGGAGCAGAAACACGAGACTTGATCCAGTGAGAGGAGAAGCATTCGTCTGAAGCGTTGTTTGAATAATTCAGAGGCGTCGACGTACTCCTATCATGCAGCGCAGACCATCGCCCAGAAATCACTTGGCTGCTTCTAAGGAATTGGTTTTCGGTTGCAGACCAACAAACGTTACGTATTCTACACAACGAATATTTTAAAAAATTGGTATTACCTTATTGAACGTGATGGAGGAGGCTTGTGGCTTGCTTGCACCGTGAACTTTAAAGGAATTTGCTTCCCCACTGTACCGTTGGGGATCCAATAATTTAAATTATAAACGTCCGCTATCACGTGTTAACCAAAACTTATGCAATGGACATTAATAATTACAAGGGAATTTTTTAAAAAAATAATGTAATATTCTAATAAAAAAATAGACCGATTATGCGCAGAAAATTTAAACAAATTTTGTACACGTGTGTCCTTTTCAGCCGGAAACAAATAATGTAGGGGTAAAAAAATTTCTGCGACCCCCGGGGGACGGAGGTAGAAATTTTCAAACATGATTCTAAAACGGCTGATATTTTCGTCGAATAATTATTTTTTTGGGGGGTCAATGAGACTCATACTATTTCTATATATTTTTTCTGTGTATAATTACAACCCCTATCAGCTTAGGAGGAGAGAACCATCAAGTTTAGGGTGGAGTTGCATAAAAATAACGATAAAAATCCGAGATTGAAGTCGAATCCGGGGTTGTGGATGTTAGCTGAGATTAATTTTTACATTCAGTTTGCAGTTTAACCCACCCCCCCCCCCTACGGTTGGGGACCTGAATGGGGGGTGCAAATTTTCAAACATGTCGATCGGCCTGATATTATCGTCGAATAAATAATTTTTTGGAGGGGTCAATGAGACTCATAATATTTCTATATATTTTTTCTGTGTATAATTACAACCCCTATCGGCTTAGGAGGAGAGAACCATCAAGTTTAGGGTGGAGTTGCATAAAAATAACGATAAAAATCCGAGATTGAAGTCGAATCCGGGGTTGTGGATGTTAGCTGAGATTAATTTTTACATTCAATTTGCAGTTTAACCCCCTCACGGTTGGGGGCCTGAATGTGGGGTGCAAATTTTCAAACATGTCGATCGGCCTGATATTTTCGTCGAATAAATATTTTTTTGGAGGGGTCAATGAGACTCATATATATTCTGTGTATAATTGCAACCCCTTTCAACATGGGAGAGGAGCACATTTAGGGGGCTGGGCGTTGAGGGACGTTAAACAAAAATAAAACAAAACCAACAGAGATTGGAGTCAAATCCGGGGTTTTGGATGTCGCTGAGCTTAATTGTAAGGTATAATAACTTTTCGGTCAACAACGCGTAACTTTCCCGTTTTTTGGAGAAGTCACTCGCAACGGTCAGGTTTTCCTACAGCGAAATTTTCTAATAAACCAGGCATTTAAAATTATGGCTCTGTAAAAAAAAAAATCAGTACAAGCAAAGAACAGATTTTTTAGAAGAAGTCTGAAAAATAATTTTTTCTACAGTCAAATCAGGATTACGGAATGAAAGGAAAGGAAACCCCAAAATAAGGCTCCGTGCTGTCTGTCAGCTGCGTGCTGGATTTCTCGGTTAATCGCGAAGGTGATGAATTAATTTACACTTAGCGCTGAGATAGTATTGGTTCAATCAGGTTGTTATTTTACTACGGTAACAGTTTTGTTTGATACAGTATCTCAAATCAGAAATTTACAAGTAATATTTCTTCTAAAATGAAAAAAAAAATACATCTTACAGAAAATAATGAATACGAAAGATAGCCAAAGTAGGCCAAAAAAGGGTAATATAATGTGGTGGTAGGCTTTTAAATGATAAATTAAGAGGATATTTTACAGAATTTATTAATTAATTATCTGAACATGGACAAAAAATAAAAAAATACAGTGTTCAGTTAGCCTGACAAAACAATCTGATCCCTTAATCTCAGTTAAACATGGTCTACGGTAATTCCCCCCGTCAAGGATTGAGATACTTGGCAGTTACCTTCGTTCATGTCTGGCCGTGATCGTGTGGCACCCTCGATCCCTCCGGGTCCTCTCGAAACTGCAAGTTGGGGGCTGCACGTCCGTCGCTGGCGACGGTTTGTCCCTCTGTGTCTCTCTGTTTTTCTTTTTCAGGTCCCTCGCTGGATGTCAAAAATCGATGGTGTCGATCATCTTCGGATCGATCTTTCCTGAACCAAGAAATGTCATTGCTTCAGGCAATCACGTGTTAACTCAAATTTCTGGGATTTTCAGAGAGACGTTTCCTCCCACGGTGCGACAGTACAGGTAACTTCCGAGGGTCCCACATCATACGTGTCCAATTCCAGACTGAAGGGATTATCTCCCCGTCTCGGCGGCGCCTGCTCAAATTCCAACTTACCAAGCTCTCAACCCTTACTAAAATCGAATTATATTAAAATGAAACATATATATATATATATATATATATATATCAGTAATAAAACTATCGCGCTACAATAAATACCACACAACGTTTCTGGAATCCTTGTCCCCTTTCGTCAGGTGCTAAGAAGAGCCTAGAGTGACACAACTGCACTGGTCAGTTGACAACGAAAACGCAACGACAATGGGAGAGCCGAAGGGTTGGCGTAACAGTGCAGTAGTGTCACTCTAGGCTCTTCTTAGCACCTGACGAAAGGGGAACAAGGATCCCAGAAACGTTGTGTGGTATTTATATTACCCCTTTTTTTGTCTGTATTTGGCTCTCTTTCACATTCATTAATATTTATTCTTATTATTAAAGTCGTTACAGTGCTAAATAAAATATTTTAAAATGTCTTAAGAGGTCGTTAATTTCTTTAAATTATAATACAGACGAAAATTAAAACATACTTTTAAAATATCCGAATATTAACTCATAATTACCAAACTTTACAGACCATTGACATTAACCTTAGAATGTTAAGAATGTTGTATTGCCAATTCTACGTTATTCAAGAAATATATTAGTTTGGTCGATAAGGTTATTTATGGATTCGAACTTGGTTTAAATATTGAAGGTGACGTGGATTTGGCAATTAAACAGATACGTAAAACAACCATTACTGAAAAAGTACATTACGCTTTTTTATTTCCCCTAGACTTATCTAGCACAATATCAGCGAACTGCTCGAATACGAGATAAACCTGGGTAATTAATGACACTGTAGGGAGCGTAAGAGTGGAAAGATAAGGGGGGGGGGAACACTAGAATTTAAAGCATACAAATGCAGATTTTGAAGCGGTTGAAGACGGACAGGATGCAATGCGAGATTTTTAGAAAATAATAAAAATACATTGATTTGCATGTAGAATGCTTTTTCCCCTGCCCTGCCCCTCCGGGGTCTTTGTTCGTACTTAGTTCAGGGGAAAGAAGAAGTAAAGATGCGATTACCTCGGAGGAAACGTCACTCAAGAAGGGCGGCGAATAATATCGCAGGAAATAGGAAGAAGATGCGCTTCCGCGACTGCTGCGGGAATATTGATGAGGCTCTTTTCATCAAACATCAGCACACAAGTACTTCCGATTCCTCCGCCTCGTGCCCGTCCATACATTATATAAAGAGATGCAGCTTCTCGTGTGACTCGTCAAAGAGAAATATATTCAGTGATGATTTTTTTTTTTGGTATGACAGACTTTTCAGAGAAAATAAATATTTCCCTCTTTGAAACGTTGGACTGATTCCGGGGATACATTATCGAGGCTTCCGTGGAAGAAAGGAATGGAAGTACTGCAAATGAATGTTTCAAGGTCTTATGGTTGTCTTTATATTAATAAGAGTGAACTAAGCAAAATGGCGTCGTTGTTCTCTGTATTCCTCAGTGCATTTTTCTTTGAATATTATTTTAATTTAGTTAAAAGGAACATTATTTAGTACAATAAATGACGCACTCTATTACGTAGCTACGTTTTTTGTCAGATTTTATATATATATATATATATATATATTGTAATACCAATTAATTAATCAATTAATTGTTTTGAAATAAATTTGAATTAATTAGCGAAAAGTTTGTATTATAGCGAGAGCGATCCGAGTGACAATGAGTGGGTGAGCTCTGTTCCTATTATTGTTGAGAACGCGGAACGGCGTTTACGCGCGCTAAAGCATAATGAGTTGGTCCTTGTGGTCTGGATTGTGCACAGGTCAGACATCGTGGAGAATAGTATAATAAAGAACAATTATTTTTTTTAGGGCAACAGGCTACATGAGGGTGATCCACATTGGGCAACTCCCCTTTAATAACATAGGAAGGGATTAGAAAGGGGAGATACAGAAGGGTAGAGGAAGGTAGCCAAGGGTTACTAGGGCCCCCGGGCTACAACTCTTACCGTATGCCTAAGGTCCTCTCGCAGGTAACCTGCGAGGGATTATCTCTCGCAGGCAGAACCTTTTAGGAGAGATACGAAGGGGCTACCTTTGGGTATGCCTTTTCCTCTCCGTTTTTGAACTAAGGTTCCCACAAGCCGAGGCACCTCGGCCTGTTTTGAGAGGTGTATGTTCCGGGGTCGCAGACCTTGGGCATACGGTAAGAGTTGTTCGCTATTCCCATTGGAATAGTCGGCCAGCTGCCTCCTAAACTGGTCGAGGCACGGAGAAGTTAATGCTGCGTCCCCACAGCAAACTCCTCTCCCGCTATCGGAAGGGCGTGGGACAAGTTCCCAATGCCCGACATACCCGATGCAGGTTTTTCTAAGGTTTTCCCTCCATTTCTTTAGGCGAATGCCGGGTAGGATCCATAAATATAGCCCAGGGGCCCCTAGTTAACCCTTGGCTACCTTCCTCTACCCTTCCGCATCCCCCCCTTTCAAATTCCTTCCTATGCTATTAAAGGGGAGTTGCCCAATGTGGATCACCCTCATGTTTTTTTTTTGTTTTTTTTAGGGCAACAGGCTACATGAGGGTGATCCACATTGGGCAACTCCCCTTTAATAGCATAGGAAGGGATTAGAAAGGGGGGATGCGGAAGGGTAGAGGAAGGTAGCCAAGAGTTACTAGGGCCCCCGGGCTATGGTTTAAGGATCCTACCCTGCATTCACCTAAAGAAATGCAGGGAAAACCCTAGAAAAGCCTGAATCGGGTAGGTCGGGCATTTGGTACTTGTCCTACGCCCTTCCGATGACGGGAGAGGAGTTTGCTGTGGGGACGCAGCTTACCCCCCGCCATGCCTTGGCCTGTTTAGGAGGCAGCTGGCCGACTATTCCAATAGGAATAGCGGACAACTCTTGCCGTATGCCCAAGGTCTGCGACCCCGGAACATACACCTCTCAAAACAGACCGAGGTGCCTCGGCATGTGGGAACCTTAGTTCAAAAAAACCGGAGAGATGTGAGAGGTAGCCCCCGCCAGAGCTCTCTGGGAAGGTTCACCTGCGAGAAATCCTCTCGCAGGCTCATATCTCACCCTCATGTAGCCTGTTGCCCTAAAAAAAAAACTCTCCTACAAGGTTCTACCTGCGAGAGAATATCCCTCGCAGGCCTTGTTGTAAATTAGTAATAATATTTAAAGAATTAAAATCCCAATTTGTTAATAGTAGCTTTGATGTCCTCCTACAAAGATCATACACGTCCGTGATATAAGCATTGAGTTCTTCCCGTTGAAAGGCCGCGGCGATCAATGTCTATAAACACGCAACCAAGCCAAAAGCCATAAATTGCATTTCGCCGTCGGCTTGAGCTGGCATCCAAACATTTTTGATAAGTGTAATGGCCGCGAGTTATTGAGAAATTAAATAGTTCCCGGGGCTGGTTCCTTGCCAGCTTCTGGTTGGAGAAGAAATTACTCGCTACCTACAAATCAAAGACCCATCGACACGTTGCCCCGCCATAAAATCGTGTTCGGAATTTGTAGCCATAAAGAGCGAGCTCTATTTGGACGGAAGCCTATCTTCACATTCTTCTCATTTTAACACCTCAACTCAGCGTCTTTCCAGAATGATCGGTGATCATTAGAATGAAGAAAATATATTTGATATTAAAGAACGCCAGGATTGTGATACTGGAAAACAGATGACCCAAGGTGCAAAGCAGGGTTGCAGGACTCTGTTTATATTATACATGGATGATCCGGTAAGGAAATGGAAGGAAGATCACTATGAACACATTTCTCTTCGCCTCGATGACCACGTTATTATCCGAGATAATAAACTACAAATGGCGGTTTACAAGTTACACCAGCGGAGAAAAATATATAACCTGAAAATTTCTATAAGTAAAACAAAAACCCCATGGCGTTCTTAGGAAACAATCCAATAAGAACAAAAAATTGACATAGAAGGGGGAAAAACACTCGAACAGGATTTAGGATGTGGAATAATATTTGAAGAGGATAAAGATATCACAAATAAAAATATACAACTTTTCAGAGGATATGTGTGGGGACAATGAGAAGAACGTTAAAATGTAAAACCAGAAAAAAAGAAACACACAAATTAAATTTTGTAAGGTGATGGCAGTTCCTACAATGTTGTCAGAATGCAAGGGTAACAAAACATGAAGAGCTCAAACAAAAATAGAGGCAGTTCTGAAATTAAATTCCTTAGACCAGTGACGGGAGTGAACAAGGATGGATAAAATAAGGGGAGTACTTCCATTAGCTTTTTTTTTTAGGGGAACAGGCTACATGAGGGTAATCCACGTTGGGCAACTCCCCTTTAATAGCATAGGAGGAAGGGATTTGAAAGGGGGGATGCGGAAGGGAAGAGGAAGGTAGCCAAGGGTTAACTAGGGCCCCCGGGCTATATTTTAAGGATCCTACCCGGCATTCGCCTAAAAGTAAAGCAGGGAAAACCCTAGAAAAACCTGCATCATCTAGGTAGGGCATTGGGTAGTTGTCCCACGCCCTACCCATAGCAAGAAAGGAGTTTGCTGTGGGGACGTAACATTCCCTTCTCCGTGACTCGACCAGTTTAGGAGGCAGCTGGCCGACTATTCCAATGGGAATAGCGGACAACTCTTACCGTATCGCCTGCGAGAAAATAGCCCTCGCAGACGACTTCCATAAGCGTTCAGGCGACCACAGATAAGTTAACAGGGGTATAAAGAAAGGTGGAGAGAGCAATGTATTGCGAATGTCTAGAGACAGATTTCCAAAACAAGTGCTGGAATATAAACCATAGGGTAGCAGGCTACATGAGGGTAATCCACATGGTGACAACTCCCCTTTAATAGCATAGGAAGGGATCTGAAAGGGGAGATGCGGAAGGGTAGTGGAAGGTAGCCAAGGGATAACTAGGGACCCCCGGGCTATAGTTTAAGGATCCTACCCGGCATTCGCCTAAAAGTAATACAGGGAAAACACTAGAAAAAACCTGCATTAGGTAGGTCGGACACTGGGTACTTGTCCCACGCCCTTCCGATAGCGGGCAAAAAGGAGTGTTGGAAGACCAAGGTTGAGATGGTGAGAGGTGAAGCCGGAACAGGCCCAAAGCTTAATCCTGGAAAGCAGAAGAAGAAGAAGAAATAACCTTTCAATCTGTGCTCCAAATTACAGGTACTTTCTTCTGTATTCCGTTCGAAGACAAGAGACACTGTTTGTTGTCTATCCTGCAACAATCTATCTATCTATATAATAATAATAAAAGGCTGTATATTTGTATGTATGTATTTAGGTTAATTTCTCTATACATTCTATATACGTGGACAGATTGCAACAAAAATTGGTACACATATTCTTCAAGACACGAGGAATGTTACTGTGCAGGATGAGAAACCCCCAGCATAAAGGTGGAAAATAATTATAATTAAAAAAATTGTGATCATTTTGAGTTAAATTACTGCGCGCATATTTCAGTCTCCTCAGCTTGGAATGAACCTTTTACGTTGAAAATTTTTATTTTATTTTATTAGTTTGAACTTGGATTTTGAGTGTCGATTGAGCTTTTTTTTACGTACGTCCAAGGAAAAATTCACGGAATGATAGTTTTTCATGGAACAAGTTTTCCAGAATCGGACTCTATAGCACATCCAATATCTGCCGGTTAGATTAGGAAAAGGAGGATTTAGTTAGTTATGCGAAGTTCCGGGTGAGTATTTTATAAAATTAAATAGGACGGACATTTTGAAATGGAAATTCTATTCGAACCAGAGGAGTTGTTGTTTACTGTTCCGTTTTGGGACCAGTTCATCACTCATCAGCAGAAATCCGAACCGACTATTGGTATTTTGGAACATACTCCAACCCCCCCCCCCCCCCTCCCTTCAAATGCTCAACGAACATTATACGGAGGAGCAGAGCACAATTATTCTGAGACAATGGCGGTGTCAGGCGCAGGAATGGAGTCGTGGGCCTGTTACAGACTCGTCGGTATTGTCTGTGTGCGTTCAGAAATACAATGGTGCGGGGGTGAGGGAGGGGGTTGTCGTTGTGACGATGGAAGATGCCAAAGTCAGCACATTCCAGCTCGTCGTTAAACTGGCAACACCGTCTCATTTTCTAAGCCAAGTTCAGTGAATTACAACAAATTTGTAAATTTGAATCCAGAGCTTGGAATAGCATCATTTCATCCCCAATAAAAAAATTAACTTATTTACTACTCTTTTATCTCTGCACCGGAAACAGCAGTATAGAAAAAAGGACTTATTAATTCTGACTATTTATTTAGTAATAAGGCAGGGTGAAATAATATAGTAAAGATTTATATATTTAATAAGAAAAAATCCTACGGTACTCAAATAAAATCAATAACACTTTTTCTTAGGGGATTTCGGGCTCAAAATACTGTTGTTGGTTACTGTGGCTACTGTGGGGATATTGTCTCAATACTCTTCTATGGTGATCTGGCAGGTAATTAGGATCTGCAGCTATCACAAACGTGGCGATCTCTCGTCTGATTGTTTCCGCGTTCCAGGAAGAGGGTGGCACTGTCGTCTTACTTCTTCGAGTGGGGCGGAATCAAGAGCTCGTTCGATTGTGAGTAATTACTCTGTTCCTTCCACATTCAGTACTATCCAACTTCTTCTCTCCGCTTATCGACGACTGTTCGACTCCACAATTCCCTGACACTATACCTACTGCCTGTATAACATTTGAACACCTCCGAGACAAAATTTCACTTTCACAAGATCTTGAAATTATACAAACCAATGAGAATAGAATCTGTCCCCAAATACACACACACACATTAATCTCTATATTCTTGTTAAAAACTACTTCTACGAGGTTAAACAGAATAATTCCTAGTCCCTGGGAAGTCAGATTCTTAAAGCCGCCAAGGTTCCTGCGTACGTGCTAAATCTTGATACCAAGGTTTTGTTTAATAATAATAAAGATAGTTAAATACAGCCAAAATAAGTAGTAATATAAATACCACACAACAACGTTTCTGGGGATCCTTGTCTCCTTTCGTCAGGTGCTACGAAGAGCCTAGAGCGACACAACTGCACTGGTCAGTTGACAAAACTGTTTAGTTGTGTCGCTCTAAGTACTTGCATTTTTTTTTTCTGCACCTGAGGAAAGGAACAAGGCTTCCCAGAAACGTTGTGTGGTATTTATATTACCACTTCTTTTGTCTGTATTTAACTATCTTTCTTGTTAATCAGACGTAAATTATTCAGAGGGGTCTTCTTGATCCTTGTTAATCCTCTTAAAGGAAGGCCGTTGATGTCTATTTGCTGAGTTATGTGTACAATGACCGTGCCAGTCCGGACGGAAGAATATTAATTGCTAAAAAAAAATTTAACGTCAATTAAATAAGAAAATAAAAAACAACCCCCCCAATTAATTTATTCCGCCAGTGTACACTACTAAACAGATTCTTGAAGTGAAAATATACTTGTATTTTTAAGTAACATTTGTCGTGCTGTTTTGTGGACAGCAGCTGCGTAAATTGCACGGGAAACGATATTAGCCATCGGAGCAAATAGAGATCCACCCGGAGGGACAATTTTCGCAACCGGCTTATTGCGTCTGTGTGTTTGTGGCGGCATAACTATCCCCGAAGTACCGCAGCAAAAGTCCTTCGCTTGTCCCAGAACGTAATCAGCTAAGTTACCCGGGTCCGGGGGAGAATATATGGAGTCACAATAGCTAGTCCGAAGGGGGCGAGATTTGTGGTGGCTCGGCCGGCTGTTGCCTCCTATCCCTATATTCAATTCGAGGGCCGGCTTAATGTCCGGCAATTAGAGAGTACTGGAATCTGGGCCAATTCGAGAGCCCCATTACAGAGTAAATCCTAATATTCGTTAACAGTTAAAGATATTTTTCTTGGGTCTCATTGTCATATTGGAAATATATGCAAAAAAGTAAACAGCAATGTATTTTCCTTAAAAAGACTATCTAGCGTGTATTATCTAGGGACAACCTCATTAAGGTATATTGTGGGTTAATTTATCCACATATAAGCTATGGTATTGAAATATGGGGTTGTGCTGCAGCTATATATATATATATATGGATAGAATACTAATTGCACAAAAAAGGCAATTAAGTATATTTTTGGAATGAAACGAAGAGAATCTTGCAGAACAATCTTTAGAAAAAACAATTTATTAACTGTCCATGGAATATATATAATAAATTAATTAATAAATATATAATTAAATATGGGGTTGTGCTGCAGCTATATATATATATATATATATATATATATATATATATATACATACATGCATACATACATACAAACATACATACATATATACATATATATTGATAACTACTAATTGCACAAAAAAAAGGCAATTAAGTATATTTTTGGAATGAAACGAAGAGAATCTTGCAGAACAATCTTTAGAAAAAACCATTTATTAACTGTCCATGGAATATATATAAAAAATTAATTAATAATTAATAAATTGTTTCCAAAAATATATATAATAATAAATTAATTAATAATTAATAAATTGTTTTTTCTAAATATATATATATATATATATATATATATATATGTAAATTTGTCCTAACTCTAATAATAATTATTCCCTCTAGTTCTTCTGAGGTTTCTTAAACTTCACCCAGGTGAGATTTTTTCTTTTTTGCCATTGTTATTGTTTTATATATATATATATATATATATATATATATATATATAAATAACTATGTTATTGTTTTATATATATATATAACTAGAGGGAATAATTATTATTAGAGTTAGGATGAATTTACAGAAATCAGAGAAGGACCTGCTCCTCAAATGTATTACATTATTTAACAGACTGCCACGTCATATAAAACAATCAAAAGGGTGGACAATTTAAAAGTAGACTAAAACAATATCTACCTGAAAAAGTTGTGTAGAAGTATGAAAGATTTATAGCTGAATTAAAAGTTGTGTGATATTGTATGTAAATTATGTATTATATATATTTTTGTTATTTTTTTTTTATTAGACAAAACTTTTATCTTACGATTATTTGTTGTTACATAAAGTATTAGAGTATCTACAATTAAAATTATGTACATAATTAACCTGGGAAATTGGCACTTAAGTCAATCCAGCAATTAACATAATTTTGCAAATTTTTTCTTTTATTTTAATTTGGGTGTCTGAGGGACATACAATGTTGAGTTATGAGGGATTGCTGGTGATGTTGAATTTGATGGCATGGATTGAATGGGTGGGTGGGGTCTGTGGGTATGAGGATGGGGTGGGTTAGGAGGTGCCCAAGTGTTCCGGGGGTAGGATGAGGTCAATAGGGCATTTTTCTCTTGAGGCGACGTGTGTGCACTGCTCCTGAAATCTAATAAAATGTATTGTCACCTTGACAAATAAAGAAAATTAAAACGTCAGAATAATATTTTAATGACAATTATGATTACAAGGGAAGTGACTATTTTGATACTAAAACTTGCAAACAACAACAAAGGCTGTTTGTAAACTTCTTTAAATCTAAATCAGTTATAGGCGAAATGTTATCCCTCGAATTCCTCTTCAATATATTCTGGCACATATATTTCATGACTAATTTAAATACTTAAATACCTTCAAGCTAAACATTTTCATTAAGATTATATGTTCAATATTCTTATATGTCGTTAATCTTAATAATAAGAAAGATAGCCAAATAGAGACAAAATAAGTGATAATATAAACACCACACAATGTTCTTCAGGTGCAGAAAAAAATGCAAGAGCAACACAACTGCACTAGTCAGTTGGCAAAACTGTTTAGTTGTCATGCTCTAGCCTCTTGCATTTTTTGTAAACCTGAAGAAAGGAACAAGGCTTCCAGAAACATTGCGTATTATTTATATTACCACTTCTTTTGTGTGTATTTAGCTATCTTTCTTGTTGTTACGTTTCTGTCAGACGTTAATTTATCATAATTAGCCTTGTAATTGCTGGATTACAGCTTGGTTACAAAGGTCGTTCAAAAAAACAGAAGTTGTGCTAGTATGGACAAACAGAACTCCATGGTTTGATGGCATATTATAAATTTTCAATCATGTTTCTGTAACCTTTTTAATGTTGTAATCAAGAGAGGTAAATGAATTTAAGCTTTGCGTGAAAACAGTATAAAACCGATACCCGAGCAGCTATAGAAGGTTTTAAAGGTTTAAACCCAACAGCTGTAAAATACTATTTAGATTGGAGTTTTAGATTTTGATAATTGCTTGAATTGTAATTTAAGTAGATGTGCACATCAAACAAATATGACATATTCTTGACAATGTCTTTGGCTTGATTATTGTTGTTATTAAACAAATGCATCTACCACTAGTCAGAAATAATTAAGTAACTGATGTCATTTTAATACAAGGACTTTTTTTGTTGTAGGGCCAGAAGCCCCTTCAACAATAAAGCAAATGACAAAAATAAAACTACACAACATTTTGTCCATGATTTAGAACTTCTTCAGGTGTAAAGGGGATTAGGAGTAATATATGTCTAAAATTCGAAGAAAAAATATATTTCAGCAAGTGTTGAGAAGAACGTTTTTGGATAAAATTATATAAAATTTATTTAAAACATTATACATCTATAATTTAAATTAAAAAATATTTAAAGAAATGTGGACTTAACATTTTTTTAGGTAACTTACAATTTTTTTACATTGACAAATTATTCATCTTTAGCTGATATTAATAAAAGAATTTGGCAATGTATTAAATTAGATCAATTTTATAAAATAAAAACTAGACATTGCCTGGGTATTTAATTACATTAGCCCAGAGAAGGAAGTGATTCAACACTAATCCCTTGGTAAACATTTCATTTAACCAGCATCAATAGTGTCAGTGATTGTAACATTTACCCATTTATGTTCCCCTCCCCGACCTAACCCCTCAGCATTTAACTTCAAATAAACAGAGATGATGACTAACAGTACTTTAACAACTTGGGAATTCTAATACATAAAATAATGCTGATTTAAAGTAGGAATACCAGCTCACTTTATGAAGTCTAAAAATACTATTTGCACCTTAAAGGAGTAAAAAATATAACCTTCAACTACACAGAGACCAAAATAGGATGTTCATTTCTTCATTATATTTGAGAGAAACAGACTTACATACTTGCTACTGAAGAGAGGGGAATAACACATTCAAAAATTTCTCCAGAATATCTTAACTTGTGGATGAGAACATCCTCAGTTGCATATAGCTCTCCTCATAGGAAGTATGATTAGTGTTTTGTAAACAGAAAAAAATAAACATTTATTATAAATTCTATATTATGACACAATATACACAAATAATTATTATACATGAAGTGGTGTTGTATGCAAACAGTTTGAAGATAGTTAAAACATTATTTATGGTACACACAACAAATAGTGATATGGTCATCTAACTAGCATTTAACTGTAGGCCAAGCCTTCATTTTTTAATACCAATAAGATTTTGCAGGTATTCTATCTTCCTTAATACCCATTTGATCCATAATATCCATTTCAAATGTTTTTAGGCACGGTTGAAAAGTAATTTCTGATAAATCATCCTTTTTTGTATCCTTTTCACTCTCTGCAATAAACAAATGCAATATTTAGTATCACACTAATAATAAAATCAGTGAAAATTTTCTATAACAAATTGTTCTCATCACTCAATTATTTCATAAATGCATAAATTTACTTTCTAATACTTTGTGTTGGGGTTGCACAATAAACTCCCCTATGCCAGTATCTCTAGGAAACTTCCCAGCAGAGAATAGACAAAAATAAACAAAATATACATTTGCAAGCATGTGGAAAACACTCACAGATAGTATAAAAGAGAAACATTAACTTTGGGTAGAATATTGAGTCCAGATCATTGCCAGGAATAGAACACATGTTGGAAGAAGTTCCACAAATACAACTCAAGGCAAGATCTTATATTGGAAAATCTGTTTTATTTAATTTGAGTGTACTGACCAGTGTAGGAAAATTGAGAGGGATGAAAACCTAATAAAACTCTTCATACTCTAAATAGAAATTGAAATATATTCTGTTTTAAGAGTGTACTAATTAAATACATAATTAGCCTAAAACAAACAAAATGAAGTTATAATGTAAATACCACACAATGTTTCTGCAATCCTTGTTGCTATCATAAGGCGATGATACACAAGTGTCTTTCTTACAGCTCTTGCATTTTTAACTGCCCGATGAAAGCAACAAGAATTGCAGAAACAATGTGTGGAATTTATGTTACCACTTCATTTTGTCTGTTTTTTTGGCTATTTATTTATCTAATTAGTACACTCTAAAAGAACCATATTCAATCTTTCAGAAATAAAACTGGTTTTAATTTTTAAAATCTTCCTGTATATTGTAATTTAGAAAATGTCTACTGTGAGATATATGCAAATAAAATGGTTCATTCTAATATTAATATGATTAGGCAGGTGAAGACAGCAAAATATCGTTAAAATTTTAATCATCATTTCATGATTTACTTCAATGCACTGTATTGAATCAGATTAGGTAACAGTATACCTGAACATATAAAAAGTCACAGAATTTAATATACACTTAGAAACATGTGAAACTTCAATGTTTGTAGTGGGCGACAGTTCAATGCTGACCAACCATGATATAAGTCCAGATACAGTATAAAAAGCTCTGATAGCTCTGTTGGATCTCTGTGGATGCCAGTGAGAGAATATATGTGATTTGCAGTAATAAAGGAGTTTTTCAACTGAGCTAACACTACATATAATTAGAATTTGTTTTGTTCACACCCAGTCCAGCATCTTTTTTATACTTTTCTATAAGTTTTCTTATATATTCTGCAACATAATTGTTCCCTGCTTTTACGAATTGATTCTCTGCAAATAGTAGAATATGTAGTGAGGTTCCATCAATATGCAAACCCATACATCAGTAGTTTTCTTAACATATTTGAGTATCTATTCTATGCATGTTTTAAAATGTTGGTCAAAAGCAACATCCTTGCCCCAGTCCTTTAGTTAGTTTTATTGGATGAGGTATTTCCTTCCCAACCTTTATCCTGGTTTCTATATCTTTATAAAGATTTTTTTAATGCTAGTATATTATTCCCCAATTGTGTTGTTATTATCTAATATGTGATATAGTAATTTTATTGGAACATTGTCATTAGGTCCAATAATAATAAAGATAGCCAAATACAGACAAATTAATACCACACAACGTTTCTGGGTTCCTCGTCCCTTTCTTTTGAGTTTTGTCAACTGAAGAGTTCAGTTGTGTCACCCTAGGCTCTTCTTAGTATCTGAAGAAAGGGACAAGGATCGCAGAAACATTGTGGTTTCACTTATCACTTAATGTGACTATTTTTTTTATTATTGTTATTAGGTCTATAGAAATAAATGTATTTTCATATTTATTGTTATTCTCTTTCTAAATATATTGTAAAGAAACAATCAATATATATGCTTTAATACATTAGTTATATTCAACATAAATGCTTTAATACATTAGTTGTGTTGTCTTATAAGTTAAATGTTGAGTAAATATTAATGATGTAACAAAACAAAATTCATTTCAATAACTTTCAATTGGCAAACCATCCAATTTGCAGAAATTGATAAAGGTAATAGACATTTTTAATGTGTACAAATACTCCTTTATACATTAAAACTTCAGTAACAATATAATATAGCTGTAGATGCAAAGCAACTATATCTTCACATATAATATTGAATAAGTAAAAATTTTTAGAAAAGATAAAAGCCCAACATATGAGGATAAAATCTTGATAAAAAAATTGTGACAAAAAGGAATACCTTTATAAGTTCCTTTAGTTTTGTAATCATACGTTTCTTCAGCAAGTTTTGGAATAGGAATAATTCTACCTGTCCTTACAGATACTCTAACCTTATTTCCATCTTCCGTAAAACGCCATTCAATTTTAGATGGTTGTCTGTAATAAAAAAAACACAAAATAAAATATTAGCATAAAAATTCAATCATTTAAAAACAGTGATTTAAAAAGGAGTGTTCGCAACCAGCCCGTGCACGGAATATTGTAACACTCCTTCCTGAAGGAAGAGACTGTGAGCCTCCGAAAACAATGAATTAAATATTATATCTTTGATAAATTATTTATTAAAAATAGTGCTCCAATATGAACAACTAATAATGTTACACATAAACGTCTTCACTTACAAATCTGCAGGATCAACTAGCGAAACTTCATTTGTTACTAATAGTGGACGTTCTGCCTGTATCCATATCCCAGGAAAATCTTTTGATTTCCCTATATTTTTTAATTTGCAGTTAAGCCCTTCAACAATAACCCAATTTCGTTCCTGCAAAACTTGAGCCACAATTCCTTGCTTCCCCTTGTCTTTTCCAACAAGAACTTCAACCTATAATATAATTATTGTAATTATAAAATTAAGAATAATAATTTACATCATGTTTTGGTGATAAATAAATAACATTACACATATTTGAATTTTAACAAATAATTCATGTTTATTTAATTAAAGCTGTTTTTAATTTTTTGTTCTTAAATTAATAGTTTTTTAACAGCTAATGTATACATGATGAAGTCCCAAGTTAGGGATGAAGTATTGAGATAATACAGGATGTCCCTTTCAAACCTCCCACATGTCATAGGCCCGGGGGGGGGGGGGGGGGACTACAGTAGAAATGATAATGAAATGGCACCATATATATGCAAGAGCAACTCAGAATTTATATAATAATTTTCAGCACACTTCTACATGTAAATCATTTGTAGCACGAATAATATCGAGTCTATTCAATTTCTTCCCATGTTCTTCGTAACATTACACTGTAGCATATCCATATGCCATTTGGCATCAGATGTTGCAGAATCTGCCCTTTGAAAGCATTCAAACGAAGTTCTTTGTACATGTTGTGATGCCGAACAACTAGCCATACCGACAATTTTATAAGGATATGCTACAGTGTATTGTTACAAAGAATATGGCAATAAATGAATACAGACTCAATATTCTTCATGATACAAATGAACAGGTATGAGACTTTCCCATCCATTCTATAGCCTGAGCCAGACTTTATCTGCAATTCACTAGATCATATTCTTCAGGGCTTAACTTTAGGACTTCAATGAAAGATGAAAACTCCATCCTGATCCTTTGATTCAAATTCATAACCAATATAGATGAGCTTTGTTTGAAACGGTTTTTTTTACTTGCATTAGTGTGTTTCATGTAATAACTAATATACATAATTTAATAAACAAATGTGAATGTTATCCAAATTTAGCTGCTCGCATGAAAAAGTTCCACCCAACAGAGGAATGCAAATAAAAAATATAATGTTGAAAATTTTGACATACCTAGTTAACATTTATCAGTTAATAAACTTACAAGTAAACTTTTTACTTACACGATCTCCTTTGAAAAAACTCCAATCCAAAATTGGTTCAAGAAATACTTTTCCTTGACAAAGACCCATGTTTTCCTGGTTAAACTCTCTAGTCCATGGCCGATGCAAACCAAATCTGTAATTCTTTTTTTTAACTGTACGTGGTAAATACTGTGGAAATCCCCTGGGAGTTTTCCAATAAACCTGTTAAAATCAATAATATGAATATTGTAAATATAGAAAATCAACAATTAATACACATCATTTGTCTAGTTTTGAAATTTATTGACAATGGTGAGGTAACATTATTATGAGTATTGATGGGTATTCTATTGCCATGAGTAAATAAGAGGAAGGACCGAGAAAAGAGGATGAAGAAAAATAAAAAAAACAGTAGACACAAAGGAAAATTAAAATTATCACGTGAAACAGGAAAGACTAAAATGCAAGAAAGATAAACCAGACTGATTAGAATTATTGTGTGAAGATGACAACATAAAGTAATCAATCATCCATTAGAAGAACTGGTTAACAAGGATAATACAAAGTGAAATAGGAGATTCCAACATTTTGAACATCAAATAAACTCGGTTCTTTCCCAGTTGAGAGAACAGGGACCAGTATACTCATGAAGGAAGCTTATGCATCTCAAATTTTATATGTTAGATCCTATCAGCCCTCAGTGATTCTGTTGCTCTTTCCTGTCCATATAAATTATTTTGGCAATGCCACATAATTAGTAGTTGCTAATATATAGATTATGACCACCTGGCATAGGCAAATTAGCTATATTGCACAGAAGGTGGCCAGACTATTATAAAAAATGACGCAGATTGTTTTCATTAAAAGTAAAAGTTATTAGGGAATTGACACATTTTAATAGGCTTTGGACATGGGATGATTGTTGGAAATGGAAATCATGGGGTACAAGAAAAACAGTTGCATTAGTTCAATATTCACAAATGTTGTTAGAGAACTCAAAGACTGGACTGTCAGCCATCAAACTGGGTCTGAATGTTTGTCTATTACCATCAGAATCGACACAATGATAAGACAGAAGAGCAGTGAGACTGGCGTAAAACAACAGAAGGGTAAACATTCTTCAAACTACTGTAGATACTTAATCTGGGATTTTCTCAACACATTGATTGCTGTACACTCCATCATATAGGATATTGAAGCCAAAGATTTGTGTCAACAAATTTTTGGATTTAAAGAGCAGGACAATCAAAATGAACTCTTCCTTAATACATCGCTAACCACCGCAACAATGTTAAATTAGTCAAAACCCAATTCCCAATAGCAACTCATGCCAAAAGTCACAACACCAACTATTTCAACCAATGCTTTATTTGAAGCCTTACCGTCGACTCATCATTGAGAACTCTCTTTCCAAAATATCCTACAGTCTAGGCAAAGTACTGGACTCAACATCCTCCGTTATTATTGTAGTAGTTATAATATATTAATAATAATAGTGATGATTATTATAACAACATTTAATCCTTTCCCCAATCTCACTCACTTTTTAACTTCATTTTTCTTTACTATTAACTCTCCACTTGTAGTCTGTATTTATAAAATATGTACGTGTATCTAATAATGCATTCTAACTAATACATTAAATAGTTTTATGTTCAGAATAAGTGGTTAGTCATTAAATACATTTCTATCAGTAAAAGCACAGAACTTAATAATTTAGAAAAATATAAAGTAATTTACGAGTTGTAATTGATAACTTAAATTCCTGAAATTGGTTACATTAAAAATAGTGAGAAGAAATTAAAAACTAGCATATCTAAAGAATTTAAAACGTTATTTATTAAAGGTTAAAACTGTTTAATTAAAAAGAATCATGACAGCAATACCTTCTCCATTGCTCTTTTAATATAAGACTCGGGAAGATTGGAATACTTAATTGTCAGTTCTCCAACTTTATTTATTAATGTCAATGTTAACCTCATTTCGGCAATTTAAAAGTTTCAACTTAACATTAGCAGTAAAGTCAAAGAATATTCCACAGATATGTTACTCATCGCAGTGACTCACATTTAAATTTTAAATTGATTGGTGAATAACTCATTCTAAAGTGATAAAAAAAAGAACAGTGTATTTTTAAACTAAAAATGGATTACAAGGAGTTATATGAAATATGGTAAAAAGTTGTTTCATCTTATTATATTCACCTAGTTTAACAAAAAAAAATATCGTTAAGTAAAATTCATAAAATTCTGTATTCCGTCATTGCTTATTTACGTCAAAGTGCATTCACTTTCTTTAATAATTTAAACAAACAACTCTAAACGTGTGCAATACGTTCACCAGGGTTTAATAACTACCGAATTGTATGTAGGTAACAATTTTGGTTTATAAATAGTTTTCTTTATCGCCTTTTTTTTATAATTGTGCTGCAAACACTAGTTTATGATTCTTCAATAAACGGAATATGTCTTCGTGTTTTCGTATTACGTGAAAAGCTTGCAGTATTAAACACACACACACACACGGCATTATTTTATTGTAATCACCTACAAATGGACGTCGCTGATATTTCCATTTTTCAAACAATTCAATATTGTGCGCAATGGAATGATGATAACGTTTTATTTGTTTTAATAATTTTTCAATTCAAAAAACAGTTTACCCGGTCAGAAACACTCGACACTGAAATGTTTCTCATTCCAATTTTTAACATATTTTTTCACGTTTTCTTTAAGCAAACAGCAAACAGTGCAATAAGTAATTTTTAAGTTGTTTAACCTTTCCTATATAAATTTTTAATACGTGATAAATTTTCCGTTGCATTTCAATACTTTTGTGTTTATCGACAATAAACTTTTTTTCTCCTTTATATACTTTAGAATTACGCGAATAGTCGGGGGGAAATAAATAACATACAGTCTCGTATAGTGTTAATAATTTTAATAGGAACCCCCTATTATAATAGGCTAATAATTATGAAACGTACATCATTATAAAATTCTAACCTTATTCATTCGAAACCACTTCCCAATCATCGGAAGTCGCGTTGTTGCCTCAACAACTAGGTCGAAGGGTTATTCTTATAAAAATTATTAACACTATAAGAGACTGTGTGGTGGTTTATTTCCTTAAATATTGATCTGAGAACAGTCGATAGTTATTAATGGTAATATTTCAAGCATGATCACATTTTTTTCAACCACATCCGGGGAACGAATTAATTTTAAAATAACATTTGCTTCCGTACAATCTATTTACCTTACTATTGTCTATCAGATCATTTCTTCCTTTGAATTCTTACGAGTTTCTTGACCCAAAGTTTCAAATTTTTGTTGTGACTGAAATAAAGGTTCCAATCGCAGACGTCAATAAATACTGCATTGTTTTGTGAAACATCATTCATAACACATCCAAACTTCAGGTTCTTATTTAAAAATGGATTGTAGTGTATTAAAACTACTATGATTCATGAAGAAAAAAGTGTGACAGTTGCAAATCTAGTGCTACGTAGCTGTCTATAAACAATTGTATTAAAATCACACCCAGGGACAAAGAACAAAATGTTGGTGAAAGATATGTTACAACTTTTTATTAAATCGTTTCGCGTATTAATCGACTTAAACCACTCTACATCGATACGAAAACTGAGGGTACTTTCAGAAAGCCGTCCCAAAAGTGAGTTCAGAAATTAATGTAAATTTCTTTATCACAAGACGTTAGTATAACATAAATGGAAAACAGTCTGGACCTTGTTTCCATATAATATTACCAAAGTTTATTCCGTTGTATTGGAAACGGATTTCGAGGGAACGATATCTGTATTCTACTTACGTATAAATCGTAAATTGTGAACAAAGCTGAAGGCTGGTATTTACTCTCAACAGAGGTACTTAAGTCTTTGGTCAGCACCAATATTTTCAAGCAAATATCGTCATATTTTACAAATATTTGTGCGGTCTCGATAATTGGAAGATATTCCATATTATTATTTGAGTAGTGTGTTAAGATCAACTCAGTTCAGCATTCGTTTACCTCGGTTAATTAAGAAGTTTTTCCGTTAACCGTTGCCTATTAATACTATTACCACGGCTAAATCCACGAAAAAATCTTCCAGAAAGATGTCGGAGATGGAAGTGTTAAAAGTAAGTTTCCTTACATAAAATACAATTGTTATATATCGTAGTTATTATTAGATTCTAATATAGTTCAATACAAATACTTTGCTTATGAATATTATTATAGTACAGCTATTTATGGGTATGAATTAACATATTTAAATATCTCAGTTTGGAAAAGGTTCCATATTCCTGCCACCCTTTGTTACAATTGTACAAAATGACATGAATTAAAAAAAAACAATTTTCGTTTTACAAAAGTCTTGTAAGTGACTTGAAGTGTATGTTATTGTGTTAATAATGTGTAAATATCACAACCATAATGACATTGTATTACAACTTTTAGTAGGCCTAAACATGTGAGTATGATTGAGCTTTTAAAGTCATAAAAGTATAATTCTATAACAAACATTCAGGTCTCTGTTTATAATTATATATATATATATATAATTCTGTATTGTGTTATATTATTCATGTCTTCTCAGTTTAATAATCATCATTGTGAAGAAAAAGTTTTATTTGAATTATATACAGCATAGAATGTGAAAGGTTTGAAATTTCAATGTGTATAATATTACAACTAATGCAAAGTGAAATCTAGAGCAAAAAGGTCATGTCATTTTTTTTACAACCAATTGCCAAGTAATTGTTCAACCTAATCTGTGTATCCAGATTTTAAGTCCTAATGTGGGAATTTATTAAGGTAATGACTAAAGACAAATTTAGTACTGCCAGTGATGTCACAACCCTCCCAGACCAAACTGTAAATTGACATCAAGAAGTGAACATTTGAATATGTGTTGGTTATGTTTCAGTAGTGACCACAGTCTCGGTGTTAATTTAAACATGTTCAACTTTCTTTTTGAAATTTGTTTAAATAACTTCAAAATTTAAATAATTGTGTTGAAAAATGGACTGATTGCACACGTGACAATTTTTTATAATTTGATTTTTTTAGAGTATTAAATGCATCCCCAAAACATTCCTGTTAGCAAAATTAGAATAGATAGTTCCCAAACTCTAGTTTTGAACTCTGTTGTGACTCTGATGGTCTTTTGAGTTTTATGTTATTCAGTTAGGTGCATTTTTGGCTGTCATAATCTGGTTATATTATATTATGAATCTGTTAATGAAATGTTTTGATAATTATGTTCAATATTTACTATTGGTTACATTATTTGCATCATTTCTATATTTTGGTTGATGAGTAAAACAAAATTTTTGAAATAGCACCGTTACATATATATTAAAAATGTATATTAAGTATATTCTTGTTGTAGATTTAAAGTTTGATATCAGTGTATTGTACTGACAGTTCTATATTGAATATTCTAATGGTAATGTTGTAAAGAGAGAGAAAAGAGTTAATAGAATTATTGGAAGAAAGAGGATATCAGGGTTTCAAACTATGACAAATTTGATTGTATGTAAGGAAGTGGTATTGTAGCCCAGAGTACAAATGTGAGACTTACAAAGCTCCCACAAACAAAAATGTACTCCTCAGTTAACACAGTCCCAGTAATTAAGTTTACGTCCTAACAATTTGTCACACTTTTCTCAATGGTTGAAATTTATAAATCTTTTTCAACAATTGTCTATGAATATACTAAGACTGATTTTATGTTAATTTCTCAACTATACAGCCCCCAATTTTTTATTGGTCCCGTATAAAATAAAAGGTAAATTTCTTCGGGTCATTTATTTATATTTTGAAGTAGCTTCCAGAGTTTGTCATAGTCATTTTTCATCCTTCAAACATGAATTATTTAAAATACAATTCAAATAAACTTTAACTTATTTATCTAATTATTGACTTAAAAGTTTTAAGTAAATTTCAACTGATTAACTGATTAAAAATACAATAATTTTCCTACCATATCTTCTTACATAATATTATTCTTTAATGCATAGCATATGAACACGATGTTTTCTTAATAGAGTTTCAAACATTTAATCATTCTCACAAATAGCTATTTCTTTCACAACATCTACTAAAATTCTTATCTAACAATTTGCTAAATTCATTGAACCCATTTAGTCACAATGACCCAAAATTTATTTATAATAAAAAAGATAGCCAAATACAGGTGCCGAAAAGAGCCTAGCACATCTGAAGAAAGGGATAAGGATACCAGACACATGTGGTATTATCAATAATTTTGGCTATATTTCTTATTATTAATTTTCAATCAATGTAAATTTTTTATTTTTCAAAATTTATATTAATTTTAAAAAATAAAAAACTTACATTTTTTGAAAGTTAATAGTAATTAATTAAGCCAAATAGGAACAAAAGAAGTAATGATATAAATACCTCACAACATTTCTGGAAACCGTATTCCTTTCTTAGGTGCTAAGAAACCTAAAAAACACGAGCCTAGAGCGACACAACTGACAAAACTCAAAAGGCTTTTGAGTTTTTTAATTTCTGTAGGTTTCCCCAATGAATAATCTATAGGAATTGTTCTCTGGTTTCCAACCAGGTGGTCTTAACTAAGCTCAATGTTTCATCAACTAGCACTGTCGGGTGAAGATGTTGACTGTGCTAGTCTACGAAACGTTCTGCATAGTCAACGTCGCATGGTTTAAAACCCGAGAACAATTCCAGTAGCTAATAGACGTTTGTCAACAGAATTGCAGTTGTCGCTCTAGTTTCTTGAGGTTTCTTAGTACCTAAAGAAAGGAATAATGTGGCCAGAAACATTGTGTGGAATTTATATTATCATTTCTTTTGCCCGTATTTGGCAATTTCCATATTATTAGTTTAATTTTTTGTTAAATTTATTTACATATCCTTCATTTGTCTTTAATAGAAAGTAATTATTGAAGATTAAATAGGGTAAAATATTGTAACATGGTTAGCACCATTTTGTTTGCTTGCCTCCATAATAATTCATTGATATAACAACATGTTCTATGTGTGTAATTGCAATTTACTCTTTTTTTTTCTTGTAATTATAAATTTTTTCTTTTCAAAGTTTAGAAATATATTACCTGTTTTAATTACGTAAAATACATTTCCTGCATTCTTGCTGAAAACAAAATTTGATTTTTTGTAAATCCGTATCATATGAATTCGTTACATTTAAATATGAAAATTAATTGTTCTTTTGTCATGATTCCATTGTTCATTGTTTTCTCTTCTATCAATTCCTCTTTTCCCTTCATTGTTTCCAATTTAATTTTCATTTGGTTAGAATTTTTTTACACTATTGGGGAGATTCCATCTTTTATAGATAAATGTTATATGTCTTTAGAATGTACTATATAGTTTTGCATATCTGAAGCATATTGGTATGTTAATGTGATACACATTTATAATTTCAAAAAGAAATTACATCTTAGGAAGAAATTAGTGTGATCTTCCTCTTTTGTTGAAGCTGAAGTTTTTTTCAAAATTGTTTTATCTTCATTTCAGTTGATCTGTTCTTTTGATGCATTGAGTCTGTAACTTTCTCTTTAAAATCGTTGTCCCCAACTTGATTTTTTTAATAAAAAAATAAGTTTTCACTTTTCACTAATGGTTACCATAACTCAATGTATTGAGCTCTCAGTTTAACATTGAATTACTTTAGATCTTAAGTTGCAACTTTTTTGCAAAATAAGGTAATACTGTGAATTTTTCCATTTATGTTGGTGTACTACTTTCTTTGTAAAGTATCATAACTTGCTGGGTCTTAAATTGGGGTTCCTTACTCTTTGCAGAACATGGTACTAAGCTTTAGAGTATCAGAACTTCAGATGCTTTTAGGCTTTGCAGGGAGAAACAAGTCGGGAAGGAAGACAGAATTACAAGCTAGAGCTGTGGAGTTGCTCAAACTACGATCTACTCCTGTCCAAATGAAGATAAAGGATCTTTACAAATCAATTCAGTAAGTACGGACCGTACTTGGCTAGCTTTATGCATTCATCTATAAAAACTTAAAAATTGCAAATTTTAGGCTTCTTCCCATAAAAGTGACTATAATTGCAAAAGATTAATCTGAGGTTTTAGTACAGATCTTCAAAATATTATCTCTGAGCTCACTGATTGTTGAAATGTTCTCTGCTTGTAATTTGTCTTTATGTAAGAAAGAAATCATGCATGAGAAACTGTCTTCACGAAAGAATATTGAAAACTGATGTTTGTGCTATCCATTCCCATGGATATTTAATGGAAATAATAATTTTGCTTGCTTGGTTGACTGTTTCTTTGTTGCCACTGTTTATATTTTAAGTTATTTTACACTAATACATAGTTCTTAATTAAAATTAGTCCTAGCTATGTTGCACAACTGAGAGATAGATTTGTAGCACTTTCTTACATTTTGAATGATTGGGTCAAACATTTTTGAATTCAGCGCAATATATCTAAGCATTATAGATTAAACTGAAGAATATGAATCCATTATGATATATGTATAACACACAAGGAAAATGTGATGAGTCAAATTAAATAACACAATTAAATAGGAAGGAGAGACAGGAAAGTCGCCTTACTCGCAATCAATAGTTGGTCCAGTCGAGCAGAGGTGTCAGAATACTACAAATTTTCGAGGGCCTGTTTTGAACCATTCTGTCACCCCTGCTCGACTGGACCAACTATTGATTGCAGGTAAGGCGACTTTCCTGTCTCTCCTTCCTATTTAATTGTGTTATATACGTATGTATGTTCTACTTTGGTAACACAGTTTTCTACTTTTCTAATACTGTCTAAACTGTATATAAATTGAAGTTTTTCTTCTGTGTAAATTGTGTACATTTTTGAATAAAAAAAATTCATTAGATGCTTGGATGACATTATTGCTTGGTTGTTTTGTGGCACATGGATAATTTCACTAATTTCCCATTTGGTATTGTTCTAGAATTAAAATTTATATTGATGTATAATAATTGAAGTACATAAAGCACTGAGTTCATGTAGTTATTCAGTTGTATATGTTTTATAAAAACTAATATACTAATTGTTTACAGACAATGAATATTGTTACCACCAATATCTTCTTCAACTGTACTAAAATATTAGCTTTGAAAATTGCATGAAAAATGAGAAATAAATTTTTTATTATTTACGAGCAATTAAAGACTCGGTAGAAGGAGCCATCCATAATGCAGAAAGCTAGATGTACAGATTCCCCCGTTCATGGCACGACAGATAAATGTCAAAATTATATATGCATTTATCACAAATAATAGCACTCTTGAAGTTAGGCTCCGTTTAAAAGTTTCGGAAGGCTTATTCATGTTTAAAGTAAAGATAAATTGTTATTTATTCTTGCTTGTAAATTACTTATATTCTATAATACTAAAAACAACCTTTTTACAGACCAACTTTAAGTAGAGAAACAAAAATCACTTAAAAGTACCGGATGTTTTGACACGGATCGGCTTCTTTTTCTAACTTTTAACTTTAAATTTATTAGTTTTTGTTTCCCTACTTTAAGTTTGTCTGTAAGAAGGATATTTTTTAGTATTATTATTTTTAAGACTTTAATTACTATGTTATTCTTCTGTGTTTTGTATGAGACAGTTGTAGGTTAATTGTTTATTAGTATGACTTTTAAAATTAACTTAAGAATTTTAGTTTGCATTTTGAGTCTAAAAATTTATTAGAGGCTGCCATCATATATATGTATATTATTCTCTTGTGCCGAAACGTGAAGCGATATTTTATCCCTTTTTTAAACACCCGACGGAACTAACCCCAATAAATGTGGTATCTACAGATGGATAATTTATTAGTTTTGCTGCCTGTGCTATTGCTCTTCTTTACACTTTCCCGGGCGAATTATAAAATCGCGTTAGCAGTGAGAAATTAGCAGACTACACGATACAACTTGTTCCATTCGGCAAATATCGGCCAACTTCGGCAAAAATTGACACGTCAGTGTAAGCGCACATTCCCTCCAAGTAATGAAAAGTCCAGCCAAAAATAACTAATTACTTCACTGCCCAACTTGATCACATTGGCCTTTCTTGATGCTGTGACTATGTCGTCCGACATTCTTGTTTACTAATTTTGGTATAATTGAGACCCGGCCGGCGCTGTCGGCGTTAACCAAAAATTGAATATGCCCAAGAGAAAAACATTGACTCCACAAGCGGAAAGGAGGAAAAGGAAGTTCCCTGATGTAGGGTAAGTTTATCAACAAATCAGGAGTGGAATTTCAAACATACAACATTTATTATACAAACTGGACAATTAGCTCGAATTGATAATTTTCGTATTTATGCTGCTTCCTTAAATGTACTATTATTATTTATCTCATGTCAACATAATTAAAAATGAATGAGAACTTCCAATTTTTTTAAAAAAAATTAATACAACATAAAAATTAAGTCGACATTTCGTCTTCAATCTAGGACTTCTCCATAAGGTGCACAGTGTTATAAATAATTTCTGTATAGAATATCCAATTTCTTCAATGCACCCTGTAACCGAACAATATTTTATCTATTGTCAGAACAAGTGTTTTCCAAATATACATTCATAGTCTACATAATTCGTGTAAGGGGGAGAAAGTTGGTGGTTTACCTGAGTTCGGTGTTGCCATTCAGAACAGGAGGAAGTCCTTCAAATTTTTGTATCAACAGTGCGTGTGGCGGCCGGCAGCGGCATGTCAAACGCCCCAGAAAATTGGTAGAACTTCCTCCAGTGGCTGAACTTCAATTTCAGGTAAGCCATCAACATTCCTTTACATACCAATTATTTTAATGATAAATATTGACGGTGCGGCCGGCCAGCAAGTCGTTCGGAGTCGTACTGTCGTGAGGAAGGAGTTATGGGACCTCGAAAATTACTTCTCAGCTTGGCGAAACCAACTGTCCATTTAAATTAAGTCAGCCGTTCTCTATCTCTCTTACCTGTCCAAATGATTTAATTGACTAATGTAAATAAATAATTATAAGGAAATGTGCGGTGGTCAAATTTATATCATTTGGACAGGAAAGAGAGACAGATGGCAGTTGACTTCCAAATGCGAACCAACATGGCACAAATTAAATATATATATATATATATATATATATATATATATATATATATATATATAAATAATTTGGCATGTTGTAGGGGTGGAAATGGTTAATTATTAAAATTTGTCCCAAGTGGTCTGAAATTAGTTTTGAATTCATAGTTGAGGAGTTTGCTAGTGATATTCAGTCTCCCCATTGGCATAGGTGGGTGGAATTTTGGTGAGAAGGTGTAAATTGTCCAAAATCTGCATCCAATGCTAGTTAAGTCACGTCACATTAAATTAATTCCTTTGTCTGGCCTTATATATAAATACAGTACCCAGGAAATTCCAGGGATTCGGCTACTATATATTTAATCATTCAGGTGCCAAATAGAAGTAGTAAACTACTTGGGAGGAGGACATATATATCTCGTACATTCAAAACTATGATAACCATCTATAACAATAATCTGTTACTGCCAATTAATATATTCTTTATTGTTTTGAAATACATTATGAAATTAAAATTAAAACTTTGTATGGTAAAAATATTCAACAGGATAACGTTTCAATATTGAATATATTTCATTCATTATTATTTATTGAATGTTCAGAAGAAATGAAAACATTATTGACTTAACGAATAAGAAAGATAGCCAATACAGACAATATAAATACCACACATATTTATATTAACTTTTTTATCTGTATTGGCTATCTTTCTTATTCATTATTTTCAATCGGACGTTTGTTTTCATTTATTGACTTAATTTCACATATTTCAAAATTAATTCTAAGGTTTTTAAAATCAACAAATTATGTAGCTAATTAAAAATATACTCAAAATATTTTTATAGTGTTACAAAAACTGAAATAGTTGGTGTTGATCTTATAATCAAGAGCTAATCAGTATGTAATGTTGCAAAAGTGCAAAGAACAAACGGTATTGCAGAGGAACCTTGATTCCTCTAGATTCCCCTATCTTTCTTACTTAAGTGTCGGGCTGACTTTGCCTGAGTTATTGTCTCACTTATAAATGAGTGAAAAATGTGAGCATGTTTCACTCTAAATGATGTTGTCTTTCTCAGTGTATAGAATGAATAAAGTCTTCTCGGGCTTCTAACCGAGTAAACAATTGTATTCACAACTTTTCAATGATGTCATATTATGCATTCAGTTGGTAGACAATTACACTAAAATGTTACTTCTGATTTTATTTCACTTCTCCTAATCAGTATAATGGAAAAAATTAAAAGAAAAATATATTATTGCATTTACATTTTTTGTTTGTTTCTATGTAGGCAAAGTCATGCTAGTACGGGTTTACCATTGCAACCTCCAACATCTCCAGGCAAAGAACTATCAAGTGTCCATAGTAATGCCATGCAGCCACAACAGCCACAACCACAGCAGCAACAGAGAGGAAATGTTTACCAAACACCAGCTTATCTCAGTCAGCCAACTGACAGGCAGATACCTCCAGTATGTATTTCTCAGTTGTATATATATATTAATGATATTAGTAAGGATGTGACATTGTCAAAAATAATTGCAATATTGGTATGGAAAGGAAAGAGAGATAGGTTGTGGTTTACCTGAAAGTGAAGTACGATGTAGCCATAGGGAAACAAAGGTTGTTCTTCAAATTTCCGGAGGCTCTCAGCCTCCTTCATAATTAACATGGGAACTTGGTAATTAGGTTAATCCAATTTTGCAAAAACATCTTGGACCTTAATTTGTCTATCTGAGGGGCATATGTTGTTGGGGTATGAGGGTTCACACTGGTGGTGTTGAGTTGGATAGAATTGGTGGGTGGAGTCTGCGAGTGTGATGGTGGGGTGGGTTAGGAGGTGCCCAAGGGTTCGTGGGGAAGGATAAGGTTTCTTTTGAGGTGTCATGAGTGTAGTGGTGGGGAGGGTTGCTATGGAATTGCTCAACAGATGAGGCTAGCCTCACACATAATGGCTGTGTAAAGCAGTTATGTCAAAACATTGTTGAACACTTTGTTATACTCATTAAAGCTTATTTACAATGTGAAAAAACGCTTGGTGTTTAACTTGTTTGCATTAGCTAATTTTTAATTGAAGTGTAACAAAAATTTTGTTGATGACTTTCTAGGATGATTCTTGTGTTGTGTAGTGGCATCCAATTTATAAACTTGGTGATATATATATATTACCAATTATTTCACAAACAAGACATTTCTTCCAAAGAATTAATTAATTGAAAACCTGAAAAATAATTGTGAATTTTCTTGCTCCCAACTGTGCAAACAATTACTTTAATGTTTTTTTTTGTAGTTATAACTTTTTAAAATATTCGAAATCTACAGGAACATGCAATTGCTTAAAAGGAACTGGGCAAATTCCTATTTTATTATTTTTTGTTAGTTTTATCAACAAATGCATATATCCTTTATATTTTTTTGTAGTAAAGATTAATTTGTTACAGCCAAGAGCCAATATGTACACCGGCATGTACCACCCAAGTCTCTATCAGCCCAAAGCTTCTCCACCAGCAGCTCCTATACCTAACAGCTATCCAGTCCATCCAGATGTGAAATTAAAGAAGCTACCATTTTATGAATTGCTTGGGGAATTGTTAAAGCCTTCAAGCTTAGGTAAAATAATCATTCAATTTCATTTTGTAAATGACATACTATGCTCTTCTAAATATCTTCTAAAATTTAGTACACTTTTTCATAAGGTAATTAATATTTAATGAAACCTAAATTATAACTTTTTTAAAAGTAATTAAATTGCAAGCACATAAAACTGTCTTATTGTGTTTTTTGCTTTATGGGTTTTATACATAAACATGAATACAAATGTGGCATTGTCAGAATAATTAAAACAATTGGTATGAAAAGAACATGTCAATTTTTTTAGGACCTAAGCTCTCTTCCTCATGACAGTAGAACTGCTGGCTGGCACAACGTTCAGTCCTACTTTTCTGAGGATATTCAAAATTTCACGTTGCAACCTGACAATTCCAGGTGTAAATTTAAGGGAGTTGTGTGTATATGTAAGCGACTAACTATGATGTGACATTATGAAAATAATTAATACAGACAGGAAAGAGAGAAATAAATACTTTACATTGAGAGTTTGTAGTTTGTGGCACTACATTAATAGGAAGGAATATGTCATAGGATGAAAGTACTGTACCTCAACTGGCACCTAGCACAGTACCCTTGTCCTGTGGAAGCAGGATTAGGTCCCAGAAAAATTGTTTTGTTCCTTTCTATCCAATTTGGTGACACATGCTTTATTGCTACTGAACAATGATAATTATTGTCTATATTTCTGTGTCTGTTGTCATATGCAAATACTCATAAAAGAAGGAACTTCACGATAGACTTCTAAATATATTATTAAGATTCCAGAGCTCACTTGTAACATGAATCTTTGCTATGTCAACTTAATAGTGTAAAAACTATTCTGAAATATTTATGCAAGTAAATTATTGTGTTTAGTTCAGGATATGTTGTAGGTAAAAAAATCTCATCTGTTAAACTATTAAGTACAGGGTGTGGTAAAAATACATTTATCAATAAACCAGCTTGTCTCAGATGGAGAGTGCCCTACATATCCGTACCTTACTTAGTAGTACAACTTACTATATCTCATGACCTATACTCCAATTTATAAAATGTGTTACAAATTATTTTTAAAGATTGTTGAACAAAAACAATAAGCATTATTTTTTAGTTTTATTATTTTGATATTGTGTGTGATATGTATATATATTGCTCTTATAATATAAATGTAAGCTGGGTTTCATTATATATAATTCTAAATTTTCTTAAATATGAATTAAGTTTTCTCGGGATTGGAATCACGAGAAAACTTCATCCAGCAACTACACCGGGAAAACCTACGTTCCTTATTACTTAAATATGTTTGTTTTAAAAAAATTGTAGAATCAAAATTTGACAACATGAAAATATTGTTGTAATTTTTTGATTTGTCACTTAATTAAGTCCTGAAGATGGGATGAAATTCTGTGTTTTGTGGTTAAAATATCAATTATACTTAATTATTCTGACTTATTGACTATGTTATTTACTCAACTCTGTTGTAATGTTTAATTTTGCTGAGTTTTATTTTATTTTGTTGCAGTGCCTCAAGGAACACACAGACTGCAAGAAGGAAATTTTGTATTTCACCTCACTCCCCAACAAGCTACTGACATTGGTACCATGAGAGATGTGCGACCTGGTTCAAAAGTAGAATATGTTATTCAGGTTAGTTGTGGTATAAGTCTCTAAATGTGTGAGTTTGGCTTGAAACTAGTTGAAACCACTTATGTTAATATAATTATTAAGTAACAAATTCACATTTGATATTTGGATAGTGAGGTAAGAGATAGAAATATAGGACAAAGATTGGCAATACGCTCTGAAGAAAACATATGCTTTAGACTAAGGAAGCATATGTTCAAGTCATTGTAATAAAGCATACCTGCTAAAACTAAGAGATCATAATAACAATGAATGTAAAGGAATTTTAATTTCTAGCTGAGGTATAGAAATGAACAGGCTGAGGAGGATCCGGTCAGAGGAAAATCCAGCGCCGTATCTTCTTCAGTGTCGAGAGGATTATTCGAGGATAGAAAAATAGGAAAGTCGATAATGTGGGGTTCTTGGTATCTAGGTACCTTCCAGAGACATGAACAAAAACAGAAAGCACTATGAAGTTAAAGTTTAATGTAGAATAAAACAAGACTGAGTACGAGTATCCAGGAACCTCACAATTCCAAGACAGTTGAGGTAAGACTGCTTCAAAAAAGTGGTTTCTGTATTGGAGAGAAAAACCCCTCCCAAGTGTTGAACAACTTTCAGAAGGCGGGGAATAAATCAAAAGCTCCAGATCAGACCACATGATTGTATATTCCCTCAAAACTGGTTCTAACAGGGTTTTAAAAATGCTAAGACCGTAATGTGAACCCAGCGGGGTTTTGCTAACATGGTGTCTGGAAACTAAATTCACACATCCTTTCTTAGCTCCGAGTGAAGAAAATTTCTCACAGGTGTATGGTAACAACCGAAATAACTAAGGAAGTAGATAAATCTATATGACTGTGTAAAGAGGAAAGGAAGAAGAAGGAAATGTATAATTGGTATGGAAAGGAAACCAAGATAGTTAGTGGCTTTCCTGAAGTTGAAGCACTTTGTAGCCACTTGAGACAAAAGGATGATCTTCAAATTTTCGGAGATTCTCAGACCCCTTCTTCAGGAAAGAGTATCACATTATATTATATATAATTGCGATATTGGTATGGAAAGGAAAGAGTGATAGCTTGTGGCTTACCTGAAACTTAAGTACGGTGTAGCCATAGGAGGCTCTCAGCCCCCTTCTTTGCGAAAGAAATTTACATTCTGCAGCTGACCAAAAATTTGAAGAACTTACTCCTAAGTTGCTACTTTAAATAACTTATCATTTTTCAGAGCATAAAATTGAAATGTCGTGAATTGTTTTTAAAAGATCAAAGTCAACATCCCACTGTTCAATAGTTCATAGCATACTTTCATTATTATGGTAGATATGATTATATTTTTGTGAATCCTATTAATACTTCAGCTTTTTAAATAACCATTATGCTAGAAGAATTATTTTTAAAATTAAATTAAATTAACTATTGAAAGATACAACTCTAAAAATTATTTTATACAACATAATTTGCCGTTATTTACAAGAACTTTTTGTTATTAGGTACAAATGAGATTTTGTTTATTGGAAACCTCTTGTGAACAAGAAGATTTTTTCCCTCCAGGAATCTGTGTCAAAGTCAATGGGAAAATGTGTCCTCTACCTGTAAGTATTAAATAAATTTAAAATACAAATTTTTAAAGAATAATTGATGAAAAACTGCAGCAATCTCCTTAATTTTATCATGTTTACTTGTAATTAATATATTTACATATTGATGGTGTGTTTTTCAATCTTCTAGAATCCAATTCCAACAAATAAGCCTGGAGTAGAACCGAAGCGACCTCCAAAGCCAGTCAATATTACTCCTATGGTTAAGTTAAGTCCTACAGTTCCTAACATGATAACAGTTACCTGGACACCAGACTTTGGTCGGGGCTATGTCATAGCCGTTTACCTGGTGAGGAAACTGTCATCTACAGAGCTCCTACAAAAGCTCAAATTACGAGGAATGCGCCACTCGGATTTTACGAGAGGCCTTAGTAAGTTACATCATATATACAGCTTATGGTTACTATAACATATATGATGATAAATTTTATCAATTGAAGAACATTGTCATTTAATGTATTTAATATTGTACTTAAAGTCTGTAATAACTTTAAAGGCCATTATTTGCATTGTATCACTTTTTAGAAATTCATTTCAAAATATAATTCTTTATAAAGAGCATAATGGTGCCAGTTCTAAAGAAGAGAGTTAAGATTTTATTAAGTGTTTAAATTAAAAGTTTTCTATTATGTTTGAGGATAAAATGGAATTTCAGAGTGATGTCAAGAAAAATAGAGAAGTCGAGTGATTCAGATCTAGAAAAGTACTTTGATTGTGTGATATGAAACAAAATTAATGGAAATATTGAAAAGAAGGAATACAGAATAGAGAAAGAGAAGTCTGATAATGAATTTGTATAGGAACTGAAGTTAGATAAGAGTATAAGGCAATATATGCAAATGGATTGAAGTAGATAAAGGAGTGAGGCAAAGCTGTTGTCATCAACGCTCTTGACGTGTATATGGAATAAATATTGGGTGAATCTTTAGAAAAGGGAGAGGACTTGTGGTTTAACTTCACAGGTAAAGATTGAAGTTTATGCGTGATATGTAAGTGGTTTCGCAGATTATGGAAATATTATTAAGATGATAGAAAGCAGTAATGTAGCATGCAAAGAGTATGGAACTCCAAATAAATAGAATTAAACAAAGATAATTGTGATAGGCGGTGAATATTATGTAAAACATGATAGATTGAGAGAAATTAGATTAAGAGGAGAGGTTTGTATATACTGGAAGTGTGCAGGAGGAGTGTGTGGAAAAGTGAAGCAGACATACAGACAAGAATTGTAATAATAAAGTCGTACTAATGGTATGAAGAGATTCCTGCCAGGCAGGATAGAGAAAAAGGCTGATTAAATGCCACTTGGAGTATTTTGTTTTATGGTGCTAAATTATGGGACAATGAAAAGAAGGAAAAGGATTAAGTAGAGTTTTGAGATGAAATTACAATTGAGATTTTATGGTGAATAAGAGAGGAGAGACAGCGAAAATCTATAACTAAAAATGAGAAAAAACTGGATTGGCAGTTTCCTCAAGCATGAAAGAATACTGAAATCAAGGTGAAAAAAGGGATAGACGATTAAAGATGGAAGATGAACTGAATGTTGAAATAAAAAAAGGGCTGAAGAGCAAGAGAGACTTGGAGATAGCTGTTGAAGGGCCTGCCCAAAGGGCAGACACTTAAGGGCATGATTAGCAGTAACTCAGATATTTTGTTCTGCCTTTACAATATGGTGTTATATTCAGTTATTACAAGTTTTATGGGTTCAAACCTGATAAAAACTCAATTGGGGCTAGGTCGATGTATTGGGTACATATGAAAAATTTTATCATAGTTCTTAAGCCAACTTATTGTGCATTCAAAATGCAAATTTCTCTCAAAAAGAGCTTGCAACATGCAAATGGAGTCCAATTGAGTTAAGATTTTGGTGATAATTACTGAAACTGTTTTCAATATTCATTGGATACTTCAGTTGTAGTAAATTATTGTATTCAGAAATTTTCGTTGTTTTTCCTGATACTTATTCTTTTACATTGCTTTCCAGTTAAAGAAAAACTAAGTGAGGATGCAGACTGTGAAATTGCAACAACCTCACTTAGGGTCTCTCTCGTTTGTCCACTGGGAAAAATGCGTATGACTACTCCTTGCCGAGCATCTACATGTTCCCATTTGCAGTGTTTTGATGCATCCCTTTATCTTCAAATGAATGAGAGAAAACCTACGTGGATGTGTCCAGTCTGTGACAAACCTGCAATTTATGACACTTTAGTAATTGATGGGTAAGCTTATCATTGCATGGCCTTTTTCTGACTGTTAATTATCTATTATTATATATACAAGGAGAAGTCAATTTGTGAAAATTTAAGTCTGTAGATTGGAATGGCAAGTTTGTATTCATTTTGTCTAATTATTTGCAGATATTTCCAACAAGTACTGGCTTCAGGAAAGCTGTCCCTAGAAGGAAATGAAATTCAACTACACCAAGATGGGTCTTGGTCAACACTAATTATTAAGAAAGAACAGACGAGAGTTCTTTCACCTGTAGTAAGTTTATTTGTAATGAAAATATTTTAAGTTTATTTTATACAGGTTCTGTTTGTTATTTAGTAAATTCATATCTACTCATAAATTCTCTTTCAGCCTGAGAAGCAGTCTTCTACTACTATTGATAATGAAGATTTAGGTATGTTAAATTTTGTTAGTCATACTGACCTGTTTACAATTTATTATTGCTAAAATAACTGCAATTTTACTATGTTGCATGAATATAAAGTCCATAATTTTTACTATTTTCAATCTATGGCTATTCTGTTAATAGTATTTTGAATCAAAAGCTTAGGAAGTTATAATTATAAAAGGCAATATTAAGTATGTCAGTTAATAATTAGCATGAAGAAATCTGTGCAGTTAAATCTGGTCCACTGTAAATATGCATGTCTTGTACAACTCTTCTATCTCAGTTCCATGAACAGGGTTTAATTGCTGCCACTATTGACTTTGTATTTCTTGAAGTTCTCATTCAAGAGATATAACACATTTAGATAGGGGAGAGAGATAGCTAAGTCAACTTACCTGAAATCAGCAGTTGGTCCAGTCAGGCAGATGAGTGAAAATATTTCAAATTTACGACAGCCTGAACCCCCTTTGTCAGGAAGGAAGGCCTGAACTGCATGCCGACTTGGGCTCCGGCCCTCAAAAATATTTTCACTCCTCGGCCCAACTGCACCAACGATTGATTTCAGGCTAAGTCGACTTTGCTGCCTTCCTTTCCTATCTAAATGTTGTACTTAATTGACCTCATCACATTTTCTTTGAGTGTATACTCCCTCTCTCACACACACACTTTTTTATTTTCTGTTACTGTATGAAACCATCCCATATTAATACTAGTAACAACTGTGCTGGTAGGCAATTGAATATGGCTATGTATTGTATCCTACTTTATATGTAAAGCCATTATTTTCTTTCCAGTTGTTCTGCCTGACAAAGATGCTGATGAACCAAAGAAACCAGATGCTGAAAAAGCTGTAGTCATTGATCTTACATTGAGTGATTCAGACGATGACGAAATGTTTGCACCAAAAATCACCGTTTCTAAGCCTGACTCTTCAAACCATGTATCAAGGCCCCCATCAGGTTTGTGTTACTTATAATTCTTGTTGCAATTGAATTAACACCTTTTTGAAAACTTTTTGTATTGCAATGTTTTTTTATTCTTTTTATTTAAACTTGTAAAAGAAAGACACATTCACCACACTTACTTGGTAAAAGACTCCATTCTTTTTTGATACAAATATTATTAAAATATATACACAAGATAAGTTTCAGTTCAATAATAAGCAGTAGTTGCACATTATTACTGTAACAGGGGCAATAGGTTCATTTTACAATATTACTTTTACTAAACAATTTTTCATAACATTGTTTAAAATATGGAAATGTAGTTCTTCTTTATCAACATAAATCTGTCGCCATTAGCGTATTGCCTGTGTTGCTCAACTGCTATGTGACTAAAAATGTTTATCACTAAAGCAAGTCCTTTAGTTTGTTGAATGTATAGAATAAAAATACATTTGTTTGAAACATTGCAATGAATTTGAAGCAATGTAGTGGTAGTTTCAATGTGTCATCAATTTATAATAACATGACTTGTAGTGTAATTTTTACACAGATTGATCCTTTCTTCAGACATATAGGATATATCTTAACTAACCTTCCTTTGAATTGTTTGAGTTTGTGTATGTATGAGTAATATTTGGATTTTCTTGAAGTTCTTTAAATTTCAGAAATTAACTCATTCCCTTATAAATAAACAACAGTCAATTTGAAGTCAGGAAACAGATATTATTTATAGAAAATTATACTATGTTTCATCACTAAATTTGGAACAATTTCAGGTATGAAGTTTAACAAGATTTTAATAGTCGGGTTGTTCTCCTTAGACTGAAAAATTTCGGCCACGGCAGTCAAAGGAGAACGACCTGACTAACAAAATTTTGATTAACCGAAATTTTTCAGTCGAGGGAGAACAACCTGATTATTAAAATTTTGTTAAATTTCATACCTGAAGAGGTCACAAATTTAGCAATGAAATGTAATGTAATACAATTTTCTATAAATAAATATATTTTTTCTGACTTCATATTGACTGTTTTTTATTTATAAGTCATCTTAATAGATCATTATTAACTCATTCCCTTCCATGATTGTTTTTTAAAAAATATATCAGTGCCAAAGAAATGTAATACACAATCTGAAGATGTTCAGCTGAAGGACAATAGAATTTCTGTCAATTTGTGGTTGAAGACTTCATTTTGTATAAATGAGGATAAAACTGAAAATTATGGGGGAAAACCTGATAAGGCTGTCATGACCATTAAGTATTTTAGGACATGAAATTGCAATGAGGAAAAAGAAATGTCTACAGTATGAAAGTATTGAACGTATTCAGGATTAGGAAGCAGGAAGAAAGTAAACTGTACAATCCATCAGGATTAGAATAAACCGATCACAGAAAAAATATAAAGTATATTACAAAAATTATTTTTAATTTATCAACTTTGTCACATGTTTTGCACGCCTTATATTTGATTGGTATGTAAATAATACTGTGTAGGATTTGACTGAAGTATTTAAATCTAAGAAAAAGAAGGAAAACAAGTTTAAGTTAATGGGAACAGCACTTGTTACACTTGGAAAGATGTTACAGATTTAGTGCTTTTAGCGAATTTAATACCAAAATTTTGGAACAATATTTGTTTGTGGAGTCATACTTTTAATATACTTTCTTAAATATCACCATTTTTATACTATTTACTGTCCGCCAACAAAATTGCTAACTTATATTTGTATGTCATGTATGTACTTCTGTGAATAAAAGTATAGTGAAAGCTCATTCCCTGGTACGTTGCAGATTTTACTCAGTCAAGTCCCCTCATTACATCTGGTCAGCAATAGAGGTTCTAGGGTGAGTACATCTCAGTGTTACAGCAATTGCAAAACCATCCTAAATGACGTTTAATGTAAAGACCAGATGCTTATTCTGTTTTTGAACATGAAAATTAAGCATTAGCTGAGGAACCTGCAGTGTGATTGTACATACCCATCAGTCATTTTATTAATGGTTACTTTATAGATAAAATTCCAAACTAAAAAAATTCAATTCTGTCTTGATCCTGCTAGGACTTGAAGTATAGTGGTTCACATCAGTATTTTACTGTAAGCATTTTATTTATAATTTCTATGAAAAAGTTTTGGTTTTGACCTAAAAAAAATATTAATGCACTTTTTCGTATGCTTTTAATATTACTTTAATAAAATTTATTTCCATTTTATATGCTTAGTGATGTATACACTTTTGAGAATTTATTTTTTGCTGGTTTGGCAATGTGTACAACCTCTAATTTCTTTTAATAGAAATATTATTTGTACATAGGAGCAAAATAAATTGTCAAACAGCATGAATTTTAGAGGTTTACAGAAATGTTTCAAAAAATTACTTTAAATTGATGGTGACTTGCAAATAATCTTGACCTGAGATGTCTCTCCTAAAAATATTGATTGATTGTGGTGTTTGTTCTCAATGGCAATGGCAGTTATTGAGATATCCTGGAATTAAAAGGAGCATATAAAATTGAAATCTAATAAGTAAACTAGTAATAGTTGTTATATAAATGTGATTTAAAAACTAAATTTGCCGCAAGTGTCAAATTTACAAGATAAGTGACACTAAATTTAGTTTGAAGGAAGAATTGTTTGTGTCAAGCATTTTTTTTAATTATGTTTGGTTCAATTTCAGGTGGCATTAGCAGCAGTACAAGCACTGGATCAGCCTCAACAGTGGGAGCAAGTTCAGTGACAAGTTCTGGTTACATGAGTCCCAGCATTATCACCCTGGACAGTCCTTCACCACCAGGAACCCGCAATACTACACCTGTACCTCATTTATCTCCCATACGAATGCCTCCACCAATGTTCCCTACTAATCTCTTTATGCCAAGTATGCAATCAGTATTGGAAGTGGACTCTGATTCCAACAGTCCACAACCTGGATCTAATAATCCATTGTATCATTTTTGATTTATATACATTTATATTTTTTTTGTATGTAGCATATTTTCATCTGGAACATTCCTTGTCATCAAATTAAATGTTTTGTGTCAACTTCACAATAATTATTTGAGTATGTGGAACATACATAAGACTTTTTAAAAAATTGTTGTGAATTGTATTATTTATTGTTATAGTTCTGTTCGCCTAAATATTTTTCAGATAATCTCCAAATTCAATTTTTTGTCTTTCTGTTATTAATTTACGACTGAAGTGTGACATGTATGTAAATTAAATCTACTTAAAAATTTATTGTAATAATCGTGCTCCTTTATGTTCGTATGTAGGACACAGTATTGAGTTTAGCATTCTGTAGTGTATTTTTTTTTAAGAAGAATCTCGTCATTGTTTCATGTGTAAATAAAAGATCATTATAAAACATAATATATTATTATTATTATAAACAAAATCAAATAAAATTATTTACTTTCATGAAGAAAATAAATTTAATTTTTATTAGTCTTGTAAATTAATTTATTTATTCCTTTCAAATATGAGGTGGCAGCAAGGTATGGTCCCCCTTCAATAACCTCATATTTCAGCCAGTCACAGATGTTCGGTGAAATTTTTGGCATCTGTTAATAACTATATACCCTAGAGAACGTAAACGAATGTGTTTTTGTATTTTGTTACTTAAATGTAATGGGGAAATTTGTGGTATCAAGTTTTAGCATCTGCATGCAGACAGTGTTTTGACGTTTTTTATTGTAAAAATTGGGTGATTTACACAATTGTCATCTAATCATTTAATAGCTGCTTCCTTGTTTTCTCCAAAAGGCCCAAAAACAACCTTAAGTGTTTTCAATCTTTTTAAATTTGTGCTTTACATGAAATTCATAAAATATTTTGATTCAGTTATGAAGAAATCAAATTCAGTTTTATTATTCAATACAAAAGAACATTAATATTAACTGATATACATTACAAGGGCTAAAAGCATTTTTTGTCTTAATTTTAATTTCAATATATATTCTGAATATGTAAAAGAATTTTTTTATTGAAATACTTATGGTAAAAGTATGTTATTAGACTCGCTTCTTTCAGCTAACACATTCTCGTTAATTTGTAGAACTAAATACTACTTACACTTTTAATGTGTCGCCAGAAAAATCTATACAACATATGAAATGAATGAATTTAGAATTGCCATGATTTGTATGTTGCTGTCCATGGTGAGATGTGAACCCAGTCTGGAAATTTGTTAATGGCCTGCTTGAAGTCTTCTGATAATTGATCAGATGATGTCTTATAATGACCACCCAAACCAATGTCTGCAATGATGGGATCTGATGACGCCTGCACCTAGAATAAAATTTGAAGTGAAAAATTGATGGTAAGAATCCTTAGAAACTGAACTCTGTGATTTCTTTGTGATAACATATTAGTGGAAGATAATTCATAATTTTTAAAAGACTATGACACATCCTGATAACATGATTTAATATTAATTGTCTTAGAATGCATTATTATTTTACTCTTAACCTCTACTAACTTATGCTTTAATTTATCAATAGAACACAAAGCAACTGAAGTTAAAGATATAAGAAACATAAATTTCTACGTGAATCTTCCTTAGAGCAGCATTTACATCACTAAATACTGTTTTAGAGAATAATAATGTACCTTGAAATCCAACCAAAATATCCACTCAGTTCTATTGTAACCACCTCCATAATTAACTATATATGTTGGACGACCTTTCCAGTTTGGCTCTCCTGAGGGAATTTCGTTTGTGAAATTCCAAGCCACAAGTTCTACTTCATCAAATGGAGAAATGTGGACATCCATGTGAGATGGTCCTGAAATGAGGTTATTATTTTATATCGAGTACATAAAGTATTATTTATAAAGTAATTTTAATGGTACTACAAGTTTGTATTACGATGTCGTACATTGGAATGAGATTGAGTTTTATAAACTAAAATGTTGGTTACAATAGGCAGAGAAAATTCTACAAAATTTAATTATATATCATCAATACTTTTTGGCTAATATATGGATTTACTGCATTGTGCTCTAGATGAAATCCTAGGTTGAGGACAAAACATGTTTTTACCTTCATTTTATTAATAAATTATTCATGACTTGTTTGGCTGAGTTCATTCATTTATAATGAATTTGAGTCTCCAGATTAATTTTTAATGACGCACTATATAAAACATATTTGTTTTAAGTGATTTTTTCATCACTTTACTCTAATTTATTACTCAATATATTCCTTATTCACACAGATGTTTAGTATAACATTTCTGGGACAGCAATCTATTATAAACATTTTGACGGCAAGCTCCGCCATCGTCATCAGGTTAAATTGTGGTAGTTAACCTGTTGACGATGGTGGAGCTTTGCCGTCGAAACGTTGTTATTCAACAAACAATTGGCCCGGTTGAGATCCAAGAATTTTATCTAGAACAGATTTACCGGGAAAGCCGTCGCTCTCTAATCTATTATCAAGTCTCAAATTTTAAGTTGTGATTATTTTAGAATAAAATTTCAGCCTTCTGTCCTTATGCGAGGTTTATTTATGAAACATCAATGGGTTAATTTATCATTGAACATGGTAGTTGCTCTTTCCTTTCCACTTATAAGGAGATCAATAATGGGAAATTTGAGACGTTTAGATGAGCAATGCTATAATGAAGAAACTTCTAGAAGGTAATGTTTATAAAGGGTCCTCTGAATTCAAGAGTTAAGAGAATTGAATGTAGTTAGTGTACACAACATTAAGGTTCCATAAATTGCTTGTATGCATTGTCAATAAATGTAAAAGTCTTATTTGACTATAAGAGTTCCCCCCCCCCAAGTTCATTACACATTTATAAAGTGACAGATTTTATTAAGAAATCAAAAACATTAGTTTTATTTTTTATAACAGACAAGTGCGAACCTGTTATTCTTATCCACTTTACAATGTAAAATACATATTTGCAACATATTCTGAACAAAATTTGCAATTTCATAAAAGTGAAAACCTCTTTGTCTATGATACATTTTTTGCAGCTCTCACTCGTTCTCAGTTGTCAAATTCAGTATTTAAGAGTGCATACCGTTAATTTTGATTTTCTCAGAACATTAATCAGCTTTTCTCTCCTATTGTTTAGCTGATGATAAACTGAAAATATTCCCTAGTGCCTAAATTCTTTTCCTGCAAAAGCAATTCTTTAATTAAACTAACTTCTATCATATTTAATAATCTTCTTACCTGTAACATTAAATGTCAGTCGTATTAAGCCCGATTTCTCTTCTTTGGAAATAAGTTGCAAATTTGTTGGGTTATTAATTTTTGGCTTAGGGGCTTCTGTTTGTAACATTTGAATACTGAAAAAAAAATACTACATTACTTAATAAATGATAAATACAAATATTATAGAACTATAATGAAAATAATATGAAATGTGGTACTTTTCATGTGTGTATTTGACTTGATGGTTTGATAAAAATAAAATGGAAACAGTTACTTAAAGAAGGTAAAGCGTAGATTATAAGATATAACAAAAATTTACAAACTATCTCAAGTGGAACAAATGTGTGTGCTCAACACAGGGCTCAGCTGTACACAAGTGTTTCATATGGTCAGACTAACAACTGATGTTTAGTTGGTTTTATTGGGGCTGGAATAATAAGTTTGCCTGAATTAAGGTTGGTATCCAGTACAAGAAAGATAATGGTTGGAGGGGATTCTGAGTGAAAGTTACTGGATATTTGGTGTTAAGGTTTTGGAGGAATGGCGTACAAAATAAATGAACAGGTTAAAAGTTTTAAAGGAAAGAAATGTAGGAAGTCCTGTTCAAACTGGCCCATGAAGAAACCATCTGAGAGTCCATTTTATACCACTTGCAGATGGAGGAATAATTTATATTGAAGACAAATTTTATGAGGGCAATCAAAGAAGAAATGAAAGTGGAGTAGGAAATTCTGGTGCAATGGAAGGTAATTTCAGGCCTACAGTTTCAGGTATTAATTCTCGGGGGTAGAGATGATTTAAGTTGTAGCCAGATGCTATTGGGTAGAAGTTAGATGTTTGTTTAAAATAGTTTAATGCTGATTTTGTAAAATTTAAAGTTTATGTTTTTACTGATAAAGTGCTTCATTACCACTGAGGAATTTTAGAGAACCTAAATGCTGGTAAACCACAATTAACTTCTCTTTGATATTCATCGCCAAGGGTGTGTGCTGTAGGTATTAATGACATTATGGTTTCAGCACCATTTCTATCTAGTGGCATGAACCAAAATCTGGAATCATACCGACGCTCTTGGCCATCTGGTTTATAAAACATTCTTTCTACATGCTGCAAATATAATGAATAAATTTTATCATTATGAATCAGTATGTTATTTACTTGAATTTATAATTATCTAAGTAGAAAAAATCTTCTTTTTTTTTTGCCTTGTATGTCTAGATCAAGTTTTGTTCACAGAAATATTATAGTGTGCAAATTTTAATATTCACTAAGTATTGCAATTCTTTAAATGTAACAAAGAATACTTACATTTTATCGCATTACCAATATCCATTGTTAATAAACTTTAATTAAAATCACTTACATAAGCTGAAATTCGTTGAGGTTTAGGTGCATTCAAATCACCACTATATGGGAAGCCAAATGATGAAACACCAATAATTGTTATTGTTATCAGATATAATACTGCAAATATAAAAAGATGAAATTCTGCTTTCCTTATCACTACTATCAATGGTGTCTGAAAATATAATTAAAATATTTCATTCATAAAGGTTATTAATATTTTTTATTTTTATTCATAAGAACCAAATTACAATTAGAAAATGTAATTCTTCTACTTATTTCTTATATTAACAGTAACAAGAGGTTTCAGGCATTGAGTCGTCAGCCACGCATAGTAAAATTAAAGCCACGGTGAGGGCAACATGTATAGATGTTTTTCAAAGTATGTGAGACAAGGAAGAATCCGGCCGATCGACATACTGGCTAATCCTAGGAAAAAAGAAAGAGGAGGGGGAGAGGTGTCCATAAATGGAATGAAATACTTAAACTTTGTCTTAAGACAGAAATAAACCATAATATGGATTACATAATTATTGACCTCTCTCCCATGAACTTCTTCAGACAAATGAAGACATTTATACTACTAGTAATTTTGAAGATAAGTTATATAACTCTTTAACACCCTGTAATAATAAATTTAAAATTCAATTAAAGTAATTTAAATATTTATGCATACCAAATACGAAGTTATTAAAATGCACATGAAGACAGAAATAATTCCAATAAGGATCTCAGGATTCTGAGAAGCCCCTGACCTCCCTGCTATTGGTATAAATATTTCAAAAATCAGAACACTACAATATGTGTTCATGAATATAGGAATAACCAGACTGCAAAAAAATGTGATTATCCACACACCATCTGAAAAAAAGATATTGATATTAACATTATTTTATGGGTTTATTGCATCGGAGAACAAGTTCAATTAAATTATATTTAATTTGGATGAAATTCACACTGCTAAAAATACCCGTTTATAAATTTATATCTAATCAATCTGGAATGTTTTATTATGACAAATTCTAAATATTTTAATATTAACTTGAGCATGTGACGAGTGGGAGACTTGCTTATATTTGATTTAACCAAAAAGTGAATATTGAGATAAGGTGAACACTCAATTCTATATATAAAAAATATTGAAATAAGTTGCCAGTGTCTATTCAAATGATTATCTCTGAATATTAACAAGCTCAAATTACAAAAATACTTTCTATATATAAAAAATATTGAAATAAGTTGCCAGTGTCTATTCAAATGATTATCTCTGAATATTAACAAGCTCAAATTACAAAAATACTACATTAATTTATGAAAGTTATTTTGACATTGGTAAATTAATGAGATTTTTAAATGAGATATCTGGGTCTAGAGTAATTTGTGCATTAAAGGAAAAATGATTCTAAGCATTACTAAGGAGAAGAAAATATATAGTAGGGTATTATTTTCACTGTAAATAAGGCAGTTGCTTGAAGTTACATATTATGATTATTTTATTTTATATTAAATACAAGACATTCACAAAACAATGTAGGTATAAGTATGTAGAGTTTTATCATTGGTTTTGTGCACAATATGACATGTTCATAAATTAGCCTACAATCACTTATAAAAATGTGACAATTTACTTATTACATACATGTATTTGTCCGGTTCAAAAAAATACTTGCAGCATTGCAAACACTTGGAAAAAGAACAAGTAGCATAACAATATATGAAGATCGGACTTTAAGTGCTGCTCCTGCAAGCAGAACAATGGTCCATATGATTTGGACACAAAAGCAATGGAGTTGACTTTGAAGTTCGAGGGGTAAAAGAATCTAGAAAACAAAGAATCGTCATTAGTTAAGTTTTTAAATATTTAATAATTTTTATTTTAAACAAAGAGATGATAATAATAAATGTTTTAAAGTTCTGTATAACCAACTTTCATATAAAAAAAGTCAGTTCAAATAATGAAGACAATACCAGCTGCAAACCTTTATGTCAATTTGAAATTTGTTTATAATTTTGTGATTGATTTTGTAGAAACACTATTTATGAAAGTATTCCATGTGTATGTTTGGAGACGAGTAAGTGTGTGAAAACAGAAAACAAAAATATAATTCCAAAGGAAATGTTGCTTATTTATTCACACCACTACTAATGAATTGTAAGATACTGCATATGAGAAAAAGAGTCAGTCTCGCCAAGTTCTTATTTCTCTTGAAAGAAAATGATTAAAATAATAAATCATTTAAAACTCCTAAAAAATAGTGAAACTGTATCTCTACATGTAATTATATAACAAATTCATTATCTTTGACCTACATTGAATGCCTTGTTAAAACTCACCTTTAGTTTTGTTGAAAATTTTTTACATAGTAGTGGTATTAACATACAAATGAAAAGAGTTGGACAGTAATATAAGAAAAATATTATAAATGGTTTCCCATACCAACTCATAGTTCTCTTCATACCATCAAGAAGCAATGCAGTTAAATATGCCACTAATAATGATAAAAGCCAACTAACTAAAATAATGGACAACCCTAATGCTACATGTCTACATTTTTGTAATAAGTTATAACCTGTAAGAAAATAGATATTGAAATCAATTTTCAGGAAAATTAGAAAGTGAATTTCCATGGTAGTGTTGAAGTATTTAACTCACCTGTGCATATTTTTAATATAATCCATAATGAAGTTCCAGTGGATAATATTATTACTATACTATTTATAACAATACTGGCCACATCAGAGTAGTGAATCATAAATAATCCGGCAAAGTCAAAATACACTGTCAGGCCAGTTGAATATTTTTCTGGATCATCCATTTCTGTAGAGGATGCTATTTTTTTTATTACAGCAAGAATATTGTCACCTGTATGTTGTAGAGTTTCCAGTGGTACATAATTCAGATTGTCATATTTTGTATGATAAACATAACCATTAGCTTTATGTGCAAAGTCCATGCCTGAAAAATTAAAGTTTATTAAAGAAAATTATATTAATATTTTCTTTAATTTATAAGCAGCAGTGACAATATTAAATATTACTTCCAACAACTATAGGTTACAGTTTTTATTGAGAAATTATTATCAAATATTTATGGGCTTCAATAGTTATGCAGAGATGAAAAGATTAGAGCAGGATAGATTATCATGGAGAGCTACATCGAACCAGTCTATGGACTAATTACCAAAACAACAACAATGCAATCAACTGACACACAGGGTGTTCCTCGCCTCCAAAAATTTGAAGAACTTACTTCTGTCCAATAAAGTGAGACTTACTCTTAATTTTTAGGTCTGCCACTTACTGTCTCTTTACTTTCCATACAAATTACATTAATAAATTTCCCAACGTCATATTACCTGGTATATGTCCAAAATCTCTGAATATTCGGAAATCCGTATCAGATGGAATCAAGCCACTCTGAAACACTTCTTCCCCAATTACCAATCCATGAGGATATGGTGCAGAAGCAGCATATAGCTGAATCAAATTGAGCAAAAGATTTATGTAATTTTAGAAACTTACATCACTTTTAATTTATTTCTAAATTACAAGAATAGAAATGAAAAAGAGATAAATGTGTAACCAATTGAAGCAAAAGAAAAACGTAATATCAATTTCAATGCTGACTTTATTAATAATATTATTATTTTAAATGGAAATCAGGGGAATTTTCTTGAGCATTTTTCTCTGCATTTGTCAACTAAACTGTAATGCAAAATGTTATAATTCCAAATTGTAATTTGAGTATACTAAAAGAAGAAAAGAAACTGTACTATTTCATTTCTTGCAAATATTCCCTTCTTCTCGTTCATTATTTTAAGTATAAGTAGACCACATACTTGTTGAAATAATTTTTATTCAAAATTAATGTTTACTTGGAAAAACAGCTAAGTTAAAGAGTGATTTTGTAGATAATAATAACATTTAATCCAGTTCATGATACATTCACATTAAGTTCTTATTAATACATTTTATTAAAAATGGTAAGACAAATGCAATTTATTCCTCTTATATACCTTTAATAGCCAAGGATTCTGTGGTCCAGCTTGAAATAAAATTTCTCGTCCACCTGCTCCAGCCCCTTCCACATTAATGAAGGATCCAATTTCATTTGCCCATTTGTGTTGAGTAATAAACCCATGTACTGCCTACAAGTAGTTTTAAAGTAAACACTATAAAAATGAAATATATTACATATTTTCATGTTGTCTGTCATTTGGCTATTTTATCTTATTATTTTTTTAAATACATTATTGAAATGTAAAGCTTGCCTGAAATGGATTTTCTTCTGCTCCATTAAAAAGAAAAATAACGTTGTGCCTTAACCCTTCACTTGATTTTGATAAAACACGCAATATTTCTAACATTACAGCACAATTAAGGCCATCATCACTAGTTCCTAAAACAATATTACCTTATTTTAGTGGAACGCAGTTTTAATTAAAATAAAGATGTAATTTGTTGTGTTAACATATACCTTATTGTTTTAACTAGAAATATTTAATAAAACAAATCAAAATTTAAGTGTAATAAATAAATTAATTACCTGGACTTGTAGCGACAGAGTCAAAATGACAACAAACCAAAAGACTTTGTGGTTTATTCTGTGCAGAACTTACTCTAACTCCAACATTCTGGACATTTGTATAATAATTTGTATACCCATAAGGTTTATTATCCAGGAAATAAGATCCTGTAGGTTTCTGTATATCTAACTGTATTGAAAACACTGGATTTTTGTGATCAATTATTGCTTGAATTTCTCTGATAAAGTATTCTACAGTCAAGACTTCATTTCCATTACTTCCAAAGACTCTCGGCCCAAAACTAGTTAGATTCTTCAGATGAATCATAGCTCGTTCTGCTATGAATCTGTTGGCATGGTCTGTCTCATCTTTGATTAAAAGTGGTTGAGGTATCCAGTTATTTAGCAACACAGAAATTCCAAAACATAAGCATAAAACCCCATAGACTGGTATTACACTATATACAGGATACGATCCTTTAATTATTGTGTGTGTATGTATTTTTATCGTAGATTCGCCCATATTTGATGATGAAGGTGACTCAATTTAGGAAACTGTATCCTGAAACATGATTTGACAACTGTGAAAATTCAACAATGAATTCAAAATATAGTTTATATTACAATACGAAGAGAATTATTGGGTTTGGCAAAGCTACAAAAAACTTTAACTTAAGCAAAGTTAGAAAATGAAGTGTCAATGAGATTCTAACAAAATAAATAATGTCGGGAATATGTTTTGATTGTATTGTTGAAGGAACTCAGCGAAGTTGATAAATAAAGAGTTGCATACAATAAAGAGAGCAACTATCATCATTTATTACATTGTTTTTGTAATGAGGGTGTTCTCCTATTTTGCTTATATTTACTTAAGCATCCAGTTCTTTATGAAGGCAAAAATAAATTATAATGTACCAGCTATGTACTTCACTATAAACATTGTGTTAGCCATGGTACATTAAACAAAGATTTAGTATATTGGTTCAATCTCAATTCATTGGACAATATACTACTTTCTGTTTGACATTTTTTTTATTATTTATTTTATTATTCAAGTCTAAAATTGTTTTGAAGATGAAATTCGATTTGTTGGAATATTACCAAGTTTGCAAACTCGTAATTATATTGCGTATGTTAAAAATTATTATCAGAAGAAAAGAAAATATGCATTCATACCATTGGTTGACCTACATACCTAATATAAAGTAGCAGCATTGACTCATTCTTATCTTAAGTGTGTGTGTGTTATCAGTTCCATTATCTGAAATAAATCTTGATAAATGATTCCCTTGCTCTTAATCAAAAATATTCCGGTTGAGTGGTATCCATAATGAGACCAATTTCTCAGCGTATAAAAATAACAAACATGTAATATTCTTGAGAGAATGGACGATAAATTTTAATCAAAACATATTCCCAACATTATTTATTTTGTTAGAATCTCATTGACACTTCATTTTCTGACTTTGCTTAAGTTAAAGTTTTTTTGTAGCTTTGCCAAGAACAATAATTCTCTTCATATTGTAATATAAACTTATATTTTGAATTTTCACAGTTGTCAAATCATGTTTCAGGATACAGTTTCCTAAATTGAGTCACCTTCATCAAATATGGGTGAATCCACAATGACATCGAAATTTGTGTTTATAAAATCTGCATTACACAGCAGACTGCTGCATTACTTAGTTATAATTATTTTTTTATGTATGGATAAACCCCCGCCCCCCAAATTTAGACAGCTGGTTTTTCTTAATAAGATTCTGACCTGAGCTATAACCAAATAATTACATAGGCCTAATCCCATATGTTTATCGGTCACCTGAAACGAAAACTAAACCATGGAAGAGTGGATTTAGTTAAATAAATTTTATATTGAAGAAAAAAACATTGACCATGTACAAGAAATATTCCGGACGATGTAGCATATAATAACGAACTCTTCAGGAATTCCTGACAGTGGTAATTAATACATTTTGGATACATGGAAAGTATTCGATCATTGCCCAAAATAAAGCTGAAACAATTATAATGACGTTTTTTGTACTGACGATGGCAAACACCATGAAAGCTACCTGAACATCAAACATTCAACCTTCCGTGAAAATATTGTTAAAGAAAATACCACAATGTCCTTATCATCACATTCTTTATTAAACAAAATCTTTCGTCTACTGCCATTTTCAACTGGAAACTTTTTATGTATATATAAAAAAAGAAGATTAAATAAATGTTGTTTTACTTTATTTTCCTGAGCGCCCTATTGTCAATAAAGCTCGAGCAGGGTAATTAAAAAATTACTGTTTAAATTTGGTTGGAGGACGCTACGTCATCGATGACGTCATACACGATTAAAGTTTAATTGCTCATTTTTCCTAAATTAAGAGAGTCAAGTCAAAAAGTTTTTCAAAAGGGGTCTTGTATATTATCCAAAAAAACACAAGAAAAAATTTTTTTTGAAGAAATTCCGGTAAGCCATAATTATTATAAGATACACGAATACTAATAGGTTTTTAAAATATTTAAAGTACAAACATGTAAATAAAATGATAACAAAATTGCTGCTATAATGTCTAACATATTTTAAAAGGAAGTAATTCTACTAATATACTGTTTTAAGTGTGCTGTTTTATTTATATCAACTTCTAGAATCTGTAACTAATTTACTGGTTGTCACTTTATAAGAAACAACTGTAGAAAATGGTTGTTGCGATCGCCTGATTTCAATCAAGTACACTGACATTTTCCAATGAGATGGTTTCACCATTCTTACTGCAGTAAATTCTATTATGGACCATACTCGTGAAATAAACCTTTGTGCTACTAAAATAGTCTTTCCCTACTGTATTACACACAGTGTAAATTCAAAATATGATCTCATTCCACACTCGTTCTTTTAATAACTAATCGAATTATTTTCCCTTTCCTGATCTCTTTCTACATCATATAATCTTTCCGTCCGTCTCCTTTTTCATTCTCTGCTTATAATAAATTGTTAAACAATTTCATTATCTCTATATTTTGCAATAACAAATTTGGGCCAAGCGAAATAAAATGAAAAATTAACAGTGGCAAAAGTAAGGCAGTCAGTTTTTGTAGAATTGCGCTTACATTCATTTTTGGTATTATAATAAGATAGACGAGGTTTCGGTGGCCCAGCATTGGTCGGTTGTCCAGTGAAGAAGAGGCAGGCTGGTTGAATCTAACTCGTGAAGGCACTCGTCGGACAACCGTCATTCACCTGCTTTAGCCGTAATGGTATATAGAAAAATATTCTATTAGTCATGGAGCCAGGAGGTTGTTGTCACAGAATTGGTGTGGTGGTTGGGAAAATATTAGAATTTGGTTTTTAAGTTTGAATGTGAATCTCTTCCATTTGGTGTAGCTGAGCGGTGGCCATTTCGGTGAAATTCAGTACGTGGAGGAATGAGCTGCTGCAGATTTTTCTGTATCATGATTCGAACATTACTGGTTAAGCGGTACTGAACCATTGAAGTGCTCCTATACATACTGTATTCCTGTGTGTAGGTCGTCAATGTCAACCCAGTATGAGCCTTTTCCGAGTGATCAGAGTGGTCAATGCAGACTTGAGACAGAAATACACGCATCGTAATCCATTTATTTTAATTTTACAAGGAATTTTTTTGTCTAGTTCATATGCACGATGTTCAGCAAAATCTCGGTTTCAAACTTATTTCAAGAAAGCCATGTTTTGAACTTTATTGAGAAAGATATTTGTTATCATATAGGACAAAATTCTTGGCAGAACAATAAAGACACCAAAATAATTTAGAACCACTTTTAGTATACATTATTTAATCTTGAGACAGAAATACACACATCGTAATCCATCACAATCCATTTATTTTAATTTTTCAAGGAATTTTTTTGTCTAGTTCATATGCACGATGTTCAGCAAAATCTCGGTTTCAAACTTATTTCAAGAAAGCCATGTTTTGAACTTTATTGAGAAAGATATTTGTTATCATATAGGACAAAATTCTTGGCAGAACAATAAAGACACCAAAATAATTTAGAACCACTTTTAGTATACATTATTTAATCTTGAGACAGAAATACACACATCGTAATCCATCACAATCCATTTATTTTAATTTTTCAAGGAATTTTTTTGTCTAGTTCATATGCACGATGTTCAGCAAAATCTCGGTTTCAAACTTATTTCAAGAAAGCCATGTTTTGAACTTTATTGAGAAAGATATTTGTTATCATATAGGACAAAATTCTTGGCAGAACAATAAAGACACCAAAATAATTTAGAACCACTTTTAGTATACATTATTTAATCTTGAGACAGAAATACACTCATCGTAATCCATCACAATCCATTTATTTTAATTTTTCAAGGAATTTTTTTGTCTAGTTCATATGCACGATGTTCACCAAAATCTCTGTTTCAAACTTATTTCAAGAAAGCCATGTTTTGAACTTTATTGAGAAAGATATTTGTTATCATATAGGACAAAATTCTTGGCAGAACAATAAAGACACCAAAATAATTTAGAACCACTTTTAGTATACATTATTTAATCTTGAGACAGAAATACACTCATCGTAATCCATCACAATCCATTTATTTTAATTTTTCAAGGAATTTTTTTGTCTAGTTCATATGCACGATGTTCACCAAAATCTCTGTTTCAAACTTATTTCAAGAAAGCCATGTTTTGAACTTTATTGAGAAAGATATTTGTTATCATGTAGGACAAAATTCTTGGCAGAACAATAAAGACACCAAAATAATTGACAACCACTTCTAGTATACATTATTTAATTATTTCTATTATCATTTTATACAAAACCATAATATAATATATAAATTTCTTATCTAATAATTATTTTATAATTGGCACTTTTTTTCAACAAAGAGAAACAAAACACTAATATCTCCATTCACCTTACAAACACACCACAATACTGAAAATTGTTTCATTAAAATTGCCACGACTTATAAGACGAAGTCCATGCTGTGACATGTGTCCAATCTGGAAACTCATTTAACATTTTTGTAAAATCTGGTGACAGGGCGTGGGCTGGTGGTATATAATGAGCAGCAAGTGCAATGTCCAAGACACTGCCATTTGTCCCTGGGTCCATCTGATGCAAAGGAAACAATATATAATTTGGGATATATTTAATACAAAATTATATTCCACTTTATTATGCTTTAAATTGAATTACAAAAAGGTAATCTTTGAATCAGCGGTAGCACAATGTTGTACCTTAAAATCAAACCAAAAGTTCCATGTTTGAATTGCTATCCCTCCAGCATAGTTAATTAAGTGCGTAGGTCGATTTTTCCATTTCAATTCCTCTGGAGGTATCTCTGCTTCAAAACTCCAATTAACAAGTTTTGCATTTGGAAAAGGAGATATAAAGATGTGCATCATTTGAGGCCCTGTAAATTGGAAGCCAAAAATTTATTTTAAATATAAAAAATAATTAATGGAAAATTAAATATTTTTAATCTTTGATTTTAATCTGTATTGGGTAAATGTGAATGACAATGCAGTAGTCTGAAACTGTTTCAACACAAGAAAATGCAATACACTGTCTTTAAACACATTTATCAATAGATTGTATACTAAAATCTAAATAGTCACATTTTTTTAAAACTCTTAGAAATGATGATTGATGTACAGATTTTATTTCATGTAATAAACTTGCCTGTTACTTCAAACTGTAATCTTCGAACATTTATTGAAGTCATTTTTTGTGCTGTCAATACCAATTTTGTTGGGTTATGTATTATTGGAGCTGACCCTGGAATCCATTTTGTGAGGGAACTGTGAAAAAGTTTCAAATTAAATATTGTAATTTTGTTGTTATAAAGGTTTATTTAATAACTTCAACAAACTGTTTGTTTGATATGAATAATGATTACTACATAAATAGAACCTAAATGTTAGAATTATATTGAATAAAAAAATATAAGCATAAATTAAAACCGTAAATAATCATGAATAGTAATACCATGAAGAGAGAAAATTGTGAGTTTTCTGTATTATAAAAAAACTTCAACCAAAAAATGCAGCAATTTACCACACATTCAGGTGTCAAACTGCAAAACTGATTATTATTCATATAACAAGTAAGATCAAATTATTGGGAGAAACAATTATTTATTAAAATCATATTTTTATGTAATTTCATAAACATATATTAATTTAAGGTGAATTTACCAAAGTGGTACTACTCTAGCTGTGAATGCTGGTAATCCGCACACAAGCTGATCATCACAGAATGTATCAGCATTTTGAACATCATGGAAAAGTGTCTCAATAGTTCCTACTGCATTATGATCCAAAGGAAGCAACCAGAAGCCATTATCTTCATATTTTTTAACATCTTTTTGTGGTTCATGAAAGACACGTTGAGTGTGCTGCAAATTGAGATATTTTTAATTAATAATTGAGTAGATATGACAATAAAGGTGCATTACTTAAACTTGTTAACAAAAAAAAAGTACTTACAAGACAAACTTACTTTTGCTTACTGTAATTAATTAATGCACAAAAAGTTATTTGAATTTGAGACTTATGGACCCTTACTAAGGAATTGTCTTGCAATCGCACTTAAAATGTAATAATAGAAAGCAAACGAACATGGATAGAGATGACATAAATTATAAAGTTAAATACACCAGAACTAGGCGCAGGATATTAAAATAATAGAGTTAATAAATTTACAAGATTTTCTTATAATGCTGTATGTTGCAATTAAAAAAACCAACTAGTACTTACAAAAACCATTATCCTTTGGGGCGTAGGAGAAACAGGATTGTTGCTATATGGAAAGCCAATTCTAGTTGTGCAAATGGCAAGTAGTGTACCAATATAAAGGGTGAATAAAATTCCAAACATCACTGCAGATTTTCTCAGAAGTACAACTAAGGGAGCCTGAAAATGACACGCACTTTAAATTACATAATTTTTTTTATTTTAAAGCGGATCTATAATTGAAGCAAAAATGTTCTATAATTTCTATAAGGTCTATAATTTATAAATTTAAATACACATCATTATGTATTACCGAAATAATAATTTAGTTGATTATTTTACAGTTATTGTTTATTGGGGACTTTCCACGACTTTTCACAAATAGTTATCCATAATTTTCCAGTTCAAAAATGAATCATGCTATTATAACCAGGTGAAAATTTACAAAAAGATATGGCCACAATTAGGGCTCAAATGTGAGAAACTGCGTATGAGGCTCCCATTCACCGACAGCTCGAACAAACTCATACACAAAAGAAAGAAGAAGAGGAGGGAAATTTGGCCGGAATTTTATACAACTGACGCCATGACAAACAGATCCTGGAAGAACACAAATCAAGAACTCCGACACCTGAGGAATTCAATAGCAGTGCACGGATGCCACTACAAAATATGCAAGAACAAGAGTTTTCACGACCCCAACAGCAATTGTGTGTGTGTGACTTGTGCGACCAACCCTGTGACCGTTACCATGTGACCAGCTGTAAAAAATGAGTAAAATCACTGGTAGATCTCTGTAAATAATAAACAATATGTACACTAAACATGACGAACGAGGGGAGATGTCACAAAGATATGTAATCCATGTAACTTATGCACAACTTGTGTGCATTTAATCTAATAATAATAAATGTGAATTTAAAAAATTATAAATGTCTGAAAACAACTTACCAAATAACTACATGTTAGTATGCATAAAAGAACAGCAAACATTGAAATAATCATTTCTGGGTTCTTGTCTGGGCCAATACGTCCAGTTATTGGAATAAACAGTTCAAATGTGAGAACAGTCAGGTAAATTATAAATGTCACTGGTATAATCAAACTTCCAATATGACCAATAAGCCAATAATTATCTGGAAAGAAACGCCATGTAAATCAGAACTACTTAATTTAAAATATTTTTGGTGGAATCAGACTATATTAAACAGTCAAATTGTTTCAGTTGCTATTACTAAAAGTTTTGCAAAAAAATGACCAATTATATACATAAGTTATATTCCTTTTCTAGAAGGAAATGATGTGTCAGTTTTTGTTAAGGAGCATTGAGTTATATTACAGCAGCAGATATCAAAATACACAACCGAACTAAGTTTAATCATCTTATTATTATGATAATTCCCTAACAGAAAGGGAACAGTAGCACATTATTTTTTTTATTCTTTCCTAAGTCATTTACAGTAACTTCTATACTAAATTTCATACAGCAATTCTAATTAGCTAACAATAAGTTTCAATTGTAGCACAATAACTGTAAAACATTTTGAACATATGATACATGCTTGGATACTTACATGAAATGTTTTTCTTTTGAAGTGTAGAAATAATATCATTTATGGTTGGAAATATTATTATTAGCATTAACAAAAATGATGATCTTATTTCCAACATAGTGCCTATTACTAGTAATACAGTCCAAAAAAGTTGCACACATTTTAAGTATAATTGGGCTTGTAACCCAACTGAAAGTAAGCTCTGAAAATGAGAAATCTTTATGAATAGAAGAAACATACATTAAATAGACAAGTTCATTATTTTCTGTTTTGAAATGGTTAACAAGATATTTAGCTAATTATCATAAAAAGTAATTTTATTTATATTTGAACTACCTTGCCTTTTCCTTTCAGTTTGCTTAGAATATCCGGAATAAGCATAAACATGATAAGTGTTGGACAAAAATATATGAAGTATATCAACATTGGCTTTGAGTACCAGCTCATTGTTTTGTGAACACTGTCTAGAAATATGGCAGTTATTACAGCAATCAAAGCAGACAATGTAATTCCTAACACTGGAATGGAGCTGCCACGTAAAAATTCTTTAAAAATCTGTCCACGGCTCAATCCTGTAACAAACATTAACTTGTATAAAGTATGTCAGTTAATTACATATCAATATAAATATTTCAATTAAAATATGTGCTAGGTTTACTCCAATTCAACAAACTTTCATTTCTGAAATATAGAGCAATTTACAAAAATAATAAAAATGTATGAATTTTCAATGTTTTCATTAGCGATTGCTCAAATAAATTTTATATTGCTTCACCTTAACTCTGACAATAGTTCCACCTGATTAGTCCCATTTATGGGAACAATCGTTTCAGTCTAGACTAAGCCCAAGATTTTAATCTTTAATAAGAGTTTTGAAAAGTATGATCTGTGGTTCATTAACTGAATAAGAATTCAGTCAGTTGTATGTGTGCAAAATGTCTAAATGTATTTACAAAAATAATTTAAGTATTTTGTAGTTGCAACATAACCCAAATAAAAATTACTGTGTTTGGTAGGCAATTTAAGTTATATTTATAAATAAGAAGTATGTGATTAATATGAACACAAACCTGTGCCAACAGACAATATACCATTGACAACTGAATACATGGAGAAAATTACTGTCACGAGGTTAATAATAGTTCCAGTAAATTCACTATAATGTACCATGAAGAGGCCTAAGAAATCATAATATACCATGCGGCCTTTAGCAAACTTGGCAGTTTCATTCAGTTCATCTGATGATGCTATTTCTTTCAGTACAGAAAGAATGTTGTCACCTGTACGTTGAACTGTACCCTGAGATGTAAAATCAAGGTTGTCAAAACTCGTGTGGTACACATACCCATTAACTTTGTGAGCAATATCAAGTCCTGTAAGAAAGACGGTATAAATTTCAATATCAAAATTATTTAATATAAAACTATTACAATTATTATAAAATAATAGGTGTTATGTGAACTATTAAGCAATTAATTACGTAAAGAACCTTCAAATAAATTATCACTTAATTCTGTCTGTTGGGTGACTGCTTCTTTAATTGATATACAATGGCATTAGTCAAGAAAGTAATAAATTACAAAATAGATTATGGTTACATTAATTTGGCAGAAATGCTGCAAACATATAAATAGTATGTAATAGGAACAGCTCTCAATTGAAGGTGGAACAAATTAAAGAACACACAAACACATATGTATTTAAATTCACTAATCCTAGTTGAATTTGTTATGTACCTCAAATTACATTTTAATTTCCTGCTTAATAAGCTTCAGATAAAAAATTAGGTTAGTTTAAGAAATTAATGTTGCATCTGAAATTAGCATGTTATAGATAAATAAGTATTTATGTGTGTACCTCTGATTATTAAAGGTTAATATCACTCCGAAAATTATTCATCAATTGTATATACATTTTTGGTTTAATGTTCACTGGTTTAATTTTGAAGACCACCTCAAGAAAGGGTTATATTATGATTTTAAAGGTACGTTTGGCAACAAAATCACATTTAATTCATAGTTATATTAGAAAATAGAATATGAATTACGGAAATGCAATTTTAAAAAATTCTGCACTTATGTTTACCTGGTATTTTCCCAAAATCTCGGAAAACTCTGAAGTCGGTATCAGAGGGAACAAGCCCACTTTGAAAAAGTTCCTCACCTACTACTATTCCATGTGGGTATGGGACAGTTTTTGCATATTTCTGAAATAAGGAAGATAAAAAATAGAATTTAAGAAAAAAATACAAAATAACTAAATTTTATATTTTATCAGGTCACCTGTAAATCTTCTACATGCATTGTCACATTCGGATTGAACTAAAGCAGCTGTGATTTAAAATTGAATGCCAATGATAGATTTAAGAAAGTTATAATATTGTTACTGTGTTCCATACTCTGATTTGTAATACAATTCCAAAGGAGCTTAAAAATTTGAATCACGATTTCTTCATTTACAACCAAAAAAAAATACATTGACAGAGTTCTTCAGATGGAATGTACTGAATGTTTTGTATGATAATTAAATGTCATTATTATTTACAAATATATTTTACTAAGAACAGGCCTTGAATGTTGAATATTATTTCAAAAATTTTAATATATACCTCTACTAGCCAAGGGTGGTTTGGTCCAGCCTGAAATAAAACTTCTCTTCCGCCAGCTCCAGCAGAATCCAGATTAATAAAGGCTTTGACATCTCCCGCCCACTTATGGTGTGCAATAAATCCATGTGAGGCCTGTCATTTAAAAACATCAATAAATGTAAATTTATGATTAATAAAAAATATTATTATGGCAAAATATCTTCAAATAAATTCATTCAAACTATATCTATAGTTATAAATAATCACAGTTAAAATATTTTAGCATTAAAAACTTTTTTTTTTCACTATTCATAAGAACTTAAAATAATATAATATACATATAACCAGGCACATGCATATATTTAGTCTACATAATTGTTTCCATGTGTAAAAATGAATAATTGTCTTCTGTCTCACCTTTAAAGGACTCTCTTCAGCTCCATTGAAAAGAAATATGACATTATGTTTAAGTGGTTCTCCCATTTGGGATAAAACTCTCAAAACTTCTAGCATAACTGCACAATTCACACCATTGTCATTGACACCTAAAATATTAATTACATTTTATTGCATACAATTAAAATATTTTAGTAATGGATTTTTTTTTATGACTCAATAGAAAAGTTTGTGACAAATAGTTGATTACCTGGACTTCCTGGGACTGAGTCAAAGTGACAGTTTACTAGCAAACTAGATGATGAGTTTCCAACAGAGCTGAACTTCACAATGATGTTCTGAATTTCAGAATAATAATTTGTAAAACCATATGGTTTAAAGCCAAGGTAATATGAGCCTGTGGGCTTCTGAATATCTAAAGTAATTTTATGAATTGGTTTTGCTAACTGTGAGATAAAACTGATTTCTCGCATCAATAGTTCTGCTGCCAATACGTCATTTTCATAGCTTCCTGCAACTTTGGGCCCAAAACTTGCCAAATGCTGCAAATGATGCATTGCATACTCACTAATGAATCTATTAGGATTAGAAATTTCATCTTTAATATAAAGTGGTAGTGGTACGTAGCTATTTAAGAATACACTGATGAAAGCTGAAGTCCACAATCCTGTGAAAATCAACAAAGCGTAATATACAGGAAATGTTCCATTTCTATGGAAATTTCTTTGACCTTCAACTATGTTATCAGTTTGTATATTAGTTAGTCCTCCTGCATGTACCCTCATACGTAAGTAATTTGGATTCTGGAAATAAAGGAACAAAACAATTATTCATATGTATAAACATTTTTCTTACTTTTATATATTAAAATGTACTGAATATATTTGTGTTCCTATGGCTTCATAAATGAGTACATCTTTTTAGCATTCAGATTCAAACTAAAGATATTCTTACATGGATACTTTCTTTAAAATTAAAATATGTGGTGATTTCCCCTACCATTTCTCTATATGTTAATAATAGAATAAATCTGCATGTGTGCCAAGCTACCTCTATAAGTAGTATCAGAGAAGATGTGGTGTTTAGAAAATCTACCATACCACACAAGATTATGTATACAAATATACCTCACATTTGATATTCCCACGCCATAATACCGTTATTTAATGTTATTGCAGACTAATTTACCTTATTTTGACTCACGTTTGAACAAATACATTTTATTTAAGTTTCTACTATAAGCCACTGATCCATTCTTACCAATTATACTCCTTACTGCAATAAACCAAATAGTTCTATGTTTTATTACATTTATATTCTGATAACTCTGAAGACTTTTCATATTCATCACCCTGCAACTAATTCACAAAAAGTGAACACGTATCTGTTTTAACAAATTTAAAACACATCAGCCAAAACTTAACAAATTTTCAATGATAAATTATATTAAATCACCTTTTGTATACAAATTACAATATGTATTTTTAAAAAATTGAGAACATATAGACTTGAACACTGCAAACCGAACACAATAAAAAGCAGATTTATGTTGTGGTGAAAAATATTTGTTTAATACTTTTCAAGAAAATAATACTTGCCAATTATTATCTAAAAATTTAAGTATCATAAATCATGACCCCCAGTAATTAATTTGAGAAATAAAATTTTTTTTTACAAAATTTTCTCTCTCATTTGGCGACACCAACTTTCAGTTCTCAGTAATTCATGAACTCGCCCTCTTTATTTTTTTATGCATATAAAATCTTTTGCATATCAGATTATCTTTTCTTATATGTTTATATTCAAGATTAGTTACAGGTGAATAACTGTAGTCTGAAATTAAAAATTTAACAACCATCAGACACATTACATCAGGTTTATTGCCGATTTCCCAAACTTTTTTTCTGAGTTAATATACATCGCCCAGCAGTCAACACTATTTCCGTGCATACAAATCTATTTCTTAATTAAATAATAGAATTATGGGGATCAAATACACAGGTGTATAAAATGAATATGATTTATTTATTTAAAGTATTTATTACATAAAAACATTGTTGATGGTCAATTTAATTTTAATATAAGGCTTCACTAGAATTAATCATAAAGTATTTTCTATTATTGTAGATTTATTTTTAATTTATTTTAAAGAAATGAACAAGCTTTTTTGCCTATTCTCAACAAAATTGTCATATCGATGATTCTTAGTCAATTATCATTTTATTTATTTATTTATTGTGAGAACAAGAGAAACTTTTTTAACAATTTTTAGAAGATAATTGTCATGCTCATCATTTATTAAAAATAATGTTGGAAGCAGTTAAAATCTTTCAGTCTTCCGAACAAATCTAAGGTAAAACACTGTCAATTATGATGGCAATTAATAAAAGTACACCACTTTAGGTACAAATGAAAAGACCTTTTGTTTTTAAACTATGTATATTTGAATTAACTGTGAATTTTAATCAGTTACAATTAAACATCTTATTTTACAATATATTAATGTTCATTATGAAGGAAAAAATTTATCAATAGAGATGGTTTAAAATAAACCCTGTTATCATAATTCAAAACTATTTACGGAACTATAAAGACACACAACTGTCCTTCCACAATGTATAAAAAATTTAATCTTAGGAACTTTATAAAACATTATTAACCTGCATATTTATTTACGAATTGCGACTCTCCAGTCGACTTAAAGCGCAGTTACAGAAAATATTAATTTTATATGGTCGTGGAATGGTAACATAACTTCATTTGCAGTTACAGTTCCGTGTCAGGAGTACGACAGATGTATTAAGTACAAGGTGACTTGATATAGTCTTTAACACAATTTAATTGCTTTAGTTTGTTTACTACTTATGATTCGAGAAAAATAAGGTTGTTGACCGATAAACTTATCGATTATTTCGGTCGACTTCCGATCACGTACTCGAATATTATTTATTAGCAATTATGTTGGTCAATGTCATCAATATACCCGTTTATTTTCGTTACATTTCATTTTATGTTATGAAAATGAGATATTACTCCATTATATGAAAACTGAATTTAAAAGCATAAAAGTTGTTGGTCGGTCAATCAGCTATAAATATTTCCTTAAATTCCTTTAATATTTATGCTTCCAAAAATAATGAATAATATTGTTTTTATGGTGACTACACATAAAATAGAATTTCATTCTATTTAACTTCCTATTTGATTATAGTTAAATCTCTCCGCAACCTGTTCATCGCAAAGTAAAATGAATTAAAGCTCTTATAGTTACGATTTCATATGGTCGGTAATACAATAAAGGTTGAGTACGTTAAATAACTTGTATACTAAGCAGTAATTGAGCCTCTATATGATTCTTCGCCATTTTATTTTGGTATATTGTACGTTAAAACACTACAAGGTATTATTTATACTTAAAAAAACACGTAATTTCACCAAATAATCACTCAATTAACTGTGCGGAATGTATGAAGCGCTGTTTCATGAAGTAATGTAAATAACAGGGTCAACCGCCGCATATTTCCTATTGTTACTATGTTTGTTTTGTTACTAATATTTACCCGTTCAAAACTTGTCCATGTTCCGGATTATTATGGAATTCATTTTAATTGTTCTTCTTCTTCTATCAATCCAGGATTAGGCCTGTTCCGGTCTGACCATCTCTTCCACGGTCTTCCCACATTCCTTCTCCTTCTTCCTATTGGATTATATTCCATTATTTGTTTGGAAATCCTTTGTGGCGACCATACGATGTACATGTTATTTCCATTTCTCTTCAAGTTGGATCGTCTTCTCTAGTTCATCTCTTATTGTTTCACTTCTGATTCTTTCTCCTCTAGTGCATCCTTTAACTGATCTTATAAACTTCATTTCTGATGTTTCTAGTTGTCTTTAGATCTTTACTGCTAAGCGTCCAGATTTCCGTCCCCCTGTATAGGGAACTGCCATAACTTTAATATAAAATTTTTATTTGTGTTTATTTCCGTGTTTTTCCCTTCAGCGTTCTCTTCTTATATTATTTGTTTGGAAATCCTTTGTGGCGACCATACGATGTACATGCTCTTTCCATTTCTCTGTTAAGTTGGATCGCCTTCTCTAGTTCATCTCTTATTGTTTCATTTCTGATTCTTTCTTCTCTAGTGCATCCTTTAACTGATCCTATAAACTTCATTTCTGATGTTTCTAGTCGTCTTTAGATCTTTACTGCTAAGCGTCCAGCTTCCCCCCCCCCCTCCCCCCTGTATAATAAAGTGGTAACTGCCATAACTTTATTATAAAATTTTTATTTGCGTTTATTTCCCTGTTTTTCCCTTCAGCGTCCTCTTATTATATTCTTTGTTTGGAAATCCTTTGTGGCGACCATACGACGTACATGTTCTTTCCATTTCTCTTCAAGTTGGATCGCCTTCTCTAGTTAATCTCTTATTGTTTCACTTCTGATTCTTTCTTCCTTTAACTGATCTTATAAACTTAATTTCTGATGTTTTTGGTCGTCTTTGGATCTTAACTGCTAAGCGTCCAGCTTTCCGCCCCCCCCCCCTGTATAGTAAAGTGGGAACTGCCATAACTTTATTTGCGTTTCTTTCCTTTGTTTTTCCCTTCAGGGTTCTTCTTATTGTGCCACATATATGTTGAAAAATTTTAATTTTTCTCTGTTTATATCGCATCCTAAGTATTTTGGAAATGTGATATCTGTTCAATTGGTCTATCATCTACCAATTATTTTTGTTCTGACTGAATAATTGCCTAAACAATGCCATTGTTTTTCTTTTCTTTTTATGGAAATTTTCAGGTTATAAGCCTTGGCTTAGTCCATTTGGTCCATGTAAAGCTATTTGTAGTTTGTCTTCGCTGTCTTGAATTATGACTTGTTCATCAGCGAAAAGCACCGTGTTTATTGTATTTATTCCCTATCCTATATTTATACCTGATGGAGTTTTTCTCTCTTTTAATTGTTATCCACATAAATTTAGGTCACTATAGTTTCAAATATTCTAAACTTTTTTTTCCCCCTGCCGTAGTTTACTTGTGTCGTTTTTTTTAGGCCGATATGTTTCTTTAACATCTCGTATTTTAGGCAGTAATCTACAGAATATGTAATTATAATTTTTTAAAAACTAGAAGCTGTCCTTGTAGGCGAAATATTTTTTTTAAAGTTCAAAGCCGACGATAGGGTATAAAAGTTTTTAATTGCCTTTTGAACTACTTTCTGCAAAAAAAAAATATTTTGGCCAAATAAATCTTTTATTTTTATTAGAAAATTAACAATCAGAACTATATAGTACATGTTCCATGAGTTAATGTGATGACACAGTAACGTGAGCGGGTTCCCATCCAATGACGTTATCAGGATTGCACTTATACTGCTTTCAGGTCATTCGGCCATTTCTTGTTCTGGAGGCTTCTGTAGGGAAGGTCATGTTGCAGGGTGGACGCTAGTTGGTTTGGGTGAAGTTGGAGACGCAGGAAGTGGCTGGTGCATTCTTCTTGAACGGTTGGCTGTCTCGAGGTCCGTAAGTAAAGTTCGATTGCTGACGTACCAAGGTGCATTTACAAGCATTCTGAGTGTTTTAGATTGAAATCGTTGGATGATGTTGACGTTCGATGGTGCAAGAGCAGCCTCATAGCTCAGTGCCATATGTCCAAATTGGTTTTATTATAGCTTTGTAGAGTAAGATTTTGCTTTCAAGCGATAAACACGATTTTCTCCCTCAGTGCCCAGTAGAATTTTTCTCAGTCGCAGGTCGGATTCCCTTCCTTTTTTTTAATATATGTTTTTTCCACGTTAGTTTCTTGTCCAATTGTAGACCCAGATAGCGAACTTTGTTTGAATGTGGGATTTCTATATTGTTTAGGGACACTGATGGACATTCTGAACGGTTTAGTGTGAAGTTGACTTGAGTACTTTTCGCTTCATTGACTTTGATCCGCCATTTATGGAGCCATACTTGAAGGAGGGATAAATGGGTTTGAAGGTTTTTGGAGGCCATGTAAGCTTAATTTTAGCTGAACTGTCCTGCAACGAAATTTGTTTAAAACCCTGGCGGCTGATTAGCTCATGTTATAATTAATATATACTTAGCTGTGACGTCACGCAAACGATACCGCTATTAGATTATCCGACACTAAATGGATGTCTAGAATATATTATTAAAAGAATTTTTTAAACTAACCTATTGTCGCGCTTGGGGGACTTAAATGGCAAGTTGAATGCCAATTCAGATGTGAGTTTTGTCACGTAGTCGTAATAAGTCAATCTGGATGTAGGAAATGTGTAATAATAATTAAATACGCACAGCAGCCGAAATTATTTATGTCTAGGTAAATGAAACTGCAGTGGGGGTTTATTAAATTATTTTACTACAGTCAAGTATATATATATATATATATATATATATATATATATATATATATATAATCCGACAAATAACTGAGCTAAATAATAGTGTGTAATTTACTGTACTAAATAATGTTCCTCTTAATTAAATATAATGAATATTCAAACAAAAACGCACCGCGTAATTCAGAGAACAACGACGCCATTTTGCTTAGTTCTGGTCAACGCCTCTGACCAAGGCGAGGCAGGAACACGGGGTAGGTGTGACGTAGCAGAGAACTTCGCCAACTACTAAGGCCGTCTGCTCCCCTGATGTATGGAGCTCCGTGAAAATCAAACCCCATGTTAAATCCTTAGTACCAGCCAAATCCCAACAGATGGCATGACCGCCTCCTTTTTGAAGCGTTTCAAATTTAGTATGGGATTTCGTGATTTTGTCGTGCGGGTTGCTAGTAGAAGTCGTAGAAGGTATCTCAAAGTCCACGAGCAGGTGTGTCAGTCCACGAGTCTAAGCCCCACCCCTACAGCAGGAGCTCCTCCATTTTACATACATCGGCACAACCCTGCCTGCCCTTGCTTACGCGGTCTCTGTTTCTCTCTCGCTGAGAGGAATGATTTTAAATATATAAATAATCGATAACATATCAAATATACACTAAATTAAATTAATAATGTGGTACTTAATATAGTAATTTTCGCAATTAAATAATTAATTTATTTTCAATCAAATAAAAACTACTTAAAATCAATTTCTTTATGCGAATTGATTTTGGCGTTCCCATATTCACCTTCGTCGTATTCCTTTACTAATTTGTTTAATCAACAATTATTATTAATTACAATAATTACAACTGTATAGTCGTCAATCATTTTACTTGTTCCATAAGTTTTTTTTAGATAATGACCATATTTAATTCCCATAAACAGAGTTAATCGGCTTTCTATAGTTTTTATGCCAAATTAAACCAAATAAATGATAAATAAATATTGTGTGGTAAGTAAAATAATTGGGGCTGTTATTTGGTACGTAGGTTATGTAATTATTTTAGTATTAAAACACAGACGTTGACTATTTTTTAAACTTTAAAAGACCGATAAAAACAAACACACACACACAGCGCCTGCATTGAGCCTGATGCCATGGTGAGGCCTTGTTTAATAACTTTTTTTTGGGGGGGGATATATATATATCTGTTAGTTCGGAAGTGAATGAAACACAGTAGAAGCCCTGGCGCTGCGTATCGTCGTATATAATTCTTCTTTTCTGGTTCATGAGCTACATTTACCCCGCTATTCACCGAATGAAACACGGCTCAGATTTAGTGTGTTGGAGACGTCAAAAAAAATAAAAAAAAGGAGAACTGCAATTTGAGCTGTTTGATTGCGGCCCCGAGATCTGTGGTGCGTGATAAGTATTGGTACGTGCTCCGCCTTCACAAAACGTCCTTCCATCTCCGTCCGTCCTCGTCCCCGTCCCGTCCCGCGTCTGGAGAAATATGACGAACGATGTGAATATTGGACGGGTCTAATCAGCCTCGACTCTATGATAAATCTTATTTAATTTAGCATTCATGGAAATATGTAGAGAAAAATATAGACATACTAGCTGAGTGCCCGGCGTTGCCCGTGTCTTATTTATATAAACCCGAAAAAGAATTTAATTCTATATTAATCTTTAGTCAAGAAGACACAACCTAAATCTAACTATTCCTATTTCTACCAATAGTGCTTTAATTGAACAGCTATAAAATACATTGAATTTAATTGCATAATAGCAACAAACATACCATCGTTATTCTCCGCGAACAAATAATTGTCAGTAAGTCTTCAGACAGTACTTCTTGAGTATTGTCCATCAGTATTTCGCACATTACGAAGGATTGAAGTGATCAAATTGATAGCTACATTCCAAATGTAAAGAAATGGTGGCCATATTGCACTCACTAAATTAACTAACATTTTCCGCAACGATTGTAAAGTATTTCATATTGTTTTTTTATTATCACTCGATGGAGTATTACTGGATAGAATTATACCTTTTATTCAATGAAAATATTTCTGCTTCATTTCATTACGGAAAAATCGAACTATTTCCTTTGTTCGTCGCGTAGTAACGTCTCTCTCTCTGTCGCGTGATGTCATGATGCGCAGTAATTTATCACTTAATGATCACTTTTTAAAATTATAATTCTTTTCACATTTATGCTAAGGAGTTTCTCACCCCCACAGTACCGGTTCTCGATTTTGGCAGAATACGTATACCAATTTTTGTTGCATTCTGTCCACGCGATAAAATTTGTATAAAGAACAACGTAAATACATACATACATACATACAAATATACATTCTTTTTTATTATATAGACTAGCAGAGTTCCCGGCGTTTCCCGTCTAATTATTTATATAAACCCGAAAGTGTATTTAACATCACGATAGATTTAATTGATGAAATTGTTAGCGACATTCACAATGTAAACAAATGGTCGCCATATTGTATTCACTTATATGGCACGAAAAAACATACATTTTCTGCAAGGGATCGTAAAGTATTTAGTATTGCTTTTTATTATCATTCGATGGAGTTTTCCTGGATGTAATTATACTTTTTTATTCAATTTCCAGCTTTATTTCATTACGCGACAAGGAACCATTACCCTTTTGTTCGTTGCGTAGTAACGTTTCTCCCTTGCGGGTGCTGTGACGTCACGGTCTCTTGGCGCGCAGTAATTTAACACAAAATTATCACGTTATTCAATTATAATTCTTTCCCCATTTATTGCTATGGGTTTGTCATCCCCACAGTACCGTTTCTCGTATTTTGAAGAATATGTGTACCAATTTTTGTTGCATTCTGTCCACGCGATAAAATTTGTATAAAGAACAACGTAAATACATACATACATACAAATATACATCCTTTTTTATTATATAGGTTGAGCCGAAGACTATCACGCGGAATTTATTTACGTTTTGATAAAAATATTTAAAAAACCCTTTAACCATCCTCAATAGTTTTATTCACATCCATACACACACACACACACACACAGAACATTTCAATAACACAGTGTCACAGTCATACGTCCACAATAAATAGGAGAAATTAATAAATTACATATTCGATACATTCTACAATTATAAGTATAGTACGTCATACATACCTTCATCCTAGTGTAACATAATTCCACTTTTAATCACAGAAATCCAAAAACAACTTGAAAAACGTCACTATCAAAATGAAACCGTCATACAATCTCTTTGACAAAGAATAAAAGCCTGGTACAAGTTCTTGTCATCACAGATAACAACTGCAGTGATCAAAGATTGAAGCCTTTCCCGGTGCAGTTGTTCTATATATTGTTCTCGGAGTTCAACCGGGTTTTGCATAATTGTAGAACGCAACGTTTCGACGACTAAAAGCTCTGCCGTCATCTTCTAGGCGAAGTTAAATTTTTATTCCAAATTATTCCGCGTAAAATCTTGGTAGCATTCTTTTGCCATTGCAATTTTAGTTTGTATATCTCTATATTCACATGTTTCCTACTTTTGTAATTATTGACAACCCCCAAAGTATTTAAAAAATTCACATTTTTTATATTTTTCCTGTTTCGAGTGTTACGTCTTCTACATCTTTTCCCCTAAACACATGTATTCTGTCTTCTGTAAATTTATGTTCAGTCTCCCCATTTTTTTATATTCTTCCATGAGCTTATTTATCATGTCCTCTTCATCTCCTTGCAGATATTACCTGATGGGCGTCAGGCTAGCCACTTGCCCCTATAAGAAAAACACTAATTGCAACGTTCGTTTGTTTTGTAATATACATAAATTTTTTGATAAACCCTCTTAATTTACCTTTAAACTACCTTCACGATTTTTAATTCCAGTTGACAATAAAATAGTATTGCGGCTAAATAGGAATTAAATCAACGCCTAATGTTCTGTGTATACCAATAAAAACAAAACAAAAAAATGATGACGCTGTCCGAAATCTGTAATCAACGACACTGTCAAGAGGAGGAATATGAAAAATTGCGTTCACATCGGCCAAGACGAGTGAGTTGTTGAATGTGAATTAGATGGCCACCACCACCACCACCACCACAACCTCCACTCTCTTACATAAATATTCATTGGTTAAATTTTAAGAGATTTGGCAACGTTCCCAAGGGTTAGTGGAATAAATTAATGATTTTATTTTTCTGCATAGACAGCATTAGGCAATGATGAATGATTCGTTAGTCTGCGTGTTTAATTTTTTTTTCAGGTCATAAGAATATTTCAAAGAATTTTCCTGGACTGCTTAATTTCAAATGAAAAGTTAAAGAGGCAATACGTGAGTGTTTTGAAGGGGTGCAGGAATTTAGATACCTAGGCTCTCGGATCACTTTTATTTTTTTTTAACTTTTTTAGGGCAACAGGCTACATGAGGGTAATCCACATGGTCGCAACTCCCCGCTTTAATAGCATAGGAAGGGATTTGAAAGGGGGGATGCGGAAGGGTAGAGGAAGGTAGCCTAGGGTTAAGTAGGGGCCCCCGGGCTATGGTTTAAGGATCCTACCGGGCATTCGCCTAAAAGTAACGCAGGGGAAACCCTAGAAAAACCTGCATCAGGTAGGTCGGGCATTGGGCACTTGTCCCACGCCCTTCCCTGGATGGCGGGAGAGGGAGCATTTTAGTTTGTCTCTCAAAACACCGTCATTAAAAATAACTGAAACCAACGATGGTGGGGTTACAACTTAAAAAATTTGTGGACGAAGAAGAATGCTGAAGGCAAAATTACCCTTCTTGTAACAGTCAAGGCAAAACTCAGATATTATGAATAAGTCATTTTCCTCAAAAGCCTTAACATATTCTGGGGGTAATAAGAATGACAACACGTGGGCAACATAGAAACAGATCCTAGTGAAGAGATCATAGTAAAGTGAGCGGGTTCCCATTCAATGACGTTATACTGATTGTGCACTTAAACTGCTTTCAGGTCATTCGGCCATTTCTTGTTCTGGAGGCTTCTGTAGGGAAGGTCATGTTGCAGGGTGGACGCTAGTTGGTTGGGGTGAAGTTGGAGACGCAGGAAGTGGCTGGTGCATTCTTCTTGAACGGTTGGCTGTCTCGAGGTCCGTAAGTAAAGTTCGATTGCTGACGTACCAAGGTGCATTTACAAGCAATCTGAGTGTTTTAGATTGAAATCGTTGGATGATGTTGACGTTGGATGGTGCAAGAGCAGCCCCATAGCTCAATGCCATATGTCCAAATTGGTTTTATTACAGCTTTGTAGAGTAAGATTTTGCTTTCAAGCGATAAAACACGATTTTCTCTACAGTGCCCCAGTACATTTTTCTCAGTCGCTGGTCGGAATCCCTTCCTTTTTTTTAAAAAATATATGTTTTTTTCCACGTTAGTTTCTTGTCCAAACGTAGACCCAGATAGCGAACTTCGTTTGATTGTAGGATTTCTATATTGTTTAGGGACACTGATGGACATTCTGAACGGTTTAATGTGAAGTTGACTTGAGTCGCTTCATTGACTTTGATCCGCCATTTATTGAGCCACACTTGAAGGAGCGATAAATGGGTTTTGAAGGTTTATGGAGGCCATGTGTGGGTCGGTATGTTGAGACAAGAGGACGGTGTCGTCAGCAAAAGTGTGTCAGCTGTTGTGGGGGATGTAATAGAGTGTAACATTTTTCTTCTTTAGTGTACAAATTGATTTATTGTAATTGTGGAAATCAAAATTACCTCTATAAATAAACAGTGAACGCATTATTATTATTGATTTCCTTGTAACATGATACCTAAATATTGTGTTCTGTATTCTTCTTCGTTCAGGAGTCAAATAATAAAACAGACACACCTGAATATTGTTCCCCCCCCCCCCCCAATGTATTTTATATAATTTAAGTCACGATGCATCAATATAACGATTTGTAGTCAACTTCCTATGTAAAAGTTCTTGCTTAAAGGTCCTTCATAATGCACAGAAATCAATTTTCCGCCTAATACATGACGGTTTTTCTTGTGAATAGAATAAGTAGGAAATAGAAATGACAAACTTTCATAAATTTTCCCTATTTAATTTTTCTGTATTAGGAACATCTTAACCTAGAAATTTAAAAAGCTTATTTTTCTGGGTTGTAACTAAATTCTAAAATGTACTTTATTGACATGACTAATAAAATTCAATGTAAAGCACCAAATTCTCATCTTCCATGCACCAAAAAAACAACAACAACAAATTCATGAACGTTGACTAAATTTTAAATAAATTTCTTTCTCTTTAATATCGTCCCAGTCTTTTAACTTATCACTGCATGTGATGTTATATTTTGACATCAATACCAGGATTCCTACTTTTATCACAGTCAAACCAAATTCCAGACCTGCAACAGAAAGGGACGATTAGATAAAAAGCTGAAATATATACTATTTATGTTACCATGTTTCAATAAACATAATAAATTTGATTTATATCATTTAAATTTTGTTTTTGGGAAGGGTAACATTATGAAGTATAGACAATTATCTGTAGCTGGTTTGGAATTGGCGGACAAATAACAGAGCTGACATGCAGGATATTAAGGAAACTCATGCTTTCAAATTATTAATTTATTTACTCCTTAATGGCAGATTAATGGTAATTATTACCAAGTCTGTAATCAAAACAACTGTATTTTCATATTATTGATTTCAAACGAACCAACATTGCTCATGTATTTCGTCGTACTGAAGTAAATGATGTGCTTACAAGAAGTCGTACTCACCAAAACATGTATCAGGTCCATCACCGAACGGTATGAACGCGCTGAGGGTCCTCTTGCGAACCTCTCTATAAGAAAACCTGTCCGGATCAAATGTCTCTGGATCTAAGTAATATCTGGCGTCTCGGTGATATTCAAGGACTGGAATTCCGACCAAAGTCCCCTTCTCTATTATCACATCAGTTCCCGGTATTTTAATACCATTCGTACATCTGTGCAATACTATCGGGAAAAGAGGATTTTTACGGAATCCTTCTGCAAAATTGTGAAATAAAAATGTAAACATTCGGTGTCTCATACGATTAATTACATAAAAATAATAATACACTATTTTAAACGAGAGATATAGCTTGTTTTTTTCAATATTTACCATTTATAAATACGCGCCATTGTTGGCTTGGAATGAATCAGCTTGAAATTCACACCAGTGATGGGGTTTTTAATCGATGAATACACAAGTGTTGTAAAATCGTATAATGATATATGAATGTACGGTTTTGAAGTCTTGATAAACTACTACTAGAAACACTTACAATATTTGTTTATTTGTATTTACACGACCCTAAACAATAACTTCGCGTCACATCAAAGATACAACAAACAACTAATTCAGAGATCCTCCTCCTTCTGTTAATATCCATCTCTGCCCAAAGAACACCCACAAAACATGGACATCAAACATATAACGAAATTAAAGATTGAAGCCTTTCCCGGTGAAGTTGTTCAATAAATAGTTCTCGGAATTCACACGGGTTTTGCATATTTATATTTAGACGCAACGTTTCGACGACTGAAAGCACTGTCGTCATCTTCTAGGAGATTAATTTATCACAATTTCTTCCAGTCAGTTTTCGAGTGGTTACTCCATCTTTTCCAGTTGTCATTATGCGTGCCCATAAAAATCCTCAATAACGCTATTCGTACTAGTATTTCCATATTTGTGGTCCATTTACATTTTTTTCTTTCATCTTCACTTCGCCTAGAAGATGACGACAGTGCTTTCAGTCGTCGAAACGTTGCGTCTAAATATAAATATGCAAAACCCGTGTGAATTCCGAGAACTATTTATTGTAATTAAAATTGTAATGTGAAATTATTAGTCATTCTGACAAGAAATTAAACACCTTCTATTTTCAGATGCACGGGTATTTATTCGCGTTAGACCCGAAAAGGAATTAATTCGATCCTAATAAAGATCCATTTTAGAACAACCTCACCCAATGTGTGAACCAAGTTTTGTTTAAATTACTCCATGCATAATAACATTATTTATCAGTCGCAGATAAAAAATGTAAATGGACCACAAAAAATGGAAATACTAGTACGAATAGCGTTATTGAGGATTTTTATGGGCACAAAGGGGGAAAAGATGGAGTAACCACTCTATAACTGACTGGAAGAAATTGTGATAAATTCAATGCAAGCAGAACATTAATTTACTGAAGATGAATACTATAAACTTCATTAATTAGCTTAACATACGCAAGCTGAGTTGAAAGACGATTGATTGTCCAATTGCCCTTTCGGGACGAATGTCTGAGCTCGATTTTAGAGACCAATTACCCATACATCGTCCATTCCATGAGGTCAACGAATATTAATAATAAACATTGTGATGGGGATTTTAATAATGTAAAGCACTTACTCAGAATATTTGAACGCAAGATACTGAGAAGGACCTGTATGTACGAATGGAGAATTAGAACAAACAACTAGAACTAGAGCAGCTCAAGAATAACGAGGACATTATTAGGTTTATCAAGAGCAGAAGGTTGGCCTGGATGGGGGGACACGTACTTAGGATGGATGAAAGCAGGACAACCTAGACGGCCAGTCGGGAGGAGGAAAAGCGGGAGACCCCGGACAAGGTGGGTAGAAGATGACATCGAGAATGATATACAAACCATGAAAGTAAGAGGATGGCGGAGACTGACACAGGAGAGGGCGGAATGGAAGAAAATTGTTAATAAGGCCAAACTTCACACTGGGTTATAGTGCCAATAAAAGAAGAAGATGAAGATTTAATGCCAGGGGAGCATCATTACGTCACTGAAATTTCCTTTCTCGAGGTTAAGGAAAACGTATTTGCAGGTTAAGACCAATCTTCCACGTGGCGTGCGATGTCACAGGATCCCCATTTTGAGGTAAGAGTCCTTCAGGAGCAAAGACCGTGTTAAAACAAAAGCAGGACAGGGACGAGATTCGAAGACGCACTTGACCCGGAAGAATTCACTTTCTCGACGAAACCAGTTTTCTTTTGGACGAGGCAACCTGCACGTGTAACCTTGGGAATAGCCGATGACGGCCACGTCGAATTTCGTTTGAAATTAGCGGAACCAAAAGTAATCATGTTCTCGTATATGAGCAATACATATGGTTGTATAATCAGACGTATAACTAGTCTACCTCGTTCACTCCAGTATCAACAACTTATTTCCATAGTGTTTACACCCTTAATTACTTTATGTTCTCAGTCTTCCTCCTCTACACTTATCGTCCACCGTACGCTATTAACTTGCCTCATCATTGTACCCGGATTTTTTGGTTTCTTAACAGGTCCAAAAACTTTGTAATCCATTAAATCGTACATATTTACTGAGTAAATAATCAGTTAATATATCAGAGTGTGTTGTATCGTTACCTTTGTGTGTGTCATCCGACTTGACATCCTATTCTAAGGTCTCCCACACATTTTTAACCCTTATCTAAATTTAATTCTGACGTTTATAAAATGCTGGACGTCACCGCAATGCATCTGTTTTTTTTTTAAAGTTAAGATCCGCTATTATTTTTAAATTGTATTCAGTCTCTGACAACAAGGACCACCAGTCATGATGATGCATTGTTATTCAAGGCGTTACAGGTCCAGAGGCACATTGGGATGTTGGGATTCTTCATTATTTTGATCGAGAAGTGGAATGGAACAGACATTATAATTATTGTAACATTATTGGTGAAGAGTTGTTCTTTAATGAAAACTGATCATTTAAATTTAGGCCTTGATTTTCTACAGCTCTGTGAACTGTGGGACGGTTATAGAATGGCGGGAAATTGGATTTACGGAATGGAGGATGACTTCAGAGAGATACGTGGGCCTATATTTGAATTTAGATTATGGGATGATGGATAGGACTTTTTGGGATGGGGCTTTTTATGGATCGGCGGCCGTAGAATGCACGAAGATGGGCAAGACGTTGGTGTTGAGACAGAAGGGTTCTGGCCAGGGCCCCTTAAGAGACTGAAGGTGACGTTATGGAAGGAGAACAGAAACGTGGTGGCTATAGTCTCTTACAGGACGGATGAAGGTTTTGTATGTACGGATCAGGTTTCAAGATGACGTGTGGTATTACGCTGAGGGTTTGCTTTAGGTAAATCCCGACATAGACGGCTGAGATCACTCGGTTTCAGAAAACTATACATATAGGATTTTTCATCGATGTGGGAAACAGGATAGTTTTGGTGTCGGAAAATCACAAGGGAGGTTTTTTGCTGGGGCTCGGTTTCAATCTCCACTGGAGGGTTCGAGGTACGTGTTGAGGGAGGTAAGAAGGTTACTGGGATTTTTGTCTCATGTCCAGAAGACGGTATCGTCGGCGAACTGGGAAAGGTTATCGTGGAGGAGGTAATTGACACTATATGTAGAAAAGATTTGGAGACAAGACGGTTCCTTGTGGGATACCAGCGCAAGGGGTGAAGTAGGACGATCGATACAAACCTGATAGGAAGGATCTTATAAGGCATACAAATTGGAATTGGAGCTTTGTATAGGAGTGCTTCTATTCACTACCTTGTCGTAGGCCATTTTTCTGTATTATTAAATACGGATGTCCACTTCTAGCTGAATAACAACAGCAACGTTGACCACATACTCGGTGACGACACGAGACCACCCGAAGAAGACTAATAGTATTGAAAAAACTATATTTGAACCCCAACATTCAAAATAATAAACATAAAAAAAACGTGTGCTTGATTTCTCGCCGCACACTCCTCACCTTTCTTCTACAAATTCCAGCGGGGAATGAAAGAACATTCCTTAACACTGTGTGATTATAGAGAAGTTTTTCTCGCCCTCAAAAATATTAATATTCATAATTATCATCTATTTAATAACTACTTGTAGCACCGAAAATGTTCTTAGATATTCTGAGACCTATTCTTCACATCCTTTATTGTTCACGAGCCCGAAATAATGGCTACATTAAATCCTTGGACTACTGTATAATTTTAAAATCATATCGGTTTGAATATAACAATAAATTAATGAATAAGAAAGATGGCCAATTCAGACACAAAAAAAAGAGGTGATTATATAAATTACCACATAACGTTTCTGGGATCCTTGTCAGATGCTAAGAAGAGCCTAGAGCGACACAACTGCACAGGTCAGTTGACAACACTCAAACGCAACGACACTGGGAGAGCCGAAGGGGTTGCATAACAATAAGGGAGCAACGACAATTTGGAGAGCAGAAGGTTTAGCGTAACAATAAGGGATCATAGCAATTAATGAGTTTCATAGCGTCTGTTTGTGTACATTAATAGCTGTGATGTTTGATTTAATGTGAAGCATCTCTGGAATTGTACCTGGGCTGGGGTCAACGACTAAAATTCTAGTATTTTGCCAATCAAAATGTATGATATGTTTGGAGACTAACAGATTGTTTATCAATAGGAAGTTTGATATTTTATAGGTGTACTAAGGGAACGTTTTGTTCGCCCTATGTAGCAGGAATTACAATAAATAACAATAAATTCTTGCGGGAAAAAAAAAATTATTTACCTGAAATAACGCTCACTAGATAATTGAGTTTCGATATATGAGAATGTGTGACATCTCCCGATTTTCCCAAAGTCTCATCTAGTTCCTCCTGTAACCTCGCCTGAATTTTGGGCTGAGCAGATACTTCGTGAAGGGTTGATGCCATCGTCGAAGAGAACCTCTCTAAATTGCGAATAAATACGTTCGTCGCATGTACGATCGCTTCATTATCTGTTCGGAAAAAAGAGGACAGCTGGTTACTTTCGCTTTATTTTTTATATATTAAGTTGACTGTAATGGATGTCATCATTACCTTCCATTTTTCCGTCTCCAGGCTGTTCCTCGCTTTTAACGACCGGCGGATGTGACTTTCCATCTGGTACGTCTGTATCATGAAATTCTGTTTGAGACAAACGTTTTCTAGCTTGACGGGGAAATACGAACGAGTGCACGATTTTAGTGATCTGAGACGTCAATGTACTCCCGTCTATGTTGGAAAACAGTTTTTCCTCTTTACAGTAAACATGAGACCCGTTCGCAAAGGAAGATTTTACGTTGGAGAAGTAGGACTTCAGTAATTTATTTAATTCGACCGTCGAGTCTGAACTATCTTCAACGTACGCGACCAACTCTCGAGCTGATTTTAGCAGTTTTGAGACGATCGCGTCGTTCAAGTCCTGAGAAACCAGGACGTGCTTCTCTTTGTGATGAAGCTGTGGGTAACATTTCCCATTGGCGAGGCTGTAGTGAAGTCCACGTGCTTGAACACACTGGTCGTTCGCAACATCGGCACCATCGTAGAAGAAGCTTCTAGTTAATTCGGCATCCCTGATGACGAGCAACGGATTTAATCCAAAGTACACTCCTCCTCCGTACCTACACCCTTTCAGTTTGTTGTAGATGTCAGAGAAGTTCTCTTCCAACGTTTTGCGTCCCAATATGAAGTCTCTGAAGTTCCCGTACGGAAAGGTTGATGGTAAATGGTACACGTCTTGTCGCCACCAATATCCGTAGCGGTACCATGAGAAGAAATATAATAAAATGCAAATGGTCGTCAGAAGTGAAACTACTTCCAGAGCGGTCGAGTCCAGGTAGAGACCCATATTTAATTCAGAGGTTCCTGTGAACATAAATAAACTTCAGATAAGCTATCGTTAATAAATAAATATTCTATTATATTTGACATTGTCTGTGAAATAAACAAGGAAATTGTTTGGTGACTATTGTTGAGGAGATTGGTTAAGAGGAAAGGTAGAAATCATCAAGAGTCCTAAGACTTCAAAGACTTAATTCAGTTCAGTCTGCTATAGCTTAGTGTTTTATTTATTTAGTTGAGGATTGGACTTAGGTGGAAAGGTACCATAGGATCAATATATAATATGAATAATCAATGTATAATATGTCAACATAATGTTTTTAAAATTAAATCGTTTATATATATTAGATGAATATGGTTAAAATATCTACCGAACGTTCCTTGGTTCAAAATTTTAAATAAATTTAGTCATGAAGATTTAAATTATTTCATTGAAACTGTTTACAAACTTGTGGGGTTATAATTAGATACATTGAATTTCCCCATAAATATTTATATTATATGTTTTATATTATATTTATATAATTTAAATTATTTTATTGAAACTGATAAAAATATTATATTATATATTTTATATAATATAAATTATTTTATTGAAACCGATTAAAAACCTTGTGTGGTTATAAACAGTTATATTGAAGTTCCACATAAATATTTATATTATATGTTTTATATTATATTTATATAATTTAAATTATTTTATTGAAACTGATAAAAATATTATATTATATATTTTATATAATATAAATTATTTTATTGAAACCGATTAAAAACCTTGTGTGGTTATAAACAGTTATATTGAATTTCCCCATAAATATTTATATTATATATTTTATATTATATTTATATAATTTAAATTATTTTATTGAAACTGATAAAAATATTATATTATATATTTTATATAATATAAATTATTTTATTGAAACCGATTAAAAACCTTGTGTGGTTATAAACAGTTATATTGAAGTTCCACATAAATATTTATATTATATATTTTATATTATATTTATATAATTTAAATTATTTTATTGAAACTGATAAAAATATTATATTATATATTTTATATAATATATATTTATATAATTTAAATTAATTTATTGAAACTGTTTAAAAACTTGTGGGGTTATAAACAGTTACATTGAATTTACATTTTATATTATATATTTTATATAATGTATATTTATATAATGATTTATTTTATTGAAATTGATAAACATATTTATATTATATATTTTATATAATATATATTTAAGTAATTTAAATGATTTATAGAAAGCGATTGAAAACCTTGTGTAGTTATAATCAGTTATATTTATTATTTCCACATAATTTTTTTTATTTAACACTATTGTGATATTGGTTTGGTAAATTATATTTTGTTTCCAATTAAATTGAATATCTTGTTTTCTTAAAAACTAAATTATTAAAAATTAAACTATTGTCAGTATCTAAGATACTTGATAATTTTTTTTATTGTTTTAAAATTTGTTTTGTTTTTACTAGACTTTAATAGTTTTTTTTGTATTTATGTAATACAGCCACACAGGTATTTAAAAAGTCTTAGGTAAAATAATTTAAAATTCCATTACTAATTTTTTTAAAAAATTAATTTTGAACCAAGGATTTTTTTAGGTCGATAATTTTTTATGTCTAAAAAAATTATAAATTTTTAAGTACAGTAAATATATTTTTTACTATTTTCTCTCTCTCTCTCTCTCTATATATATATATATAGATAACGTAGACCCTACAGTGTGTTCGGAAAGTCTCTGGTAACTGGACTACGTTGGAAGTTAGAAATAAAATTGGCAGAACTGTTTTTTCTTTTAGATTCATAGCAACTTTCCGAATACTTGTGTATAATTTATCAACATAATATTTTAAAATTGAAATCGTTCATTAATAAGTACACGTTTTAGAAGAATATGGTTAAAATATCGGTCCAAAGTTCCGTGGTTCAAATTTTTTTTTAAAAAAATTTAGTCATGGAGTTTTAAATTATTTTATTGAAACATATTAAGAACCTGTTGGGGGTTATATTACACAAGTATGTAAACCAAAAATCAGTAATTACATTTATGATTATTTATGATAACGATTTTTACTGTGACTTTTGATTGTAAATTTATCGTCACTGAATGTGTTTTTGAAAACATTGACCTGACGAACGATTAACACAAAAATATTAGAAACGGAAAAATTTTAAAATATTACATTGACAAATTATTACAGGGTGTTCTGAAAGTTACTGTGAATCTAAGAAAAACAGCTCTGCCAATTTTATTTCAAAACACGCTAAAGGGTCTATATATATATATATATATATATATATATATATTGTAATAATCAACTTTAATTTAAATTGAATGGATGAATTTAAAGTGATTCTGCCTCACGTTGGCACGCCAATTATGTAATAAACACAAGTTAAATTAATTTGAATCGCCCCCACGTTGGGCGCCAATTATGTAATAAACAATAATATTTAAAATTAAACATTTTAATTTGCCCCCACGTTGGGTGCCAAAAGTGTAATAATCAATCAATTAATTAAATTCCTTTGTATATTACATAAATTGGCGTCCTCAACGTGGGACAAATTAATTGTTTAATTTTAAATAATAGTGTTTATTACAATATATATATATATATATATATACATATATATATATATATATATATTTGTAAAAAAAATAATAATATTTATGATTTTAAAAAAATTATAATTTTTTTAGATATAAAATTATCGGCCTCTGATCCTTGGTTCAAAATTAATTTAAAAAAATTAGAAACAGAGTTTTTAAATTATTTTATTGAAACTGTTTAAAAACAGTTCTGCTAATTTTATTTCAAAGCGCGCTAAAGGGCCTATATATATATATTGTAATAATAAACTTTAATTTAAATTGAATGGATGAATTTAAAGTGATTCTGCCTCACGTTGGCACGCCAATTATGTAATAAACACAAGTTAAATTAATTTGAATCGCCGCCACGTTGGGCGCCAATTATGTAATAAACACTATTAATTAAAATTAAACATTTTAATTTGCCCCTCGTTGGGCGCCAAAAATGTAATAATCAATCAATTAATTAAATTCCATTGTATATTACATAAATTGGCGTCCTCAACGTGGGACAAATTAATTGTTTAATTTTAAATAATAGTGTTTATTACAAAATATATATATATATATATATATAGAAATTTGTAAAAAATAATAATATTTATGATTTTAAAAAAATTATAATTTTTTTAGATATAAAATTATCGGCCTCTGATCCTTGGTTCAAAATTAATTTAAAAAAAATTAGTAACGGAGTTTTTAAATTATTTTATTGAGACTGTTTAAAAACAGTTCTGCCAATTTTATTTCAAAACACGCTAAAGTTGCTGTAAATCTAAGAAAAAACAGTTCTGCCAATTTTATTTCAAAATATGCTAAAGGGCCTATATATATATATATATATATATATATATATATATATATTGTAATAATAAACTTTAATTCAAATTGAATGGATGAATTTAAAGTGATTCTGCATCACGTTGGCACGCCTGTTACCTAATAAACACAAGTTAAATTAATTTGAATCGCGCCCACGTTGGGCGCCAATTATGTAATAAACACTATTATTTAAAATTAAACGTTTTATTTTGCCCCATGTTGGGTGCCAAAAATGTAATAATCAATTAATTAATTAAATTCCTATGTATATTACATAAATTGGCGTCTTCAACGTGGGACAAATTAATTGTTTAATTTTAAATAATAGTGTTTATTACAATATATATAGAAATTTGTAAAAAATAATAATATTTATGATTTTAAAAAAATTATAATTTTTTTTAGATATAAAATTATCGGCCTCTGATCCTAGGTTCAAAATTAATTTTAAAAAAATTTAGTAAAGGGGGTTTTAAATTATTTTATTGATACTGTTTAAAAACCTGTGCGGCCATGTTCATAACTATTATGTTTCGTTTATCAAATTAAATTTATAAAGATTAATTGTTCATTCTTGATTTAGATATTTCGTACGTCTTGTATTCTGTTATTTCACAAGGATTCGAATGATAATAAAATCTTGTTGTAAGAACAGCTACAAACAAATTCTCTGACCTTTTGGAAAAGTTAAAAACACAGTCCTCAAGAAGGTGACGAATGTCCCTGCCGAAGGAGAAAGCGACGACGACCCTTTTGTATTGTTTGTGTTTGCTTCCTGTGTTTCGTTCTGAGAAAGCAGCGAGTGACGCCGCATGATCGATGCGACCCACATGTATGCTAGTGACGTGGAGTTATCATAGCTGTACGACACGAGGATTCACTTACAACAGACGTACAGAATTTTACCCTAACACATTTTATTGGTATGAACAACGAAAACAGAGTCGTGATGTGAAAATGTGGCACTGTTTAAACATCCTTAGAAGAATAAAACATATATATGTGTGAGACGTATGATTATAACTTTCTGTGTCAAGCAATCAGCGGTAAACAGAGAGAAGAACCTTCACCAAGACTTCCTTACGACTGTAATGTCCCGACCCTAATGATATTTTTGTAGGCAGAAGTTTCACAACGGCGAGGTAAATCCCACAGTCCATAGTATTTCATCATCGTAGTACGGTGAAAAAAAAAATCTTTCTGACGTCGATATTTTCATTCAGCGACGGATTCTGGTGTTGGGAAAACAACAACAACAACAACAAAAAATCGACCCACTGTCATTTGGACGATTTTCATGTCAATATCGCACTTTCTGGGGAATGGTGTGATTTCGAAGAGAAATATTTCGAGAATAAATGTCCATGGTTTAATAAACTCTTTAATTCAATAAATAGTTCTCGGAATTCACACGGGTTTTGCATATTTATATTTCTATGCAACATTTCGACGACTGAAAGGACTGTCGTCATCTTCTAGGCGAAGTGCCGGAACCATTTTTTTTAGGTGTAGACAGGCTATGTATAGGGTAATCCACATAGTGGCAACTCCCCTCTTATAGCATAGGAAAGGGATTTGAAAGGGGGGGATGTTCTCTCGCAGGCAGAACCTTGTAGGAGACATACGAAGGGGCTATCTTTGGGGATGCCTTTTCCTCTCCGTTTTTGGACCAAGGTTCCCACAAGCCGTGGCACCTCGGCCTGTTTTGAGAGGTGTATGTTCCGGGGTCACAGACCTTGGGCATACGGTAAGCTATTCCCATTGGAACAGTCGGCCAGCTGCCTCCTAAACTGGTCGAGGCACGGTGAAGGGAATGCTGCGTCCCCACAGCAAACTCTTCTCCCGCCATCCAAGTGGACAAGTACCGAATCCTCGACTTAACTGATGCAGGTTTTTCTAGGGTTTGTCCTGCATTACTTTTAGGCGAATGCCGGGTAGGATCCTAAAACTATAGCCCGGGGGCCCCTAGTTAACCCTTGGCTAACTTCCTCTACCCTTCCACATCCCCCCTTTCAAATCCCTTTCCTATGCCGTACACCCAAGATCTGTGACCCCGGGACATTTTTTTTAGGGTAACAGGCTACAAGAGGGTAATCCACATGGTGGCAACTCCCCTTTAATAGTATAGGATGGGATTTGAAAGGGAGGATGTGGAAGGGTAGAGGAAGGAAGCCAAGGGTTAACAAGGGCCCCCGAGCTATAGTATAAGGATCCTACCCGGCATTCGCTTAAAAGTAATGCAGGGAAAATCCTAAAAAAAACCTGCATCACTTAGGTCGGGCATTGGGTACTTGTCCCACGACCTTCCGATAGCGGGAGAAGAGTTTGCTGTGGGGACGCAGCATTCCCTTCTCCGTGCCTCGTACAGTTTAGGAGGCAGCTGGCCGACTATTCCAATGGGAATAGCGAACAACTCTTACCGTATGCCCAAGGTCTGTGACCTCGGAACATACACCTCTCAAAACAGGCCGAGGTGCCTCGGCTTGTGGGAACGATTCACTAGTAGTATAGAGGTGGGCGCCAGACCGTCCTGAAAAAAAGGTCACCTGTGCAATACAACCGTGCGCGTGAATAGATTGTGAAGTTTGAAGTACTACTGTTGTGGAACTGTAGCAGCTAGCTTCCTGAAAAATGGCAACTACAGACAACTATTTATGCTCTACACGATGGTTGCCTTTACAAGGTTTAAAAAGTTTTAGTTTTATTTCTGTTATCTCACAAAGTTGCTCAAAAAACTGTCACATCAATTTGAGGTCGATTTTTTGGACTTATAACTTTGAAACAAGACGTTCTACAAACTTATGCTCTGGTGAGCTAACTAAACCCATAACTGATTTTAACCTGCCAAAGTATCAGCTATTAAACTCACTTTGTTGTCAAGGTATACGCTGTTAAATATGAGTTTCAAAATTTTACGCGTTTGTGCATTTTCAAACCGAAATAGCAAAAAACCATTTGCAACAATCAAGTTCTTTTTGTTACCATTGAAAAGAACAGACATTTTTCTTTTAGAGTCATCTTATTTTACTTTTGAGACTCGTCATTTAAGGCCAGAAAAATTACTTATGGTGAATAAAACATTTATTTGTAAATTTGGTCACTTGGCATGCAATGACTCCACGTCTTCCCCCCCCCCCCCGCGACAGATGATGTGACACCTGCAAAGAGAAACTAGGAATAGCAAGGCGAGTTAAGCTGTTTTTTTTTATCTATATTTTACATGTATGTCATTTGAAGTAAATGACCGTCCTTTGGGAGCGTGGCAATGCGCGCTAATTGCCGTCGTCCTGACGTTCCGCTTTCCATTGCGCAACTGCGGTGGTCACTTTACTCTCCAACAGTCACGCCATCTCTCTCAGTCCTGCTTCAAAAATTGAAGAGCTTCAAACCTTTCACTTGCGGCAGGGTGTTTTCCCCGATTTTTCAGAAAATATCTGGATAAAACCACAGCCCGGGGGCCCTAGTTAACCCTCGGCTACCTTCCTTCACCCTTCCGCACCCTCCCTTTCAAATCCCTTTCCTATGCTATAAGAGGGAAGTTGCCAGTATGTGGATTACCCTGTACATAGCCTGTCTACACCCCCCCCCCCAAAAAAAAAAAATTTAGATTTTGCACAACAGCACTTGAAGCTTAATTCAACACTATCACCAAATTTCGTCAAAATCCAAGGTGGTACCCAAAAGGCGCAATGACCCAGAAGTGATGAAGCGTCCGTCCCGAAGGTTGGAAAGCAAAATGTCACGAAGGAGAGGATCGCAGGATTTCATTTGATTAGGTTTATCTCGACCACAACAAAGCATGTAGAGGAAAAAACCAATTTTTCCCGTCCCAACAAAAACACTCAGCTTGCTGAAAGGAATATCTGGTTCACACTTCCTTTAGAGTTTCTTTGGATCACATTGAGGTGAATAAAAAATTCCGTGCCACTGACACTTTATATGCGCTAGATGATAATTTACATACACTTGTCATACTAGTCATAGAATACGCATGAATGAAATAATTGACGTGATTTGGAAATTTATACATTATAAAGTATTAGTAGGTAGCTAATTTATAGGGTGTAACCAGAAGCATTTTAAATAAAAATGAGTATCAAGCTTCTAAGCAGTTGCTTTTAATGTTTAATATTAAAAAGAAGGATGGTGGTAAATTCTGTTATTGAGAATATTAAGAAAAAGTAAACAATATCGATAATTTACTTAATAATTACGTGATGATTATTCAGTGTCTTGATTTTATTTTAAATATTTCACTCAATTGGAATTTTAATATTTTACTTTAGTACAACAACAACAAAAAGGCAATTACGGGTTTAAAATTCAAATACAATGCCTCTGGGCAAAAAAAAAATAATAATTCCACAGATAGAATGAAGTGATAATATAAACACCACACAACGTTTCCGGCATCCTTGAGACTCACGTCACGTCTCGTGATTGCAAAAAACCGCAAGAGACGTTGAGTACGACTCAACCGTACAAGCCACGTGGCGATCTCAAAAGATCTATAGTTTTAAGGATCCTACCCGGCATTAGCCTTAAAGTTATGCCCGGACAAACCCTACAAAACCTGCATAAGGTAGGTCGGGTACTTGATCCCCTCCCCCCCCCAGGATCAGCGGACAACTCTTACAGTATGTCCCAAGGTCCAAAGTGATTCCCTCTCAAAACTCAACTGGGCGCATCGGCTTGTCAGAACCATAGTTTTTTTTGGACTAACAGGCTACATGAGGATAAAGTTATGCTTGGACAAACCCTACAAAACCTGCATCAGGTAGGCCGGGTACTTTATTGTCCCCCCCCCTCCCCCCCAGGATCTTCCGATAACCGGAGCATTTCACTTCCCCTTGCCTGGAGCAATTTAGGAGGCAGCTGGAACCAATAATATCAGCGGACAACTCTTACAGTATGTCCAAGGTCCCTCTCAAAACTAAACTGGGCGCATCGGCTTGTCAGCACCATAGTTTTTTTTAGAGTAACAGGCTACATGAGGGTAATCCACGTGGTGGAAACGTCACTTTAATATCATAGGAAGGGATGCGGAAGAGCAGAGGAAGATAGCCAAGAGGCCACCTGGCTATGGTTTAAGGATCGTACCCGGCAATTCGCCTAAAAGTGATGCAGGGAAAACCCCTAGAAAAACCTGTATCAGGTAGGTCGGGCATTTGGTACTTGTCCCACGCCCTTCCGATGGCGGAATTGGGGTTTGCTGTGGGGTCGTAGCTTTCCCCTCGCCGTGCCTTTTTCAACTTTTTCTCTTATACTTAAACTTATTCGCCTTTCGCTAGAATTAGGTATCTATCAGCATAGAAGCGGCCACGCTGAACACAATTGTGTTGACCGCAGATCGATAACTGCAGTTTTTTTTAGGAGATATAGCTGATTTTTTTTTTAAATCTTGCTCTTATTCTTTTAAATATACATTTTTCTTCTTTAGCTTCGTCTTTTCGCGAGAATTAGGTAACTATCCACATAGAAACGGCCACGTTGAACACAATGCTGTTGACCGCTGATCGATAACTACAGCTGTTTAGAAGTTATAATTGTTTGTCTGTTTTTTAATCTTGTTCTTATTCTTTTAAATATTCATTTTTCTTCCTTATCTTCGACTTTGGATATCTATCTGCATAGACCCGGCCACGCTGAAGACAATTGTGTTGACCGCAGATCGATAACTGCAGTTTTTTTAGGAGATATAGGCAGCTGGCCGACTGTTCCAATGGGAACAGAGGACAAGTCTTACCGTATTGCCCAAGGTCTGCGACCCCGTGAACATTCACCTCTCAAACACAGACCGAGGTGCCTCGGATTAAGGAAACCTTAGGATCCACCTGCGAGAGCTGAAACCCGCTTCCACAGACTTTCCTTAAGGGACTTCGGTCACTTTGAACTGAGAAGTAGTTTGCTACGGTTTCTACAGTCTCGTTTTTTTTTTTTAAGAATATCCATGACTCATCGTTCCCGGTATTCGGCTTCAGAAACTCAGAAAGCCGCTTTTAAAATCCAGGAATATGTTGTCAACGTGTTTTCGGCTTAAACTATTGATTTTTTTAACAGTCTCACAGCAACGTGTTACATCACACAAACAGATAATATCCTAGAATGATTTGCCTCACCTGTGAGAGCGGAAGCATGCATCCGAGCCGGAGCTGACTCGCCTAATGCGCACCACTTACATCTCAGACGCGACTCTCTCTTTCGTCTCCCCCTCTTCAGATTCTGCGAAATAGTTTGCGCCACGGAATTTCCCCCCGACAATGAACGGCCGGCCTTGTACTCTGCCGATTGTGATGTCAAGGATTGCGTAGCGGGAACATTATTATGACAGCCAGGTGTGGCAACGCAATGGACAGTCAATTAAATTATTATATCATTATTTTCATGTTGTTTTTCTTGACGGCGTTGTTCACTGGATCATCCCGAAATTAACGTTAAACTGTTGGGGAAAATACATTATTTAATCGGCTTTATGTATGCCGGATATGATAACGTCACAATCGGAGACCAGAAGAACCCCTAAAGACCTAAACATCAATGGGAAATACTTCAAATGAGTGACCTCCTTTAACTATTTGGGAAGTCCTGTTAACAAATGATAATAATATAGGAAAGACCATAAGAGAAAGAACACAAGCAGGAAGTAGGGCCTATTTTGCAAACATAGGACTATTAAAAAAATAGGCTTGTTACGAGGAAAACAAAACTTCCAAGGGTCGGACGCTGACAGAACATGACAAAACTGCACTAAGAACCTTCGAGAGGAAAATTTTACGTAAAATCTATGGTTCAATAAAGGAGGAAGAAGGCTGAAGAGTACAATATAACACCGAAGCATTGACAGAAGGTAGGGACATAGTAAAACTTTGTGAAATGACAGCGAATACGATGGCTAGGACATGTGGAGAGAATGACACAGGGTAGAATTCCAAAGAAAATGATCCACTCTTCCAGGGAGACCTAGAAGAAGATGGATTGATGACGTAATAGAGGATCTCAACTTTATGGGAGTCTGGGGGTTGAAGAAAGCAGCAAACAACCGAGAGAAAAAAGGAGGAAAATAGTTGAAGAAGCCAAGGCTTACCTACGACTGTAGCGCAACGACCTTGAGCATAAAGCACCGTCGGCTAATTGACATTTTTAGGGATCTGGAAACAATCTTCTTCTTCTTGGTCCTTGAAGAACCCCGGGTTGTTTCCATTCCTCTCTGCCCGTAGCCTTCCTTCATCAATTCCCTTTTTCTGATTGGTCCTCCTCCATATCATCAAGTCACCTTTTCCTAGGTCTTCCATTCCTCTTCTCCAATCAGGCTTTCCTGAAGAAAAAAAAACCACTTTCTTAACACTCCGAGTTTCTGTCTTTCTCTGTACACATCCCTCCTTCATTTTAACTACAATATCCAGCTGACCAATAAGTGTCAGTAGTTTTGAGAAAAAATTTTTCTCACTAACTGTCTTACCACAATCTCCATAGCCACCCTTCCTCATTTACAGTTATCACCGAGCCATATGATTCACACATTCCTAAAGGTTTTGTTATAGTGATTACTTTTGCATATTTATTAACATTTCTGAATTTAAATAATTACAATATCCAGCTGTCCAAATAGTGTCTGTAGTTTCTGTGAAAAATATTTCTCACTATCTTTCTTACCTCCAATCTCCATAACCACCCTTCCTCATTTAGAGTTATGAGCCTTATGATTCACACACTTCTAAATGTATTGTTATAGTGATTAATTTTGCATTCCTACTAATGCACTCTGGACCTAAATATATTCTGCAAGGTATAATAGAAAAAGAATTTCCACTGCTATCCTATTGTCTTTTTTATTTATCACAGAACCTAAATATTTAAATTCATTCACTCTTTTATATCAGACCCAAAATGAGTCGATAGCGACCTGGATGGTCAAGTTGTGCGTGGAAAACAGGCAGGAGTCAACGGAGCGAGTGAGGATTAATAGTGAAATAACGCATAGAGGAAGCGAGTGACACTCCAACGAATATAATTGGGGGGGGGGGGGACTGTATTAAATTCATCAGCACTCAGAGATTAATTAAAATTATATATATATATATATATATATATATATATATATATATCAAAAGAATTTGGCAAAAAAATAGGAGTAGTCTGTAGGTTAAGAATTATTTTGTCCCTTAAACCCCCAAAAAATAGTATTTATCTCAATAGTAGTTCCTCATACACATTATTGTAGTTCATTATTGTTTGGTATAAGTAGTAATATTATAAATAAAATAGAAGTAATGTGGAATAGAGGATTAAGAGCTATAATATTAAATGTAAATAAATATTATAAGATTCAGGATATGTTAAATAAATTAGAATTTTTAATTATTAGGGACCAAACTTTGAATGATGTGTTAATTTTTATTTATAGAATAGATAAGGTGGGGGGGGGGCAGTTGCCCAATTATTTAAATATTTTTATTAAAAGAAAATTAGATGTCCTTAATCAAACACCAGGGGGAGGGAATTTTGTTTAATTGGGCATCTGAATCTAAGAACTACAAAAAAATCAGTGTTTGATAGACGGTTAATATTGTATAATGAGTTGCCTGTAGATGAAAAGAATACAAATAGTTTAAATGTATTTTTTTAAAAAAAATTATTGTTAGAAATAAAAAAAAGAGATAGGAAAATAATTGTATGTATATATGTAAGTAGCTCTTAACTAAATTGTAAAAAAATATATATAATTATGAAATTATGATACCCCACAGCAAACTCCTCTCCCGCTATCGGAAGGGCGTGGGACAAGTACCAAATGCCCGACCTACCCGATGCAGGTTTTTCTAGGGTTTTCCCTGCATTTCTTTAGGCGAATGCCGGGTTGGATCCTTAAACCATAGCCCGGGGGCCCTAGTTAACCCTTGGCTACCTTCCTCTACCCTTCCGCATCCCCCCTTTCTAATCCCTTCCTATGCTATTAAAGGGGAGTTGCCCAATGTGGATCACCCTCATGTAGCCTGTTGCCCTAAAAAAAAGAAGGAAGTGAATCATCCAACAGTTTGAACAGTAGTAAATTAAGTAATTCTTCACTAGATAAGGTTAATGAATAATTTTCCACCTCATAAAATTTACTTATTACAATTTAAACTGTTGTGTATTGTAAATTATCAGACAAAAAAAATTTTTAGGGAAAGGGTTAAGGATCAGAGCTGGTTACAAGAGTCCTAAATAAACCTTCTGAATTCTGTTTATTCCAGAAAGAATAAATTTTCTCTGTTATAGACAGTAAAATAGTCCATTACATCTTTACAGATTGTCTCAAATTTCAGCACTAGAAAAAGATTTTCACCAATATTTAACCAGAAAAAAAAGTGTTTATTTTTTTCGACGTGTCGATTCTTTTCCCGCAATTTATTTTCATATTACTAAGTTTTTTTAAAAAAAGTACCTAACTGAAAGGAAATGGTGAAAGATTCTATAGAGAAAACGTCCTAGAGAAAAAAGAGAGAGCCGAGCAACTTTGTAACTACTCAGCAGTAATCATAGAAAGAAGCAATAATGAGTGCTGTGGGGGCCATAAAAGGAAAGTAAGTTCACCAGAGCGTAGTAAATGGCTTTGATGACGTTGTGTTTTTATCATCTAATAAATACAGCAGAGTGTTCGTTTGTGTGTATGTTCCTTATTCAGCGGTGGAGAAAATTTCACCAAATTTCGTACATGTGTTCTTTGCGACACAGGAAACAAACACTGTCGGGGTGAGACACGTCTATCACCCCCCCCCCCCCTCCCAAAGGAACGGGGGTGGAAAAATTAAAACATGCGAAAACAGACGATTATTTGAGTCGGATAAATATTTTTAATGGTCAAAGGGATTGATACTGTTTCTACCTCTGTTATATGAGTATAATTTCAACCCCTTACACCATGATGGGAAAAGACCACCGTTAGAGGGGTGGGGGGTGTTGACGAGCGTTACAAGAAAATAACGCGTATACAACCGAGATAGGAGCCAAATCCAGGGTAATGGACGACGATGACTTTAAGCATAGCATTCAATTGGAAATTTAACCCCCCATGGACGCGGGTTGGACGCTGGCGGAAATTTTCAAACATTGTTGATCGGCCGACATTTGCGTCGAATAAATTTTGTTCGGTTTCATTTAAATTTATAATATTTTGGTAGATATTCTCCGTTTATAATTTCAACCCCTTATTGGCATGTGACGCGAGCACGCGGAGCACGTGGAGCGTTACATGAAAATAACGCGAATAGACCGAGATTCGAGTCAACTCTGGGGTTATGGATGTCGCTGAATTTCATTGTGACAAACTGGGTAATTTCTGTAGAGAATATTGTACACTATAATGGGGAAACACAGGCGAAGACGCTCTCATCTTCTTCTTCTTCTTCTAAATAAAACTGTGTGTGTGTGGACGTTCCGCTTACAAATCTACACCTGTCGAGCAAACACTGTCGGGGTGAGACACGACTACCAACCTCGCAGGAGCGCGGGGGTAGAAAATATTCAAGCATGTTTAAACGGCCGATATTTGCGTTGAATAAATATTTTCAGGGTTATTTGATAATTGAGAGGATAATGAGAATGTTTTCGTTTGGCAAACAACGTTGCAGAGCGCATGTTCATCCACATGGTAAAGACCATTACGAGGATTTGAAATTTAGTGGGAATATTTATCTCTGAGGGTTTTTTTTGTATCTGAATGATTATGTACGGATTCGGAATAGTTGGTAAATGGAATCTTCATGAGAGTTTTGGTAGTCAAAATATTCAAAGATTGGGAAAGGTTGTGAACTGGAGTGATTCAAGAACTTAGCTTTTAAAAAAAAATACCCTATTATTTCATACAATGCGAAATTTCTTTAAAGAAAACTCTTAAAACCGTCTGAATAAATACGTAGGTCAGAGAGCCATCTATTTTGAGATACTGGCAACTCAGTGGTTCATATAGCATCGCATGAATTTTACTTATCAGTTTGGAAATTAAAATATAATGTGAAAATACAATACCATGATAATTAAAGTATGATAAACTCAGATAACAGTTGGAAATGAACAGTTTTGCGGAATATACAAACTTACATAAAGACAAACATCCAATTTTTTATTTAAAGGCAAAGAATTAGAAGAAGATACAACACTACCCATCAAGATCGCATTATCAATGATTAGAAACTGACATACTACGGTGGGACAAATGCGAAAAGTGTCTGTTAGTTGTTCTTAAAATAAAAAGAAATACGTCTGATTGAAAATTATGAATAAGAAAGGTAGCCAATACAGACAAAAAAAAGGTGATATAAATACCACACAACGTTTCTGGGATCATTGTCCCCTTTTCGTCAGGTGCTAAGAAGAGCCTGGAGAAACACAACTGCACTACCAAGGATCTCCCAGAAACGTTGTGCGGTATTTATATTACCCATTTTTTTTTGGTTTGTGTTGGCTACCTTTTTTATTCATTCTTTAGCTGTTCTTATTACGTTATTTATTTACGGAGTAACACAGAGAGTGGGAGGGGAGTCGCTTCTGCGATATTGTATGAACTAAACGCGGTAAAACCACACAATATCAAATGAGAAAATATCCTTCTCGGATGCGCTATGTTTAATCTGAATATCTCTGACCAAATATTATCCCTTATTATTTAAGATAATAAATATTTATTCTGAAGTCACAGTTAATAAAATATGTCATATTTACTTTGAGTGTTTCTTTTATTAATGTCTCTGCTTAGGTTTGCTACAAAGAAACAAAATTTTACTGCTAGTCATATATTTTTTTTGTTTGTTTACCAGAAAGTTTCAGGTTGACTTGAATTTTATATTGGAATGAATTTACCCAAAACCTCAATTGAACGATACACACTTTATTTTTTTTTTGATTTTTTTTTGTGAAACGTTAATTTTGGGCTTGTTGTGAACAATGTTAACGCAATATTTAAATTATTTTCTTTGGGTGACTGGTGATATAACTCCTTACAATTTCCACAATTCTGTATAATTAGTTGAAAATATGCCCACTATTCATGAACCACTCGTTACATAAATCCTCCACAGGTCTACCAATGTTTAATTTACCACAAGCTCCAATTTCATGTTGCTTTGAATGTTTATCAGTAGAAATTCCGAACGTGAAGGAAAACGATAATGTTTACATTGTACAGCTGTATTGACACATTTTCAATGTTTGGTTTACAGTAATTTAATTTCGTCACGTATTTCGCTGTCACTTGTCATTTGTTAACATACGACAGTTTCTGTAGTCTGAAGCGTAATGGGCACTGTGGCACTCTTCCTCAAAGACATAAAACTGATATGAAATTGAAAATGTCAGATCATTCAAAACAGTTATCAGTGATTTGAAATTCAATGAAAACTTGTTTAATGACTCATTCGAACTATTCAATGAGTTGGCATGCGAATCTTAAAACCTGTCAAACAGGAAGAACGTGATTGTAAGTTTGGCAGGTTATGTACGTCTGCTATTATTTTTTTAATAAATCATTTTCTGTAATATGAGCTATTATGAACCTGTATTTTTAGTTTGTGGAAAAAAATAATTTTTGCGTCTAACATCGAATATTCTATTTTTACTAGAATCATAAAATTGTGCTGAATTTTAATATATTTATTGAAGATTAATGGCATGTATATTTACATCATAAACTGTGGTGACTTTCAACTGTGTGTGTGCTATACGTGTTCCCTCCAATGAGAGTGTCTCTTAATTCCATCACAATAAACATAAATAAGTACAAATGTAGAGCTATTTCAATAACAAAACAATTCAAGGTACTATGAAAATATAAATTTCTCAATAAAGTCACAGCAATTATAAATATTTTGGAAGTTCATTATTATTATAATATAGATGTCTTTTAATTATAAAAATATCATCATTTTTTAAATGATTGGTAAAGGTAGAAAGTCGAGAAGGATATTGAGGCTTGAAGTATATAATTAGAAATAAGTAAAATTTTTTTGAAGTTGATGTTTACTTCATTTGGTTTGCTCTTGTTTACTGCAGGTTGAGACAGTATCAAGATAGCTTTACGCTGAAATTTAACAACTGTAATTATAATTGAAACGTAAACAAACGAAACTATAATATCGTTTTGACATTGTCCTTTTCAAACCGTTAAGCAATTTTCTTTTCATCTGGTTTATAGTAATTGTTTTACTGTATGATACAGTCTTAAATTAAGGTTCAAACATAATGCTGTAATTTTTTTATATTATATTAAAAGTACACTTTAACTGTTTCAGTTGGAATGGAATGGTTGTAAAAAGGGTAGTAATGTAGGATACTAAAATGAACTTTTGTTTAAAGTAAGAGTTCAAACTTATATATATATATATATATATATATATATATATATATATAAACACACACACATACTGAAACATTCAGGGTGGAGAAATCTCCACCAGAGAGGGTGTTCTGGGTTCAATTCCCGGTCCAGTCGAGAGTTTTCGATCCATCCTGATATTTTACTTTAGAAATGTATTTAACTATACTATGATAATTATTATGTTACTATTAGAATATTTAGACACACATTTATATTTATCCTCTTTGTACATAATTTATAATTACTTATAAAACAGTTTTTCATTACAAAAATAATTTTTCTCCAAATATTTAGCCACTTAAATTTTATTTGATCATTTGTTCTCAGGTTATCAAGTAATGGTAAAAGTTGAAGGCAGTTGCAAGGCCTATTCCTAGCTGGCAATGCCACAGGAGGAACCCATTCCCGGTGCAGGCCCCAGAAATAATCTGGAGCCTGCAGCCACAGACCAAGAGCCAGCAAACAATATTCCTCCCCCAGAAAATGTTACTGGCAACAATAACAGGCCTCCCAGAAATAATAATCAAAACACACTTATTAATATTCGTGACAGGCTGTTTCATGCACTTTTCTTCAGAATAGCTGTATGCTATGCTAGACTATTTCCCAGGCCTGTTAGAAGATTTTTGGAGTTTGTTGTTTTGCTGAAGGTAATTATTTATTTTACATGTATACAAAATATTTGTCTTTTCACTATTATGTAAATGTATTTTGTGAAAGTACCTAAATTGACTAGGAATTGTGATAAAGTATCTAGTAAAAATAAAATATTGTAAATTTTATTCACCCGATTGGGAACCTCAGAACTTCTGGTTAATCACATACACCGGAAAAACCTTTGTTCATTAATATTATTAAGGGTTCGGAATCATTTCCTGCTTCTATGCTTTATATACTTATTTTATTATATTGTTTCTATTGTTAATTCATAACCATATTTATAAATTGATGGATAAAAAAGAGATGCAGCATGTGACATGTAAATAATGAAGTCAATATCCCCATTTGGAGGAAGTACTTCAGGGTAATTAAATACCTTTTTCAGATGAGTAAGGTTGAATGTCTGGACTGTGTAATGAAGTGGTCATTGACCTTATCCGTGTCAGAAATTACACATACATTACATTAAAATTTTCCAGGAATAGTTATTCTGTACTCCTTCCACACCAAGATAAGCAACACCCTTTTTCTTTGATATGTATCAATATCAGTTATTTGACTGTCACATTTATTTTTATTAAGGTAAGTCAACCAGTCTCTATCCCTGTTTCCTATAAGGAAATGTAACTGAGTCAAATTAATTAACTCATTTAGATAGGGAAGAGGGTCCAATCAAGCTGAAGAAATAGTATTTAAAATTTTTGAGGAACTGAGCTCACTCTCTTCAGGACAGTAAGTTTGAAGAAGGGGACTCTTATTCTTCTTGATCGGCGTTACAGCCCTTTGTGAGCCTTAGCCTCCTTAATGATATCCTTCCATCTATTCCCATCTTGCGCCTCTATCCAGCATGCTTTAACTTAATCTTTGTATGTCCTTCAAGGCTCTGTCTAGCTTGGGCCTTCCTTTTCTTCTATTTCCTTGTAACTTTGTGAAGGTTAGCTTCTTACATGGGTTAATATCCTATATCCTTTTCACATGTCCTAACCATTTCAGCCTACATATTTTTGAGGTGTGTACTATGTTAGTATTTTTGTACAGTCTGTATAACTCGTTGTCGTATTTTATTCTCCATATTCTGTTAACACAGCTTGGACCATAAGTTTTCTGCAGGATAGTCCTTTCTATCAGGTCCTTGAAAATTTCAAGTACTATTTCAACTCTGCCTCTCAAGACCATTTATTGATTTATAATAATTTATCTGCTCTCTGACTTTCTTTCCTATCCCAATAAGTGTTTGTATATATGTATACACAACATTATGAAGTCACATTGGATCTTGGATAGTGAGGAAAGATAGAATTAAATAAGAAGGAGGTGGGAATATGTTTTATGTAAATATATGGTCTATCTTAGAAAGTATTAATTTTGATTTTTATCTTTTTAGGCCATTACAGCATTTTTTGTGTTGGGGTACATTCATGTGGTTTTTTCACGGACTCCAACTAATTGTTTAGAACATATAAAAGATGATTGGCCTCGTGAAGGGATTCTAAGAGTAGAAATCTTGAGAAATGGTGCTGAAGATTATAACATAGAAAAATCTTATGCAAAAGAAGAAAAGCTGAGGCAAGAGAATGTTGGAGATTTGAGTAGTGTTCTTGGAATTTTAGCAAGAGATGGGTAAGAAAACATTTTTTTATACAGATGTTATAACGTCAATTTTTAATTTTGTAAGCATTTTTGTTTAATACTGCCTAATCTTATTTTAGGGGCGCACTGTTAATTGGCCGATATCACTGGTCTCGGTTAGTATTATTGTAAATGTTGGTGTTTAGGCATAAATACAGAAGCTATTAACTAGTGGGAAGATGGAAGATAAACTTCCCATGAAGTTATGATTTGTATTAAATTATGTAAAATATTCTTAATTAAAAATATTTATATTTATATTAAATGTATGTATTAATGGTCAATTGAAGAGACTGTTTTAAATAATTAAATAATGTTTGTTTCCAAGTTTCTACAAACTTTGTCTTTCTTCAGGTGTACATTTACAATTGATATTAAATTAAAATTGTATAGTATCTTTATTTGATAACAGTACACGCCTGACAAAATCCTATCTTTACTGCTGAAAATGATCAGCATTTTTACTAATTGAATTGTCAGGTTAAATTTTTCATCTTTCCTGGTATGGTACTTTCATAGATGACGGAAAGTACAATAAAATCTCTATCAGATAGGGAAAGAAGTAGCTAATGAACAAAATTAAAGGACAGGAAAAGAAGTAGATAATAAAAATTAAGTGATGAAATAAAAATCATACGTTTCTACAATCCTTGTTTCTTTTGTCAGATAATGAAAAATTGAAAGAGTTGTTCGAACGACACATGACACAAATCAGGTGACAAATGCAAGAGCATATTGAGTTATCACCTGGTTCATGCAGTGTGTTATATCTTTTACAAATTTATTTTTTAAAGTCTTGTCAGACTATACTATTTAGTTTCACAAGTGTCGTCAATAATTACAATTTACATTTTGGTCCCCCAAACATTAAGTTGTAAATCAGACTACATATAATAATACCGTAATTTATTCATTTTGTTAAAAAAATTCTTCTGTTAGTATGTATTTATTAAATATGTTCATTTGAATTTATCGACAGTTTGAAAGATGTTAGTTTTATTTTGTAGAAGCAAAATGATTTTAATACTATCAAAAATATTCATTTTGTAAACATTGCTTAAGTCTTTAAAACTGAATTCTGAAATTAAATACTTTATTCCTTACATTATGTTGGAAAACAATAAAATGTTCATAAACTAAACTAATAGCTTCTTCATAATGTTGTTACTGTCCCTTTAAGAGAAATTAATAATATGCTTTCTGATCTGCAAGTATCCTTAATCTATCCCTCCTAACATATAGTTCATAGTACAAATTCAGAGAGTATGCCATTTTGAACTCTATCATCTTCAACCAATGGCTTGGGTGTTCTGTAGTTGGTAAACTAAATTAATGACAATGCTACTAAGTTAGAGCCTGTAATGTTTAATCCTCATCCAACAATATGTGAAGGTTTGTCCTACAATCCAAATTGGAACTTGGGTTTAACATGATATATTTTAATAATGTTTATACATTAAATTAATCTTATCAGTGGAAGGTAACTGGTAAATTGTGGTTATAATATCAATTTATGTCTGTGTAACATTTTGTGGCCTAAAACTACAAACTTGCAAATTTACGTTAGCAAATTTATGGTTACTATTGTCAACCAAAAAGATGTGTATTAATTTATTGAATATATCCATTATTAACATTCTGATTTTTTTCACCATAAAACAATGTGGACATTTTCATTAGAAAATGTGACCCTTTACTACATATATATGTGGAATGAATAATTTAAATTATGAAAGTTATTGTATTGTCACAAGGAAGCTAAGTTCAATTTTTTTTTAAAATGAAGTGTGTTATTTTATCAAAATGAGACAGGCTACTACATTTCATCTTGAACATTTGGGATTATTCTGAACTTTGTAATATTTAACACAGTTGTTTTTCCTCTTTAAAAACAAACTCAGTCAAACAGTTGGATAAGGAACATTGCCAAGTTTTGTTATGAGCTCAAGGTGTATGTTTTTTTTCTTTTACTGCTGATTTTAATCCTGAGAGAACATATACAATAAACAAAAAGACCTTTCAACAAAATAGAAACAAATTATCTTGTCAACCACCTAAATATTATAAAAATGCTAGATTTTAAATGAGAAAATTTCCTTTACTTGTTTAATGTATTATTATTAACAATAGAAAAAGTAATATTAGTGTTACTGTTAATTTAAATTTAGTAAAACCTGCAATATGAATTTAAGCTGTGAGATATGCTAGATTTGATTTCCTTTGACAATGGTTATGTATTTTAGTGTTTAATCACTATCATCAGAATACTATATAATAAAATGTATTTTAGTATTGTGTGATTATCTTAGATATTTGTGAGTACTTTGATTTAAACATATTTTGCCCTTTGTAATACAGTAATGTGTTTTTGAGTTTTGACTAGGCAAATTGCTACATTTGGTTTTCATATGAACAACAGTAATTTGTTCAATTAAATATATTTAATGACCATTAAGTTGTTTAATTAATTAATATTCTGCGAAGAACTCTTTTAATTGGTTATGTTCAATAATTCAGTGTAGTAATTCATACATTTTATTACTAGCTGTTGAATGCTTTAAATATCCTTTCCTGGAATGAATTGAAATATTAAAAATATACTTATTTGATGGTCTGGTTATTAATTTCAGCTTACGCAAATTTAGATAATTAGCTTCTTCTTACTTGTTAGGAAATGAGAATATTATTTTAATATCAAGGTAACTATATTATTATTTGTCGGTAATTTCATTTTAGGTTTGTTAACATTGAACCTTCCTCTGTCGAAGAAATTAGTAATGATGGAAATGGGATACCTGATGCAAATCTAGACAATAAAACTCTTGATGGCAAAATTGTGAGCACTGAAATGAGTGATGTTCTGCCATCAATTGAACAGGATACAAAAAAACCAGAATTTGCTAATAGTTCAGGTAAATGTTTTCAGTAATTAATTTTCAACATAGAAATTATATGCAAGAATGAATTTTCTTTTTGAACATTGTATGTATATAATTTTCATAAATAAAAGCAGTAAATTTATGTATAGCTTATGATTTTTTGCATGATAACTGTATTAGCATTGTAAGTTATTGAGAAAAGTAGTTTCAAGCCAATAAATAAAATTTTCATCTCATTGTCTTTGGGAAGATTGATTGTATGGAAAAGAAAGACAGATAGTTGGTGGCTTTGGATGTGGTTTTTTTCACCTCGTCAAAGAGCATTCACAACAATGGTGCACAGTGACAATGTCGTACCCATCAACAATGGCCACGGTGTAAAGGAGACATAATACAGATGCACAACAGTTTGTTTACTCCAAATGAATGAAAATATTCAGTTGATTCAATCTGTTTAAATTGTAAATTAGTCATTGTAATTGTATCGTGCAAATATTCACAAATAGAAAATAATTAATTTAATGTTAAATCAAAAAAAAAGTGTCACAAAATACTTGGGACTCTGAAGTGTCTGTGTCTTGTAACTGTGAACAATATGGCATATGAAAGCAAACTGTTTCTGACATTAAAAAAATCAAAGACGAACTGAGGAAATATGTGTTAATGTGAGATGTAAGTATGAATGTAAATTCCAGAAAATGAATGAAATTGGCCTGTGAAACTTATTCACTTGAAGAAGCTTTATTGAAGTGGTGCATAGAGCAACATTCTTTGGGGTTCCAGTTAGATCAGTTGAACTAAAATCTGCTGTAATTAAATTAGCAGATCACATGAATATAAATTCATTTCAAGCAAGTGATGGATGGCTCTGACTTATTTGCAAAACGGATGGAATTCTTAATAGACGAATTTATGGTGAAGCTAAGTGCACTCAAAGAAGCGATTGAACCTTTTTGACAAAAATCAGTTTAATGAATAAATAATGATATGGTATTATGGTCTCTGATATATAGGCCAAATGCTGATGAAACCAAGCAGTTCAACAAAAATGGACGTATACTGACATCTCCTGAAGACAATTAATGGAAATCGGTTGACTACTACGATGCTTGTCTTCGCAGCTCACATAGCCTTGTTGAAACTTTGCTACTCAATATTTTATTTTTGTAAACAAAGTAGCAGATTTCCCAACAGTAGAATATAGCTTGACTTTGATATTCAAATGAATGTCTTGTATCATATAACAATAACTATTTTCCAGTATTTACAAATTCCCTATTAATGGCTGTAAAGCACTAAACAATGTAGCAAATTATAATCCACTTTTTATTTTTCAAACAACCCACTATCATACATCAGGTCGGCTGCTTCTGGGAATACCCTCATATATATCCACGTAATATTCGTTTTGTAAATTTTGCAATGAATTGTTCCAAAAATTATGATTTGTGAAAGGAAGGGTATTTTTCTTCATTGTTGATAAATTTTGTGTTGTAGGGGGTGGAATTCTTGTTTCGTCTACAGTTTGGGATGGAAAATCTCAAGATAAGCAAGAAGTAAGTAGTGTAAATTCCTTTAATTCAATTACTATGTCATAATATGAACTTATATTGATTTATATTCGTTTAAAGTAATTCTGTACAACTTTTAAACAAATGGCAAGAAGATACTTTGATCAGAATATATTTTTACAACTTTGCTAAAACATTGAAATAAAAATGTTTCATTGTATTCTGTAAGTTTAAATTTGGCTGAGAATTGATAGCTGAGGTTTTATTTGCTGCTTTTTTGTTCTATAATTTAGCAACTACTTGTAATGAAAGCTGAAATGAAATTTTAGTAATTTGATTTATGATGCTATCTTAGTTTTTTGTATGTGTTATTATTTTAATTTCAGCTTGATGAAGCTTCCTGTATACTTTAATAACTATAGATAAAATAATTATTGACATATATTTTGTTGTCCAAAATTTGGTTGTATGTTCTTTGAAAATTAGAAAAATGTGTCACAACAACATAATTTGTAACCACATTAGAACATCTATTTCTTTGAAATGCTTCTTTTATTGAACTCATTATTCATCTCATTCAATGTAAGGTTGAAATTTTTGTTCACTAATTAGTTTTGTGTCCAAATTACATTTTTAGTGCCAAGAGCACATTTATAACCAATTTTTATAACCACTTTTCGTTTTTTTTTCAGGTTCCTATGAAAAGTGAAACAGTTGGACAAGAATCTCCAGCTACAGAAGACGTAAGTTTTATTGGAAAATTCAAATTTACAAATTTGTGACACATAAATGAATTGTCATATTAATATATTTATGTATGTATATGGTATATAAGTAACCATTTTGTATGTAGTAATGTGATTTGTGTATAAACATTTCATTTCGAAGTAATTATTTATCATCAAGGCATTAAATTGTTTTTGCTGTGATCAATCTTGTTTACTTCATTTTTTATTATTATTGATAATTCTTTTGTTTGTAGTATGCTATAAGTGGAAATGAAACAATTCGAAGCGAGGGAGAAATGTCTATTTCAAGCAACATGATCATCACACCTTTAAAAGATCCTGTCTCTGATGTTGAAAAATTAGTTAGAGCAGGTATGTTAATATTTTATTAAACAAATTAAATAAAGTAATTCAGCCAGAGGTGAATTATTTTTGAAAACGAAAGTTTTTTTTGACTTATAAAAAGCAACTACATTTAGGTGCATTTTTGGGATAATTTTTAATGATTGTAAACAAGTGTTGCACATCTTAAAAATAATCCGTAGACTATCTTTCATCAATACGAAGGTCCCTATAAAAGTTTTGAGACTATCTTTTTTGTGTTTTATTTTCATATAATTTACAAGTGGTCCAAATTACCTTATTTTTCTTACTTCTGAAATGACTGTTATTGCTCAGGTACACCCTAATTTTTGCCAGCCAAATGTTTTTGGGGTGCTTCCAAATTAGCAGCCAAGGTCAAGGCTTTAAGCAATCTTCAAGCGCCACAACAATTGTGTTAAAATATATATTCACCCTGTAATTACAATCTAAATTCTTATGATTATATTCTGTTCTTCAGTATTAAACTATACTTGAAATAAGTTTGGTTCCTGTGTCAAATAAGCTTTTCACTTTTACAAAAATAAAATTGCTGTACTCAAGAAAGTGAGTGGAACAATTGTTTTCAGTGATGTAAAAATGCACATAAGGTGTCATCATAACAACAAAATACATTTCAATAAATTATTTTGTTTCAAACTTTTTCTGAATCACAAAAGTTTAATATAATATATACATTTCATTTTAGTTTTGGTTTCTGTAAAAATTGCAGCTAACAGTTTTATATTTTTAAAGATTATTTTTAAATGGGTTAATTGATTATTAAATTTTGCCTTTCAGTTTTTCCTGAAGATGAATACATTGTTGAGTACTCCTTGGAATATGGATTTCTTCGTCTTTCACCTGCTACGAGGCAGAGGTTAAATATTCCTGTGAAAATAGTAACTTTAGATCCAAATAAGGATACTTGCTTCGGAGATGCCTTCAGTCGATTCATTTTAGATGAATTATTAGGATACGATGATTTGCTCATGGCCAGTATAAAAACTTTGGCTGAACAGGAAGACAACAAAGGCTATCTGAGGTAATAATGCTATTTTGATATTCCTGTTTTATTATTTTAATTTCTATTATATAATTTAGTTTGCATATAAATAGTAAATAATTGAGGAGTTTATTAATTTTTCTCCCATCTTTTTCAAGGAATGTTGTTACTGGTGAACATTACCGTTTTGTTAGTATGTGGATGGCCCGAACATCATATCTTGCTGCCTTCTTTATAATGCTGGTTTTTGTAAGTATAACTTATTTTAATTAGATCTATGATTAGTTTTAACTTAGTGTTAATAAATTATTCTGATTTAATATACTGATACATATACTGTAAATTTTTACCATGACAGCTTGTAAATATGTTGTTTGAGTCCTTATAACATTAATGTAATTATAATAATTGTTAAGGTCAGAGGATTAAATACCCACAGAAAAAAATTGTCTTTTTCTGTTCCATATTTTAGATTAATTTGTCATCCAATGTAATTGATGAATATATATATTATTAGTTTGCAATTTGCTGAAAATGGTATTGACAAATTTGTTAAAGGTGTTATCATGTATTGTCTATTATAGATGAAATAATAATAGGAATATAGTATAATTGTGTGTTTGGACACAAATGAGCAACTTTGACTATTTATTTCAAAATTCTTTTTTTGTTCATTAATACGGGTTTTTAGCAACCTCTTTGTTTGACATATATGCAGCGTTGCAATTAGTACAATTAATTGGAAAACTACATTGGTTTTCTAGAATATTAATTTTGTCTTTAATATTATTAACTAAATTTATATTTTTAAATTTAAATATGATAACGTCATAATTATCAAAAAAGATCCATCAATTTATTTTGAATATTAGACAGAAAATGTTAAAGTTATGAAAATAATATTTTTTATTACTAGAATTTATAACGGGGACAGATTAATTTTGGTCTTAATATTAACCAATCCGATCCTGATGTATTTGTAAATAAAATATGCAGTATAAGAATTATCCTGGAGATGTCCTATAACAAGGACGAAACGTCGGCATATTTAATTTTTGCTAATAAATTCTATTCTGTGTCTACTCTGTTTATTACAGATTTTTAATAGCAACAAAATAGGAAAGTAATTGAATAAAGTAATTTATATCTTGATGGATCAGTACGAGAGGTGGAAAGATAGCCTGAAAAACTATTTCAGATTTTTTTTTTGAAATGTACACTCATAGTTAAGAATTGATTAAAGCTACATATTCTAAATGATATTTAGTTATTTCTCTTTAGGGGAAAATTATTTTAGTGAAACAAAGAATCGTTTAACTATTTTAATTATTTGTTGTTGAATGATTATTATTTATTTTTCAAATTTAATGCCTCTTTAAAAATGAAAAAAATTACGTCTGATTGAAAGTAATGAATAAGAAATATAGCCAATACAGACGAAAAGGGTAATGTAAATACCACACAAGAAGAGCCTAGAGCAACACAACTGCACAGGTCTGTTGACAACACTCAAAAGCAGTGCAGTTGTGTTTCTCTAGGCTCTTCTTAGCACCTGACGAAAGAAACGTATGGTATTTACCTTACCCTTTTTTATCTGTATTGGCTATCTTTCTTATTCATTAATTCCTCATTGTTTTTCTTAAGGGGAAAAACCTTTTGTATGTTTTTTCTTTAAGTTGTAAAATTAGCTTGTTAAAACTATTACCGAATTCTCGTTCGCGGGTTTAATTATAGGCCTATTCACATTGGTCTAATTCGTATCTTTCCTTCGCTTTCACTTATTTAACGTCTGCAATTGTTACTAATAAAAATTTTATTTTTTAAAACACTTATTTGAATACTGCTTCGAGTAAATTTCTTAGAAGTCGTTCAATTTGCCTGTTTCTCTGCTTTCTTCATAACTACCACTCTGTTGATCCACAAATAACAGAAATCACGTAAAGGAACAGATTTGTTTGCGACACGTAACTGCTCAGACTAGTTCTGATGATCTCTCGAGTATAAATAGAATAAAAAGCGAGTCCCGTTAAAGGGGGGGCTGAAGACAGGGTGAGGGTCACGTTAGAATCAACGCTTATTCATCTTGCTCGTATGATGCGAGTTGATGACCTAATTAAGCACGCCACAGTACACCCGCTGCGGACGACGGTATCAATTACACTCGACTGGCACAATATATCAAAATTATGATTATAGGCGGAGAAGCGCTCAGTCACGGTAATCACGCGCCACCCGAGAGCTCCATTGACGCTCGCCAAATGATCATTTCCTAATTGCGGGACTCTAGCGAAATGTAAGGTCGCTGCGCCATGATAAATCACGTGTAATTGGGACCCGAAGAGAGTCCACACAGACTGTAAATAAATACCGGGTGAATACTTTAATAATTACGCTAGAAAATTACCAACTCCGGGGTGTGAGGGTTCGTTTACACAGTCAAGATGGAGGACGTACAGCAAACAACGTGTTTTTATAAAATGAAAAAATTTACGTCTGATTGAAAGTAATGAATAAGAAAGATGATTGAAAGTAATAAATAAGAAAGACAGCCAATACAGACAAAAAATGTAATATAAATACCACACAACGTTTCTGGGATCCTTGTTCCTTTCGTCAGGTGCTAAGAAGAGCCTATAGAAACACAACTGCACAGGTAGACACTTCTTAACACCTGATGAAAGGGACAAGGATCCCAGAAACGTTGTGTGGTATTTATATTACCTTTTTTGTCTGTATAGGCCATCTTTCTTTTTCATTAATGTGTTTTTATGCATTATAACTTCGCAACTATGACATGAAATCAATCATAGTTTTTTTTCGAGTTTTCTGTTTTCAAATCTGAGGCAGCTTGCCACTATTTGTGTGAACTTGATGAAGTAGCACATTACGTTCTCATGACATAGGTGCATCATCATATCTAAATATAATTAATTTGGAGAAGAAGGAGATTAAACTTTTCATTTGACTATATTCATGAAGTTTTCTACAAAATTTAGTAATTGGATAAAGTAGCCAAATAACAAACAAAATGAAGTGATCATATAAATACCACACAATGTATCTGTTATCCTTGTTCCTTTCGTCAGGTGATTAAAAACGCAAGAGCGGCGAGTACAATACAACCGTACAATCCAAAAGCTGACATTTTTTAATTTCACTACTTATTTACTTTCATTATTTAGATTATAAATTATTATTCTCCCTTCGTCTGATTAGACGAAGGGAGAATAATAATTTATGTTCTAAATAATGAATGTAAATAGGTATTGAATTTAAAAAATGTCAGCTTTTGGATTGTGTGGTTGTATTGTACTCACTGCTCTTGCATTTTTAATTTCCTTTTTATTAAAAAATAAATTTATACATGTTACTCTATTATGCTGAAGTATTGGCATACTGCTTACCTAATTAGAGAATGGAAAACCTATAAAATTCTGTAAATAATGGTTGTATTGACTGACTAATTTAGCTGTGTTCATACATTAATAATTGATTTGTGGAAAAATTGGAGGAGGGGGGGGGGGGAGAAACAATTCCCAGTTGGAATTAAATTGCACAAAAATGACTTCATATGTGTATAATGCTGTGCTGTGTGATGGGACTGAAATATTAAAATATTCTGAGAGTGCCTAAAATGAATGAAAATGAAAGAATCTCTTTCTTACACCTTTTTGCTGAATTAAAAGATTTTTGCTGTTTGACACATATTTTATGTTTAATTTCAATGAATGCTTCTTAATATAACAATTTCATCAGCAGCCTATTTTGGATTACTTTCACTTTCATTCTCACATTTTTTTTAAACAATGAAGTACATGTATTACCATTACAAAATTTATGTGTATGTAAAATGGTAGGGGTGGTGATATCTAAATTTTGATAGTATTAAAGATTAGTATAATTAAAAAAGATGAAATAATTTATTGACCATTGTTTTCTTTTACAGACTGTATCTATTTCCATGCTTCTGCGCTATTCACACCATCAGATATTTGTATTCATAGGTGAGAAAATAATTTTAATACTACTAAAATATAAATTATTACATTCTAAGTGTTAAGCTTGATGTATTATTGCACAGAAACTTTATTTCTTCTGAAGAACATGTAACTACTGTTATTTTAAGTATTAAATATCCTTCTTTCAGAAAATTAAACTTGAATTTCCTGTTTCATGTATGCATGTTAAATAAACATTTAACTTCATAAAATGTAATAAAATAATGCAATTATTTCTTGTAGATATTGTAGTGAATATATTTATTAATTCGCAATATATGCTTTAAAATGTGACTAATATACATAATAGGAATATAAATCCCTACTCGTCTTATTCTACTATGGAAGTAAATTTATATATACTCGTTTGGATAGGAATGAGGGACAGAGAGCAGCTGAATTACCTTAAATTGAATATTTCTTTAGCCAGGAATAAATATGCCCAATTTTTGAGGGTCTGAATCCCTTCCTCTGGACAGTAGGTCTGAACAGCCGCACATAATTTCTATACCTAAAAGCAACTAAGGAAGATATGACATTGTCAAATTAATTAACTCACCTGGACAGGAAAGGGGGATAGTGAGCAGCTGACTTACCTTCAGTTGTCGTCACCAAGCTAGGTAATAATGAACATGCTGTTCTGTTCTGTCCGGGGGCTTAGGCCCTTGAAAATTAGACATGTTCATTACTACCTAACCCGGTAGTTTCAACTATGGTATATCAGCCACTCTCTATCTATATTTTCTGTCTAGATGTGTTATATATACAAATTTATAAATTTATCTCTAAAATTGAATTAATGTTTTTATAATAAATACTTCGAGATAATCTTTGAGATAACAAATGATCAGAAATCAACAATGAATTGTCTATATTGTACAAAGTGCTGTGTTTCATATTACCGTTTACATGGAATAGTTTGTGTGCTTTGTTTCTGACAGTTCTTATTAACTAAAGTTGTCATGTAAAACTTTGAGGTGTAATGAAGTTCTGTGAGTAATACAGACTCTGGTATAGTTCTGTATGTATTAGAGATACACAAAAGAGAATTCACGTAAATATGTGTATATAGAATTCTTCCTCTTGCTGATCGGTAATCATTCTCACGACGTTCGTCTAATCTTGTATGTCATATGATATAATGTAATTTATTTTTGGTGTCACATTCTGCACATACATCTAAATCATTAAGGAATGTAGGTTTTCCCGGTGTACCTGCTGGATAAAGTTTTCTCGGGATTCCAACCAGGTAGTGTCGTTTAAATCTTCTTCAGGTGAAAAAGATGGCGGTGCAAGCCTTCGAAATTTTGTTGAAATTAAACGATGCTACCCGGTTGGAATCCTGAGAAAACTTTATCCATCATAACCATAAAATCATGTTTGCCAAGCGAAGTGTCGTGTTCATGCTTGACGTGTGTCCTGCACTATACCAAATTCTGCAAACTCAAAAGCTCTAATTATTTTGATTTTTATATTGTCACTTCTGCTTATTATTAATTAAAATCTATTAAGGGTGTTGTATAACCCAGTTCCACACAACCATTGATCCGGGAATTTCTACTACTTACCATATTTATTTAGTTATCTTTCTGTTACTCTTTTCGTGAATTGTGAAAATGAATATAGGAGTTTTAAACATTATTCTGTAGATTTTTTCTTCTATTTTAACTCACTCTCATTCTATTCAACTTCATTTTTACCCAAAATTAAAGGCGAGAATCCCACTTTAGCTAACTGATACGATACATCTTAGTACTAATCATTAATCCTCCTGTATATGAGAGCTGCAAAAGGGAGCTGTTAGTTTAAACAGCTTTGGAATGAATTTGAATATTAACTCTGTGCCCACGATTTTAAATTCAAGTTTTATTATTCCGAATATTTCTGATAGAATGCATAAAATCAATCATGTCATTAGTTGCCCAATAATCTCTTTCTCTCGTCTTTTTCCCTCCTCTCCCTGATATATACTTTCTGTTGTCTTCGCTTCCTATAATTTCGTTCAACAATTTGATTGTTGAATTTTATTTCTGCAAAAAATGCTTCTAGTCTTATTTGTTAAATTATCTGTTATGAAGACGTCATGTGTTGGTATGGGTAATTTTAGTAATATGCCTTTACTCTCTTTTGTGGGTTTTCTGATACTTCACATATACCATGGATGTTACTATACTTTCAAACGCTTATTCCTTGTACCAAAATTGTTCCACCTGCATTATCAACGTTTCGTGAAGATTAAACGTGTGGGCTTGTGTGGGAGGGATGTGTTTGAGCGGGGCGTCTTAAATAATCCATGAGCTGTCAAGTTGAAATCTTTTTCGTTGGTTCGGAAGACCCGGTTCGGTTCCAAGGCGCGGAAAGTAATTTGTAAGAGAGGCAAGCTGTAAGACTACTCCTCACGGCGACCGTGTTTGGCGGCGCGGTTTCGTTTTCGCAATTTCCTGCTTTGCGTCTGTGATGGATTGCGGCAGGAAACCCAACTCGCCTAGGTACACACACCTCGCTCGAGTTTCCCGTGTCGCATCTTAATTAAATTCACTTTGCGAAAGGAGGGACGTTCTGCCAGCCGCCCTCCACTTTTGCAATATGCAGAAATGCCACGAATGAGAATCTCTTGGGCGCTGCTAATCTACACTCCCACGCAGGACTCGGAAATTGAGGCCGTAATGTTTTTTAACTTACGCTGATTTGCCCAATCAGAATGATATTTGTATTCTGGTCACTTATTTCTTGCTTTAATTTTAAATAACAACGTGAAGCTCAAAATATATAAAACCATTATAAGACCGGTTGTGACTTACGGATGCGAGACATGGACCATCACAAGTACGGATGAAAAGATGTCGGGTACTTCTGAGCGACGGATCTTGAGAAGGATATACGGCCCTAAAAAGAATAATGATTGTAGCTACAGAATTCTAATGAACCATGAGCTGGACAATCTGATTAATCAAGGTACGTGAAGAGTAGAAGAATTGCAATGGTTTGGACATGTGATGAGGATGGGTGAGGACAGAACACCCTAAGAAAATTTTGTTGTGGAAACCGGAGGGTCGAAGAATAAGATGGATAGAATACGATGGATAGACAGAGTTGAGGAGGAAGATATGAGGACGATGGGAGTACGAGGATGGAGACGACTGGCGAATGATAGAAGAGAATGGAATAATATTGTTGAGAAGAACATCCAGGGTTGTAAAGCCAATAATTTTTTTAAAAAAATTCTTGCTTTGGGAAAGCTCAAACTTGAACCATCGATATCGAATATAAGTTATTTCCTATCATTTTTCTACGCTCTTTCAGACTGTATACCCTTCTACCTTATTCTACGTCGCATTAATGCCCTTCCTAGCTACCAAACAACCGCCCTGCTTCTATTCCGATAGGAATAGCGGACAACTCTTACCGTATGCACAAGGTCTGAGACCCCGGAAAATACACTGGTGGAAACTCCTCTTTTAATAGCATAGGAAGGGATTTGAAAGGGGGGATGCGGAAGGGTAGAGGAAGGTAGCCAATGTTTAACGAGGGACCCCGGGCTATAGTTTAAGGATCCTAGCCGGCATTCGCCTAAAAGTAATGTTGGACAAACCCTAGAAAACCTGCATTTTTTTTAGGGCAACAGGCTACATGAGGGTAATCCACTTTGGGCAACTCCCCTTTAATAGCATAGGAAGGGATTTGAAAGGGGGGATGCGGAAGGGTAGAGGAAGGTAGCCAAGGGTTACTAGGGCCCCCGGGCTATTTCTTAAGGATCCTACCCGGCATTCGCCTAAAGAAATGCAGGGAAAACCCTAGAAAAAACTGCATCAGGTAGGTCGGGCATTGGGTACTTGTTCCACGCCCTTCCGATAGCGGGAGAGGAGTTTGCTGTGGGGACGCAGCATTCCCTTCTCCGTTCCTCGACCAGTTTAGGAGGCAGCTGGCCGACTATTCCAATGGGAATAGCGGACAACTCTTACCGTATGCCCAAGGTCAGTGACCCCGGAACATACACCTCTCAAAACAGGCCGAGGTGCCTCGGCTTGTGGGAACCTTAGTTCAAAAACGGAGAGGAAAAGGCATCCCCAAAGGTAGCCCCTTCGTTTCTCTCCTACAAGGTTCTGCCTGCAAGAGAACAGGTTACCTGCGAGAGAATCCTCTCGCAGGCTTTATCTCTTCTTTTGACATCCTCGCCGTGTCTTTCAACGCACACAAATTTATGTATTAATGTATGTAAAAGGATTTGAGAGTGTAAGTGAAAGTAACATTAGTAAATTCCAAAGGATGTAAAAACATTTTTATGCCAGTAGAATTAATAACTCGCTGATTTAACAGAAGCTAAAAACCGAGAATTGTTAACCTGATATTAGAAGTGATGTAAATGAATGTATTATTTTCATTACCACTGTACATTGTACATATATATACTCGCTCCGTTTGGCGCCATTATTGATTTTAGATTTCTGTCCCACCGATGTCACTTGCTAAGTACAGCAGCAGACGTGTTGCAGGAGGTTTAGGTAGGAGCAGCCTCTTCGAAGGGTTCCTTATGTGCGGCCGTGGCAGAAATCCCATCTCCAGATCTTAGGGATGCCTATGAATATTTCATAGGGGCGTGGAATAGCAGACGCGAAAACGTGGGTCTTCTATATGTATCATTTTCTTTCTTATTCGTCCAGGGGAGCATTTGAAGAGCGGCTACGTTGACCAATTTCGAATCAACGTCGCCTTTAAAATCATTAATACTGACTGACAATCAAGGTCTAGAGAAAACTAGAGAAAAGCGGTCTGAATGCCACACCCGAAAAACGTAATTAAAAAAGAACGAAATTTGGCAGCATCATTTCAAAATATGAAGTTGTGCGTGTATAATTTACTGCATCCCGACGGCAGTGTTGCCAACAAAATATATATAATTAATAATACAGTCAATGTGAAATTATCCTGAAATTTAAAACAACCCACATGTGGTTTTTAAGATCTAGCTTTTTAAATTACTCAAAATAATAACTGCACATATTTAGGTGTTATAAAATAATAAATAAAAAAATAATCCATAAATATAAACATTCCTACAGCTGGATGATCCTCCTCAAACAGTGTTGCAGATAATCTGTTCCAAAGATCTGTTTAAAAAATGAGAAATTTAACCTACATCAGGATTTTAAGATCTAGGTTTTAAGTTAATTATAGAGTTTTCTAGCTTATTAATGTCTTTCGATGCTTTGTTTCCGTGAATGGAAGCGCGTGAGAGCATTCTCTCGCAGGTGAACGTTCCCAGCAGCGCTCTGGAGTAGGCTACCTTTGGGGATGCCTTCTCCTCTCTCCGTTTTTGAACTAAGGTTCCCACAAGCCGAGGCACCTTGTCCTGTTTTGAGAGGTGTATGTTTCGGGGTCACAGACCTTGGGCATACGGTAAGAGTTGTTCGCTGTTCCCATTGGAACAGTCGGCCAGCTGCCTCCTAAACTGGTCGAGGCACGGAGAAGGGAATGCTGCGTCCCCACAGCAAACTCCTCTCCCGCTATCGGAAGGGCGTGGGACAAGTGCCCAATGCCCGCCCTACCTGATGCAGGTTTTTCTAGGGTTTTCCCTGCATTACTTTTAGGCGAATGCCGGGTAGGATCCTTAAACTATAGCCCGGGGGCCCTAGTTAACCCTTGGCTACCTTCCTCTACCCTTCCGCATCCGCCTTTCAGATCCCTTCCTATGCTATTAAAGGGGTGTTGCTACCATGTGGATTACCCTCATGTAGCCTGTGACCCTATAAAAAGGGGATGCCTTCTCCTCTCTCCGTTTTTGAACTAAGGTTCCCACATGCCGATTGTCTTTCTGAATAGGTGCTACGCTTCGCAATGCGCAGCCAATCAGAGTCAGTAAGCGGATAGAGCTCGACCGTGTCGTGTATGTGTTTGTACTTCCGCGGTTCGTGGCGAATCCGCACAGGGTTCCACTCCCTCAATGTGTGGTGCCACCCGCCATCGTTCGTGACTACTGCTATAGTGCAGATTGTTCGTTGATTACGGAAATGGTACCGATAATTTTCTATGTAATTTTCTCACGTTCACGAATTATTTCTTTGAAACGATCTTTCAAATTTTAATTCCCCGTCCACTTATAACAAACTACATCCACAGCCTAAGCAGTAACTTTTTCAAAAATATAGTGAAGTGTAAAAGTGCAAAGAAATTAAATCTAAGACAAAAAAAATCCATAAAAGACTCAAACGAAGTCTTCTACAAGACTTACACAAATAATTGTCAACCTGTAAATACCTGAACCCAATGTAATCAGCCAGAGGTGTGAAATATACTCACATAACCCTCTCTCTCCAAATAATCTTAGCCATATGAGTTCTTATTATATCATAGCGGTGAATTGCATTTTACTTGCAGAACCCGCTAAATAAAGTTTTAAAAAAAAGATATAAGGAAAAACGTTGCTAGTCTGTGCCTGTTGTTACCTTTTAAACATGTTCCCTGCTCCTGAAAACATTCTATAAATAAAAGGGAAAATGGCTCACCGTAACCCTCAAAGCTAACCCTCAGAAAAAAAGAATTGACGATGTTGTTGGATTAAGTGAACCTTTTACTTAGTACGAAAGATAGCCAATTCAGACAAAATAGTGATAATATAAATACCACACAACGTATCTGTGATCCTTGTCCCCTTTAGGTGCGAAGAAGAGCCTAGAGCGACACAACTGCACTCGTCAGTTGACATGGCTCTTCTTCGCACATCACTTTTTTTTGTTGCCTGAATTGGCTTTATTTCGTATTAATTATTTTCAATCACACGAAGTATTTTTTTTTTTCATTTTTAAACCTTTAACTTTTTTTTTTTGCAGTGGAACTGCTGCAGATGCTGGAGAACAACGCAACTATTACGTTTCCTGCAGCACCTCTGCTCACAGTTATCCTGGCATTAGTTGGTAAGTTATCAGATTGAATTATTTGGAACGATTTCAATTGTATTATCGGTGTGAGACCTGAATTCAACAGGCCACATTTAGGCGGTTTATTTTTACAGTTATTGTCATTCTTTAAATTTTATCTCCGAAAAGTAGTCCCGAACTATTATGATTAAACCTCGTATCAAAAATATGAAAATTTAAGTTTTTTTTTCGCCCATGTAATTATTATTATTTTTGTTAAATTTGAACAATAATCAATTGAATTAGAATAAGCGCGTTCCTTGTACTTATTTTGACGCTCACGGATTCTTTATTTAACTTATTAAGGTATAAGAAGCAGACTTCGCCAGTTCGCTCCTTGGAAATTGCTACTTAAGCCTCTTGTGAGAAAAGCTGCTCATATTCTCTGTCCAGAAGCAATTAAAAACACTGTTTTGTAAAATTGGCTTCTTAGAATAATGTCAGTTGAAAGTTCTGTCAGAGAACTTTAAACCCCAAGAAATAATCATCATAGTGATTGATTTTCGTTAGGTGAAAGTTCTGTCAGATAAACTTTAAACCCCACGGAATAATCATCATAGTGATTAATTTCCTGAAAGTTCTGTCAGATAACTTGAACCCCAAGAAATAATCATCATAATGATTAATTTCTGTTCGTTGAAAGTTCTGTCAGAAATAATCATCATAGTGATTGATTTCCGTTAGGTGAAAGTTCTGTCAGAGAAGTTTAAACCCCACGGAATAATCATCATAGTGATTAATTTCTTGAAAGTTCTGTCAGATAACTTGAAACCCCAAGAAATAATCATCATAGTGGTTAATTTCTGTCAGCTGAAAGTTCAATCAGAGAACTTTAAACCCCAAAAATAATCATCATAGTGATTAATTTCCGTTAGTTGAAAGTTCAGTCAGAGAACTTTAAACCCCAAGAAATAATCATCATAGTGATTAATTTCCGTTAGTTGAAAGTTCTGTCAGATAACTTAAACCCCAAGAAATAATCATCATAGTGATTGATTTCCGTTAGGTGAAAGTTCTGTCAGAGAAGTTTAAACCCCACGGAATAATCATCATAGTGATTAATTTCTTGAAAGTTCTGTCAGATAACTTGAAACCCCAAGAAATAATCATCATAGTGATTAATTACCCTTAGGTGAAAGTTCTGTCAGAGAACTTTAAACCCCAAGAAATAATCATCATAGTGGTTAATTTCTGTCAGCTGAAAGTTCAATCAGAGAACTTTAAACCCCAAAAATAATCATCACAGTGATTAATTTCCGTTAGTTGAAAGTTCTGTCAGAGAACTTTAAAACACAAGAAATAATCATCACAGTGATTAATTTCTTGAAAGTTCTGTCAGAGAACTTTAAACCCCAAGAAATAATCATCACCGTGATTAATTTCCGTTGGTTGAAAGTTCTGTCAGAGAACTTTAAACCTCAAGAAATAATCATCATAGTGATTAATTTCCGTTAGTTGAAAGCTCAGTCAGAGAACTTTAAACCCCAAGAAATAATCATCACAGTGATTAAATTCCGTTAGTTGAAAGTTCTGTCAGAGAACTTTAAACCCCAAGAAATAATCATCATAGTGATTAATTTCCGTCAGTTGAAAGTTCTGTCAGAGAATAAATAATTATCATAGTGATTTCCGTTAGTGACCTATTATTTTCTAAATTATTTTCCGAGAACAAAATCTTCAAGTAGTAATTTGTGAATAGTTTAAAAATCATATGATTATTCCAAAAAAATTGTTTTCGGTTCTGATACTCAGTTTTAACACGTCGAAGAATCATCCTGTAGCTTTTTCGTTGTATGCTGCGAATTAGAGACTTAGTAATTCCATATAATTACTCGATCAAATCACAACGATCTATTTAAATATCGAGTTGTTAAAACGGATATTTAATTATGTTTCTACTTTTCCAACACAATGCTTGTAGTGTAAGGACGACTGACTACACCACGTGGCTCCACACGTTACCATCATCAAAAGAATTAATTTTTGCAGACTGTCATAAAATTATCGTATTATAGTGGTAATTAAATGTCATATGTAGCTGCTTACGAATTGAGTCTAGTAAAACAACAGATTACCGTTTATCTGAATGTTGCCTAATGCCTGCATTGTGAATTTCTGGAGCCAGGCAAGTTGCTTGAAACCGCAGTTCTTGTTCTGGGAGATGCAATCCGCGGCTAAATGTTGCACGCTGTAGGAAACACAATCCGACATCTTGTGGAAGGCAGACGTTGGTCTCCCAGATTAAAGCCCGTGAAATATTCACAAGCCGAGAGCTGAACAGACAGAACCACAGTCGCTGCACGATGACGTCTGGGAGAATTCACTGGGTGCGAAACTTATTGAAACATCAACAGAGAAACTGAGGCTTCCGCCCCCCCCCCCAATCCCCCCACCGCAACCCTTCCACCTTAGTGGAAAAACTGAATGCTGTTTCTTCTTACAAGTCTTGTATAATTGATCTTTATTTTTGTGATGTTCAATTATTTATCATTTAATTAACTGGGAATTTCAAAAGTTAATTGAACAAAAATATAAATAATGAATAAGAAAGGTAGCAAATTCAGACAAAAAAGGTAGTGATAATATAAATACCACACAATGTTTTTTCTGGGATCCTTTCTCTCAGGTGTGAAAGAAGAGCCTGGAGCGACACAACTGCACTCGTCAGCCTTTTGAGGTTTTTTTTTCAACTGACAAGTGCAGTTGTGTCGCTCCAGGCTCTTCTTTCACACCTGAGAGAAAGGATCCCAGAAAAAACGTTGTGTGGTATTTATATTATCACTTCTTTTTTTTGTCTGAATTTCTTATTCATTATTTTTCAATCAGACTTTGTCGTGTATGTGTTTGTACTTCCGCGCTTCGTGGGCCTCTGGGTTCGCACTCCCTCAATTTTTTTGGTGCATCCCGCCATCGTTCGTGACTACTGCTATAGTGAGTGCAGATTGTTCGTTGATTACGGAAATGGTACCGAGAATTTGACTATGTAATTTGTCCGTATTCACGAATCGTTTCTCGAAACGGTCGTTCAAATTTTAATTCCCTCCGTGAATACTATAATTATTAGATTTATTTACTTTTATATCTAACGTATTCTATTCTTAAACTTGTGCATTCATCGTTTGTCTCGATATTTTATCAGACGGCTTTAAAAATTCCTTCCAAGGCTTCTATTCTTAAACTTGTGCATTCACCGTTTGTCTCGACATTTTATCAGACGGCTTTAAAAATTCCTTCCAGGGCTTTTTTTAAAAAATGGTTTTCATCGTCAAAGTTTGCCTAACAATTTAATTTTCCAATATTCTACTGTAGCATCACATTTTTGAAGGGGTTCTTCTAATCTCTTTTCGCCAGGTTTCACTTCGATATAATTATATATATATATATATATATATATATATACATATATATATATATATATATATATATATATATATATACATATATATATATATCTGCGTGTTAAAACTGAGTATCAGACCCCGAAAACTATTTTTTGGAATAATATAATGATTTTCAAACTTTGCACAAATTTCTACCTGAAAATTTTGTTCTCGGCAAATAATTTAGAAAATAATAGGTCACTATAATTATTTCTTGGGTTTAAAGTTCTCTGACAGAAATTTCAAATAACGGAAATTAATTACTATGATGATTATTTCTTGGGTTTCTCAGACAGAACTTTCAACTAACGGAAATTAATCACTATGATGATTATTTCTTGGGTTTCAAGTTGTGTGATAGAACTTTCAACTGACGGAAATTAATCACTATGATGATTATTTCTTGGGTTTCAAGTTCTCAGACAGAACTTTCAACTGATGAAAATTAATGACTATGATGATTATTTCTTGGGTTTCAAGTTCTCAGACAGAACTTTCAACTGACTGAAATTAGTCACTACGATGATTATTTCTTAGTTTGCCTAACAATTTAATTTCCAATATTCTACTGTAGCATTACATTTTTGAAGGGCTTCTGTTCACTTTTCGCCAAGTTTCACTTCGATATAATTATATATATATCGGCGTGTTAAAACTTGAGTATCAGACCTCGAAAACTATTTATTGGAATAATCAAAAGATTTTCAAACTTTGCACAAATCAAGATTTTGTTCTCGGCAAATAATTTAGAAAATAATAGGTCACTAATGGAAATTAATCACTATGATGATTTTTTCGTGGGTTTAAATTTCTAGGTACATTCGTACAACTTATAAAACTTTGTTAGAATTTCTCATTAAGCGCTGACAAATAAAATTAATTATTTTTTAAAATTGTTTTTCTATCGATGTCTCTCGGTTCGCTTTTATTAAGTTTCGCAGTCCTCCATTTTTAGCCCTTCGAAGAACGTAACCATAGAATAAAGGAGCGCAGTTAAATCATATCATTGTGGATCAGTCATAAAGTTGAACTATGAAACAGCTTCTAAGCAACCAGAAATTAATTCGTAGAGAGTGGGATGGCTTTCTGCTGGTTTCCAGGAATAGCAACCTCGGGACTATTCGTGCTCACGACTTCATTTAGAAACATGTCATTCCCACGTTTTGTACAAATTCAAAGGATTCTACGAGTTGAAAGATGAACCTCCTGAAGCGAAATCAAGTGCTCATTTAATTGCTTCGTAACGAGCGAATTCTGCAAATATATATATTTTTAGTAAAATTACGTGAATTGGTTTCCAGGTACAGTATTCGATTCAGAGTTTACTTAGAAGAAGATAAACTTACCGGAAATCACGTTCCTGTGGTTTATCTCGTGATCGTAGAAACTATGCGAAATAATTTTGGTCTTCCAGAGTTTCATCCTTTGTAACTGCTGGAGTTGTTAAAACACATGACGGGTCATTTCGCGAGGGAGGAGGAAAACGTTTTATCTAATCTGCTGCTGCTGCTGCAAGACCACAAAACTGTCTTGGGGTTTTCCTGGTGATGCTTTTCGTTAGAACTCTGTTTAGACAAAGATGAATGCTTAACACAAAGGGCAGCTGTCGGGTCCGTACTGAAACCATAGATATACGAGTCTCACTTCACATGATATATATTTCGTTGTCGATCTTTCGGGAAGCCAATTTCCTAGAAATTAATTACTTTGACGGTACCACGATTCGCGACGCATTAAATGAAACTGTTTGAATTTGCTCTAGAAATTTTTTAGGTCCTCCCTCCCTCGGCCCCCTTTACTAATTGAAACAGTCGAGTTGTACAGTGTTTAGGAAGCACCTCGCACGCCTGCCGCAATCAATGCGTTATAGTGTCAGAAACACCGTGCCAGTATTTCGCCACAAAGAAGTTAATTAACGGTAAAGCAGATGTTAATTAGCAATAGTGGGCCAATTTCAGTGTCTGACGTCAAAGGCAAGTCTGTTGTGTCTCAGGTGTATTGCCCGTACTACAGGATTTCATCTATAACAATACTTGGGGGGGTTGCGATATGTATTTCAATTTCTAATTAGATGCAGTGTTTTAAAATAAGTTTTCTGTGCATGTGCGTACTGTGTACTAAACACTTGGGGATATATAAGATGATCAAAGAAGGAAGAAAAGAATGTTATAGATTTAACCAGCCACTGCTATTGGTTTTGGAAGTAATTTTTGTTAATATGGACATCGTCTGATTGGAAATAATGAATAAGGAAGATAGCCAATTCAGACAAAAATGGTAATATATAAATATCACACAACATTTCTGGGATCCTTATTGCTTTAGCACCTGACGAAAGGAACAAGGATCCCAAAAACATTGTGTGGTATTTATATTATCACTTTTTTTTGGTCTCAATTGGCTATATTTCTTATTCATTGTTCATCGTAATGTTGCTCATAACAAATGACGATTCTGCTAAACTTCTTGGAATTTTTGTTATTTTTGGTTTTAGTTTTACCTGCCAATTTCTGCTATTACGATGGAAAACAATACTTTGTTTAGTTTAAGAAGCTGAAATTTCCTTGGTATATGTAAACAACTACCTAACTCTTTGCAAAAAGAAAGTTAATTAAATTAATTAAAGTAAATTGAATTAAAATAGTTTTCTGCAGAACATAATTAGTTTTATTGGATGAAATAAATTAAATTTGTAAATGAAGAAACAACTAACTACAGTAGAGAAACAAAATAAAGTAGATAAAATATAAGGATAATTTTATTTATTTATTTAATTTACATAGCCAAAGGCTACATATTCATGCTTAATAAATAATTTACATAATTCACTATATATGTACACTCATCAAACATTCATACTTATAAGACATACATAAATATACACACATGAATACCATATATATCCACACAGATACACATACATATACACCTATTCATTTGAAAAAATTACTACACAATATTTTAATTACAGAAATATCTTTGTTAATAATGCTCTAATTAATTCTTGAAGTTTTAAAAAAAAATTATTCTCTTTATCGTGATTTCTTAAATCATTGTATAATGTTGAACATACACTCTATCAATGTAATATTTTTCTGATTGACAAACTCTGTCGTTTCAACAACCTTCTAACTCTTAACACTTTCTCCACTTCTGCATTCTCTTTTACGTATACGTACCTCGCAACTGTCCATGTTTGGGTGCCAAATATGTAATAATCACTTTAAATTATTGTTCAACAAAAAAATGGCGAACCTGGTTATAAAGTTGAACAATAATTTAAAGTGATTATTACACTATATACCTATACATATACTACATAATATTTTAATTACAGATTATACTATGTTACAAATGCTCTAATTAATTCTTTAATTTAAATAACACTCAACGTTTCTGGGATCCTTGTCCCTTTCGTCATGTGGTAAGAAGAGCCTAGAGAGAAAAAACTGCACTGGTCGGTTGACAATTTTCTTTTGAGTGTTGTCAACTGACCAGTGCAGTTGTGTTTCTATAGGCTCTTCTTAGCACCTGACCAAAGGGACAAGGATCTCAGAAACGTTGTGTTGTATTTATATTTCTTTTTTGTTTGTATTGGCTATCTTTCTAATTCATTATTTTCAATCAGACGTAAATTTTTTCATTTTAATTCTTTAATTTTTTCAATTTTTTATCTTCTTTATCATGATTTCTTCAGTCATTGTATAATATTGCTCCTTGAAATGGATTCCTCAGAAAGAGACTGATGTTGGTCTGAAAGAGTTTGCCTATGGTAATTTTTGAGTAATTCTGCTTTCCAGTGTCAATTTTCCACTGGCCTTTGGCAAAATTTCATTTCTCATGTTGTCTTCTGAATAATAAGTTACCAAATTATAATAATTCATTAAGTTTTCAGCTTGTGTGTTAAAAAGGCTATTTAGTTACTTCATTCATAATTTTAAATTAAGTAGAAAAATCAGGCGAGGGATATCAATTTAATTTTTTGTTACTACACATTCACATGTTGTTTCACATCATACATCATATTCATTACTAGTGAAATATTTAAATGATTATGTCTAGGGGGATACATTTGACTTCAAACGTATGCCAAACGTTGCTGTTGGATTGGTGTTATCATAGAGAATATTGGAAATATTGGTTTGTGGAAAAGGAGCTTTGTTTCGATATACAGCCAGAGTTAATTTTCTTGGAACATTTCTCCACTTCAGAATTAGCCAATTAGAGCTCCTGAAGACATAAGAGTTCCTTATATTTTATCTACTTTATTTGCTCCTCTCTACTGTAGTTAGTTGTTTCTTCATTTACAAATTTAATTTTTATGCATCCAATAAAACTAATTATGTTCTGCAGAAAACTATTAGAAATTTTTAATTAATTTTTTTTTTTTTGCAAAGAGTAGTTGTTTACATATAACAAGAAAATTTCAGCTGCTTAAACTAAACAGACTATTGTTTTCCATCGTAATAGCAGTAATTGATAGTAGCAAGCGGTTTTGTTCAAAATTAATATACAGAAAAATTTTTAATCCGAAGATTTTACAATTGTGATATAATTTTGAAGACATTAACATGTTACAATTATCTTGAAGAAGTGTCCTTGCTTCTTAAGTGAGTAGTTGAGGAAGTTATGAATTATTTATTTATCTATAAATATATATACACACACACACACACATACATACACATACATGTGTGTGTTAATTTGCTCTGGTTGCCAGGTCAATTTGTCGTTTTCTTTTTAGCCTTCTGAGAGGTTTAGGTGGAGGAGGATGGGATTCTGTATTTGAGATAATGGGATTGAAGTGGTGGAGAGTTCTATGACGTTGGATTAGGGCGGTTTGAATTATAGTAATAGCAAGTGGTGAAGTAATTGCCATAAGTTACAGAGTTATTAAATTTTTCTATACCCCCGGTTGAGTACTCTATTATTTACTTAAAATTTATTTTTTTAAAAAAACTATTGTGATGAATTGCATATTATTGAAGCTGTACATGGGGGTAAAAGACCTGTCACTGGAGCAATCACTGTAGTTTTGAGAGGGGCGCCGCTCTCCTTAAGAGAGATCCACCTGTGCAAACCGTCTCCCCTGTTTACAAATGAAGCTATTGATTCGTTTGCTGCACGGAGCTTCCATAATAATCGTAGCAGCCGCTGAAAGCTGGGTCAACACATATATAGCTACTCAAGCACCACTATCCACCATGCGGGGACTGTTTATATTTCTCTCCAGAAGCGCATTACGCAGTGTAAAACTCGCATTTCAAACACCTGTCCTGTCAAACCCGTGGAGCCTCTTGGACACAGACGTCCCACTGTTTGGTAATTCAGTGGAGTAGAGCATTCGTTGTTTCCATTTGGATCCAGTTGAGGATGCTTCACGTGGAAAATGTTATAAAACAAAAAAAATCTAATAGATACTCTAATAAAAATAGGATTTAACGCCATTAAAGTTTTAATTTTCATTTGTGATTTAATAATTAAAAATTAAATTAACCGAATTTTCCAAAGCTGAAGACGATTATAACACATTCCGTTTACCTTTAATTTTAATTTGACTCAATTATTGGTTCTAATCGTAAAAATAAGTCCGAAACGGTTCCGTTATCAACCTTTTAATTTAAATTGCTTGGCCGGAAGTGACTTACATGGGGTAATTGTTTATATTTATCGGTATTTAAAATGAAAAAAAATACGTCTGATTAAAAATAATGAAGAAAAAATAGTCTATTTCAGACAAAAAATCGTAATATAAATACCACACAACGTTTCTGGGATCCTTGTTCATTTCGTCAGGTGCTAAGAAGAGCCTAGAGCGACTCAACTGCACTAGTCAGTTGACAAAACTCAAAACTATCTTTGAATTGAGTTTTTGTCAACTGACAGGGTGCAGTTGTGTCGCTCTAGGCTGCTGTTAGCCCCTGACGAAAGGAACAAGGTTCCCAGAAACGTTGTGTGGTATTTATATTACCTTTTTTTTGGTCTGAATTAGGCTACCTTTCTTATTCATTATTTTTCAATCAGACGTAAATATTTTCATTTTAACTCGAAATATGTTCATTGTCTCGAGCGTTTAGTTACTTTTATGTGTCACAATATTTTATAAATCAGAGGTCAGTTGAAAGATACTTTGTACGCGTTAAAGAAAAGTGAGGCGCGTTTATAGCACGCGTCAGCAACGATAGCGTGTGGCGCAGGTTGAGAGAGGGACGGACCTTCATAATTATCTAAGGCTGAGAAAGGCAACCTGCGCAGAAAGGTACTACATTGGGCCGCCAAGAAATCAGACGCGCAATCTCTAGTTTGTAGGTAGAATTTCCATATTTTAGGTGTAGTCTTAGAGACCGTTATTTTAATGGGTGAAAGATTGATTACATTTAATTATATATATAAATAATTGACGGAAAAAAATTAGTACTGGGTATTTAGAGTTCTGACCACTTCTCATAGCAGTAGGGAATTCTTAAATTCTAAATAAAGAATAAGAAAGTTAGCCAATAGAGTCACAAAAAAGGTTAATATAAGATAAATTGAATTACGAAATATATTGTAATAATTAAAAGGTGGTCTTAATTAAAAGAATTAATTAACAAAATTATTAAGATTTAAAAAATTTATTCTTTAAAAGTACAAATTGTAATCCCTACTTTATACGCCGAATTTCATCAAGTTAACAAACAAATATTTTATTTCAATTTTGCAATTCGTGGCGTTCTAGGAAAAATACCAGTTTATATTTTACAATCAACTACGTCGAAATTCTCTTCATCTCAGGGTCATTACTGGGTTTGATAGTAAGAACAATCCAATTTAATAAACCTTGTAGGAGAGACACGAAGGGGCTACCTTTGGGTGTGCCTTTTCCTCTCCGTTTTTGAACTAAGGTTCCCACAAGCCGAGGCACCTCGGCCTGTTTTGAGAGGTGTATGTTCCAGGGTCACAGACCTTGGGCATACGGTAAGAGTTGTTCGCAATTCCCATTGGGAATAGCCGGCCAGCTGCCTCCTAAACTGGTCGAGGCACGGAGAAGGGAATGCTGCGTCCCCACAGCAAACTCCTCTCCCGCTATCGGACGGGCGTGGGACAAGTACCCAATGCCCGACCTACCTGATGCAGGTTTTTCCAGGTTTTTCCCTTTCTTTAGGCGAATGCCAGGTAGGATCCTTAAAATATTACCCGGGGGACCTATTTAACCCTTGGCTACCTTCCTCTACCCTTTCGTATCCCCCTTTTCAAATCCCTTCCTATGCTATTAAAGAGGAGTAGCCCAAAGTGGATTACCCTCATGTAGTCTGTTGCCCTAAAAAAAAGGTTTCTTTTGATATATCTTCACCGATAACAATCCAATTATATTAAAACAATTAATGGCCTCTTTAATTTGTATTACAATATATATATATATATATATATATATATATATATATATATACAACAATATGAAGCAGACAAAAGTTTTTAAAAAATATTTTTACTGTGAATATGTTTTTTGCTTGACGTCGATTGTTAAAATCCGTGACGAATGTTGTCGACGTGTCGTCTCACATAAGTTTTTCCATTTTACTGGCTTCATATAAATTATGAAAAATATATTGACGAGAGGAGAGTCTTTGGAAGACATTGTATAACTCCAATAAGTCACAGATCATCTTACTTTCCAGGACGCAATCCGTGCTATTTGAATATAACTGTGAATTAGCAAAGACTAAATAAACATATATATAGAAAGAAAAAAAAGAATCATCTTTGACTTCGTTTGGAAGGGAATCGCGGCTGTTATAGTCTAAAGTTGGTTTGCATCGATATATTTTTTGGTCAAGGGGAAGGCCTATATAATTACGAGTTAGAGGAGGCGGGAAAACAAAGCACTCCCTCTGTACCGGCTAATAATGCGTGTTTACTAGCTCTGGGTGGACTATATTGGCTCAGCAACGGCGGAGCTAATAATAGTCCTGTTCTGTTATGTACTGTGACTTAATTCCATTTGCCCCTTAGTCACGAAGAACAAAGGCATCCGCTGTGTCAGAAAATGTTGATCCCGTTGGTTGTTTTTTTTTTTAAAAAAAACTTTATTGCTGATTTAGCTCGAATTAATTTTTTGTAGTTCAAGCACCTCTGTGTGTGTGGGGGGAAAAGCTGAGGGGTTTTTCCTACGCCTTTATATCACTGAAAATTATGCGACTGGGGGGGCGGGAACAAAAAACTGCAATTTAATTGTGGGCGTAATGTTCAATCTGGCTTTATTTAAAAGCTGTAAGAGTAAATGTAATGCAAACACCAAATTTTAAAATTACACTATTTTTTAAAATGAAAAAAAAATTTCGTCTGATTGAAAATAACGAATAAGAAAGATACCCAATACAGACAAAAAAGTGGGGTAATATAAATACCACACAACGTTTCTGCGAACCTTGTCCCTTTGGTCAGGTGCTAAGAAGAGCCTAGAGTGACATATCTGCACTAAACACAGTAAATGACCACTTTTCAGTTAAATAAATAAAAATATTTTTGGAAATTATTTAGGTGTAATGTAGGGGAAAAATATTAATATTAATTTAATTACTATATTTTTTTACACTTTTCATTTAAATAAATTAAGCAATATTTTTGGAAATTATTTAGGTGAAGTGAAGGGGAAAAAAGATTAATATTAATTTATTTACTATATATTTTTTCTATCTTTCAGTTAAATAAATAAAACACTTGAAAATTATTTAGGTGAAGTAAAGGAAAAAAAATATTAATATCAATTTATTTGCTGTATATTTTTTTACACTTTTCAGTTAAATAATTAAAAATATATTTATGGAATTTATTTACGTGTAGTGAAGGAAAAAAAAGATTATTATTAATTTATTTACTATACTTTTTACACTTTTCAGTTAAATAAATAAAAAAATATTTTTGGAAATTATTTAGGTGTAGTGAAGGGAAAAAAATATGAATATTAATTTATTTACTATATATTTTTTTTACACTTTTCAGTTAAATAAATTAAGCAATATATTTGGATATTATTTAGATGTAGTGAAGGGGAAAAAAATATTAATATTAATTTATTTACTATATTACTTTTACACTTTTCAGTTAAATAAATGAAACAATTTTTTTGGAAATTATTTAGGTGTTGTGAAGGGAAAAAAAAGATTAATATTAATTTATTTACTATGTTTTTTTACTATTTTCTGTTAAATATATAAAAAAATATTTTTGGAAATTATTTGGTGTAGTTTTTATTTTGATTACACAAAACTTTTATCTTAAGATTATTTGTTGTTACATAAACTTTACAGTATATACAATTAAAATTCTGTACATAATTAACCTGGGAACTGGGCACTTATGTTAATCCATCAATTAACGTAATTCTTTAGGTGTAGTGAAGGAAAAAAAATTTTGATGAATATTAATTTATTTCCTTTATACTTTTTACACTTTTCAGTTAAGTAAATAAAACAAAACATTGTTTTTGGACTTTATTGATGTGAAGTAGAGGAAATGAATGATGAATATTAATTCATTTCTTATTTAATTTTTTCACTTAAATTAATAAAAAAATAAATAACAAAACAATGTTTTTGGAATTTGTTTATGTGAAGTAGAGGAAAAGAATGATGAATATTAATTCATTTCTTATTTAATTCTTTCACTTTTTCAGTTAAATAAATTAAAAAAATATTTTTGATAATTATTTAGGTGAAGTGAAGGAAAAAAAATGATGAATTTTAATTTATTTTCCTTTTTTACACTTTTCAATATAAGTACCACAAAATTAAATAAAGAAAAAATAAATAAAACCAATGTTTTTTGGTAATTATTTAGGTGTAGTGAAGGGAAAAATAAATGATGAATATTAATTTATGTCCTGTAATAATATTTTATTTAAATAAAAATACAGTTTTGGTATTTTTTTTCCTAAAATCCTGTGCTTTCAAAGCGACCGAAAGAAAAACCAACACATTTTAACAGTATAAAAATTCGAAATTATATAATTATTCTGATTTTTCATTGGTGGGACCAACCGTGACTCTTGTTTTCAATGTTTTCGAGACAGTGTGACGTTCCTTCTGATAACGTTAACTGCTGGTAGTTGCGTTTTAAAAACTCCTGTGACAAGCCTGCAATTAAGAAAATTGGGGATTGAATAAATTCATTTAAACCCCAAAAATAAAAAAAATACGGTCATAGAAATTTTTGGTTGTTAATATTGGGTATGGAATCGGTCAAAAAAAATTTATTTATTTATTATTATTACAGGAAAAATCAACATTTTAGCAGGAAACTGACTTTACAGGTTTTCGTGACTTTATTATAATAAAGTTTTTATGGTTAAAATATTAATACTGTTTTTTTTATAGGTTTTACAATTTAACGGAGTGTCCTGTTATTGATTACATTTCTGTATATATATATTTTTTAAACGTTCGATTTTGTGTGCTATCAGAAAAATTAAATATATATATATATATATATATATATATATATATATACATATATTTAAGGTGCTACAGTATTTTTTTTCGAGGTTATGTGAACCGTTGATTTGTCGGCGACGTTTTTCGAGGTCTTTGTCATCGTCCGCACATTGTAACTGCCGGAGCTGTTTCTAGGTACGCTCCATAAAGCCTGAACTGCAAGTGTTATGCAGGGCGACGTTTCGCAAATCGTAAACTTCAATGTCGTGAAAGGGAACACAGACCATTGGCCAGCGACGGCCGCCGTTCCCCTCTCCCTTCTTCCGAAACTATTTTGTGACACACTTAAACACATCTTTCTTTATTCTATTTGCCTAACGACGACGCTGAAGTAACTCCTTGTTCCGTGCTCATTCTTCATTCCTCAACCCCCCCCCCCTTCCTCCTCCCACAAAGCTCTCTACGTATTTTGTGTGTTCATTAACGCGGGTTATTTTTTTAGGTCTCGTGAATCAAAGGAAAAGGGGCACATTGTCACCCGTATCAAAATTCAACTACTGCTGTACCACTGCGCGAGTTTTATCCGTTTATAGTTGGATTATAGAGAAAAACAGTGGACTTTTCCCATGTAGTAACTTAGTTCCGGTAAATTAAGGACTGTAGCCTACACATCCTCTTTAATTTCCTGGAAAATTATGAGACAAAAAATATATATTAAAAAATTCCGTAGTGTCACTTAACGTTCTCGAAACTGTCTGTAATCATTCAACATAGAAAAGTGTTAGGTCGTGATAGATGGAACCGACTAAACGGACAAACTGTTTTGTGATCTGATTTTTCCGCTCAAAAAGATGAACTAGAGAAATTTGGATTTTCCTACAGTGTAATCGAATCATTGGATTATTTTATATCGTTTTTTTTAGGGTAACAGGCTACATGAGGGTAATCTACATGGTGGCAACTCCCCTTTAATAGCATAGGAAGGGATTTGAAAGGGGGGATGAGGAAGGGTAGAGGAAGGTAGCCAAGGGTTAACTAGGGGCCCCCGGGCTATAGTTCAAGGATCCTACCCGGCATTCGCCTAAAAGTAATGCAGGGAAAACCCTAGAAAAACCTGCATCAGGTAGGTCGGGCATTGGGTACTTGTCCCACGCCCTTCCGATAGCGGGAGAGGAGTTTTCTGTGGGGACGCAGCATTCCCTTCTCCGTACCCCGACCAGTTTAGGATGCAGCTGGCCGACTGTTCCAGCGAACAACCCTTACCGTATGCCCAAGGTCTGTGACCACGGAACTTACACCTCTCAGAACAGGCCGAGGTGCCTCGGCTTGTGGGAACCTTAGTTCAAAAACGGAGAGAAAAAGGCATCCCCAAAGGTAGCCCCTTCGTGTCTCTCCTACAAGGTTCTGCCTGCGAGAGAATGACCCTCGCAAGTACTGCCTGCGTGAGAATAGCCCTCGCAGACCAAACACCTATATCGGTTTTGAAAGCTCTCGACAGTATTACGTATGAAATATTTATTCTTTTAAGTGAGAAAGTTGTTTATTTCATATAATAGAGAAAATTTTTGAACAATACAACGCTTGGTATCATTGGAACTAGAAGTGGCATTTTTCGGTCTTAAGGAGAGATAATTAGACAAGTGATCGTTAGAAATATGAATTGTGTCAAGCAGAGGAAAGGAGATATTGAAATGTAATAAATTAAGGTAATTGATGACTAGAAAGGGTAGAAAAATGAAAAATATGACGCATAAATGCGAGGGAGAAGATAAATCCAAGGGTTTTTATAGTGAGAAAAGGGAAAAGGTAAAGGGAAAGAGGGAAGGATAATTCAGAGCTAGATATGGTTGGATGTCAGAAAACACATACGGACTTATACTTAACCGACCTAGTCAAATAGGAACTGCTGTAGCATTTTTTATTTTGTTTTACTTTTCTCTTCTTTCACGCCGCTCAGTTTTTCCGTCCTTATGCGTTATATTAATTTCAGATTTTTCACTCACTCACTTTTACCTTTCTTATGTTTAGTACTTCTCACTTTTTTACTCTTATCCTCGTCGCAGACAGAGGAGAGTCTGTACTATATACGGCGTCAGCAGCGATGGCGTGCGGCGCAGACTGAGGAAAGGGAACGCAGCGCGGAATATGCACGACGTTTATGACACAGTCTGTCGGGGACAAGCTCTATCTATGCGGTTACTGAAGCTCTGATTGGCAGCGCTTTCGGGGGGATATAATAAGGACACTAAATTGGGCCGTCAAGAATTGAGACGCGCACTATAGTTTCAAATTTGATTTTTTTTTAAAAAAAATAAATATTCTTATCCGAAATGAAATTTATGTTCGGGAATTTTCAATCTCGATTGTCCGATCTCATGTATCGTGACGGTTGTGTGCCAATGTGTAATGAATAATTGTAGTGCTGATAGCCAGTTACGTCACAGAGAATTGTCGTGTTGTGATGATGAAGTGATGTGGTGGTGACGACGCCGCAATACCAGTAATTCTGTTTCGCGTTCCACTAACGGCGTCATCTCCGAGAATCAAGTGCCCACGAGGACATTAAGGACATTTACTGGAAGTTGAGAGACGTCGTGAGCCACGATCACCATTTACCAACTCGTTTACTGGATGGACAACGGTCGTACTAATTACATTGCCATGTCGTTTCATACACACACACACACACAAACACACTCAAGTCCGCGAAAATATCTTCTTGCTCAGTCCGAGGCTGGTCCTTTTTCGGGTCTTTGAACTTTCAGCGTTATTACGTGCGTTTTAATTTATAATATCTTGATTCTCATTTTTACCGCTCGGCGCGCGCGCGCGGAGGAACAACAACCAAGCAGTTCGCGGAACCTGGTCGCTTCGTTTCAGCGGATCTTGTCTGTTAACAACTACTTAATGTTGCGTTCATCGAGTCATTAGCAAGACAGACGCCTGAAAACAGAAGAGGCATTAGCACGGAACGCGGGGGAGGTGGAATTCCCTCGGCTATAGGCTATTACTTGATAAAGACGGCGTCGTTTTCACGTAATCGTTCGTAATTAGAATGGAAACTAAATCTCTAATTAAAGTGATTATGTCGATCTCCGAAACTACACGGAGAGAATGGACCCTGGTGAATGTCTTGAGAGGGGGAAAACTCTCTCGCGGGAGGGGGGGGGAGGGGAGAACTTGAAACTCATTTAAACCCAGACTCTTGTGGTACTTTCTCCTCTCTTTTTTTTGGCACAGTTCCAAATTATTTCCCCCGCCCCCGTCCCCCCTTAAAAATGTTATTTAATGAGTTCGAAGTTTAATACCTCAATACTTTCTGTACTCCTATACCTTAGTTATAACTTAAACTCCAAATAGATAACTTGCACTTTTTTTGGGGGGTAGCTTAACGATTAATCTACCAAGAGAATTTTCAGTTTTATTCTAATCTCTGTGTTAATTACTTATTGTAATCACGCCTTGATAATAAGATCTTTGTTTGGTGTAGCGCATCTGTGGCACAAGGAGGAGGTATATTCTTTGGAAAGTAGTTATGTTTTTGTCTCTGTCCGTGTTCTGTTTCTTTATAACAGTCAATAAATCACTTCAACATACGCAAGTTTAATTTTTTTGTGGTTGTGTGTGAAATACCAATTGGAAATACAGTCAGTCCTAATATACAACATAAAATACTCTGAATTGTTGAAACACATTATTATTAATTGTAAGTATTAGTTATTCATACGAAACCAATATATATATGGATTGTACAGTATATGGTATATTTAATTTATGTTCTATCTAATTTATATCGAAATTTCTGCATGGTCTATGAAGGTGAATTAGTTTTTCCTTTTAAACTCTTGGGTTTCTTCCTTTATATTCGTCATAGGTTGTTAGATTTTTTCTCTTCTTTCAAATTTAATTTCTGTCTATAATTGGATTCTTTTTCTTCTTCCATGCCGGTATAGTCCGTAGTGAACCTTGGCCTTTCATACGAGCTTCTTCCATCCTTCACGATCATATGCTGTCTTCTTCCAATTTCTACCTTTGGGGGGGGGGTGCCTTTTCCTCTCTCCGCTTTTGAACTGAGGTTCCCACAAGCCCAGGCTTCTTGGCCTGTTCTGAGAGGTGTATGTTTCGGGGTCAGAGACCTTGGGCATACGGTAAGAGTTGTTTCCCTGTTCCCATTGGAACAGTCGGCCAGCTGCCTTCGTAAGCTGGTTGAGGCACGGAGAAGGCAATGCTGCGTCCCCACAGCAAACTTCTCTCCCGCTATCGCGGAAGGGTGTGGAACAAGTACCCCAATGTCCGACCTACCTGATGCAGGTTTTCTAGGGTTTGTCCTGAATTACTTTTAGGCGAATTGGCGGGTAGGATCCTTAAACTATAACTTGGGGGCCCCTAGTTAACCCTTGGCTACCTTCCTCTACCCTTCCGCATCCCCCTTTCAAATCCCTTCCTATGCTATTAAAGGGGAGTTGCCACCATGTGGATTACCCTCATGTAACCTGTTACCCTAAAAAAAAGAATCTTATAAGGAATTAAGTCGTATGATTAATAAATAGTCCCTTCAGTCAATTTGGAAACCGGATTGTCGTTTTCCATGCTCATAAAGACGAGTTGGCACGACAAAAAAAATCATTAGGTATAAATTTAGTTATTTTATATTATTGGTTCTAAGTAGTCATGATCGTGTTTAATAGATCTTCAGAAGTTAAAAGCCTTCTTTGCTTAAGTTTTGTTTTTTAAAGTGTTCCTTCTGGTTTCTACATTAAAGTCACTTCTCAGAATTACCATCCATGTTCCATCACTCACCACTCAGACGGCGTTGGCTTTGATACTTTTGAGCGTCAGACGCCCAAATTAGAAAAAAAAAAAACTTCCGATATGAACGCGAACAAGTGGTGAACGCCCCCCCCCCCCTTTTCTTTACATAGTAAAATTTCTAAAGATTGTGGGTAAGTTAGGCGCGGCTTCATCAAGTTAACACGAGGACGAGGACAGCGAGAGAAGTTTAGACAAGCTGAGTTGATTTATAGCGGACGTCCTTAAGGATGCAAGGCGCCTCTCCAGGAAGTGGCAGGCTCCCGATCAGGGAAACTAATTACCTAACAGCACGGCCTACGGCCTCGTCTTCATCCCTCTTTCCACCAGGCACAACTTTTAATGATGCTGTGCCATCATCTTACGCCCTTATATATATATATATAAAACTTCGACAAATAATTCCAATGATGCTCACTGGATTTTTCCGTACCTTAGACGATTTTACAGGCTGTCGTACTTATTCTGGTTTGCCATGTGTCAGCAGGCGATCCTTAATTTGTGTTATCCATTGGAAGTGTAAGGGATGATCCGCTCTGAATTAATTATTCAAAGAAAACTATAAATCAAATGAAAGGAGAAAATCATTTCCTAAAGGCGAAATCCTGGTTGCCTCTTATCATGTATCATTCAATAGGTGTCATCGTGAGCTGCGTTCTTTCTTCTTCAGTTTACTACAGCAAGTCCTCATACAGAGCATATTTGATCTTTTAGCCAATTCCTCTGCAGTCTCTTGCAAACTCGTCTCCAACACAAACACAGGTTTTACAATTCGATCACATAATCGCTTTCTCCCTCTACTATTTTTAATTCCACACGCACTGTTTTGTTTGCTAAAAGTAGATCCTAGTAAATTTTCTTGTTCCTCCGAAACCTCCTGTCCACAATATTTCTTACAGACTGGGTTAATTTAATCGCAAAAAAATCTCTAACACTTCAATTTTTTTTTTTAGTTTTAAAAACCTTACAATTCTTTAGATTACTGAATTATTTATATATGACTCTTTATTTTATTTTCTGTAGTCATTTCACCCCTGGTTTTATAGGTAAAAAATTAATTGCTTCTACTAAGTCTTTATTCAAGAGAAATTAGTTCAAGGGAGCTTTCTTCAAAACCAAAAATCATCTTAAAAGGAAATGAAAAAATATTAACGTCTGATGAATAAGAAAGTTAGCCAATTCAGACAATTGAGTGTGCAGTTGTGTTTCTCTAGGCTCTTCTTCACACCCTGAGGAAAGGTACAAGGATCCCAGAAACGTTGTGTGGTATTTAAATTATCAAGTTTTTTTTGGGGGGTCTGAATTGGCTATCTTTCTTATTCAAGAATCATCTTACTATGTGATAATATAAATACCATACTTTTGAGGGTTTTTGGTCAACTGGCGAGGGCAGTTGTGTCGCTCTAGGCTCCATTTTTAGCACTCGTCCAGAATCAGAGCCTATTCCATCTGTAACACTGCAATGCTCAATATTTTGAGTGCTCCATCACAACATTAGTCAGACAAACTCTCAACAGTCCCTTTTCGACAAACAGCTTCCTCTGCCGTCTCCATGCCAACTGGTCACCACATCTGCGCTTTTCAACTCCTCTGACCACCCGCTATGTGGTCGAGACAAAAGATGTTGCCAATCCTCGGAATCCGTTTTCCGACGTCGTGCTTTGTAAATTCCCGCGCACTATATATTTAATGTTGAGGCCGATATGGAAATTTTATCGTCGGAAAATATTTAGTATTGTCATTCTGAATATTTGTTCCTGAGCTTTTACAGTATTGTGCTCGTCTATTTTTAGTTTATTGTAGAATTTTGTGTTGTGTAATAATAACGACATTTGTTTCGTTGTGCACCTGCAGGTATGGAGGCAATCATGTCGGAGTTTTTCAACGACACGACCACTGCGTTCTACATCATCCTGATCGTGTGGGTGGCCGACCAGTACGACGCCGTCTGCTGCCACACGTCCATAACGAAGCGCCACTGGCTGAGGTACGTAATTGACCACAGCCTTTCCACGTGTCACTTAGCAGCGTGCCAGAGCCCGGCTAATCCTCGTAATGAAACTCCAAAACTAGGAGTACCACTTCTAGCCTCGGGAAACGGGGTCGCATTTTATCAAGATTACGAACTTGTGCGCTCTGTATCGGGGGAAATGGAAAAAAAAATACTATCGTCGACTTTATAAATGAATTAACCCGGTTTCTTTGTGCTTCACTGTGTGTGGGTGTGTGTATTTGATCACGATTGGTTGAGTTATAAAATTAAAACATTTATATTGCAAAACTCGGAAGAAGAAATCAAGGGAATTTTTGAACTCTGCTGGATATCCAAGGTTTCATAATTTTAAGGTTAGATTCTGTTACAAAGTTTTGTTCTATTGATTGTAAACTAAGGATTAGTTGGGCTCGGATTAATTTACTTAAAATTAATTTGTTCCATTACCAAGGTTAATTTTGTTACTACTTTCTTTTATCTATTTGTTGATTCTTTACGTGTGTATTGTTTAAAATGAATAAATAAGTCGGTAACTGACTTCTACGTTTATAAATTAATTACTTCTTTTACATGTTTTGGTTCCTCCCCATTTTTTTTTCAATAAAACTTGAAAAGACAATAGTTAATTAAATTCTAGATAAAGATAATAAAATAAATCCAAAGATTAAGTTAACGAATTCAAATAACTTAGAGATATTGAATTATCTAGTCGAAGATAATAAACTAAATTCAAAGATTAAGCTAACGAATTCAAATAACTTAGAGATATTGAATTATATAGTCGAAGATAATAAACTAAATTCAAAGATTAAGCTAACTAATTCAAATAACAAATATATTGAATTTTCTAGTCGAAGATAATAAACTAAATTCAAAGATTAAGTTAACGAATTCAAATAACAAATAGATTGAATTATCTAGTCGAAGATGATAAACTAAATTCAAAGATTAAGTTAACGAATTTAAATAACATAGATATTGAATTATTTAGTCGAAGGTTTAGAGATTATTGTGTACATTGGAATAATTATGAATCACGAATTATAAGATTGTAAATATTACTTAATATTACAAAAATACTTTTGGGCTAATTTATTCATTCAGTTTTTATCTGTAAAATTTGTATAAATCTTGTCATGATAAAAATATATTTTGTTTAGTTACTGTAAAAATGACCCCGAAAAAATTATATCAATTTTCAAAAAAAAAATATTAACTGGCGGATTTTGAAAATAAAAACTTTGATGTAATTATTTTCACTATAAAATATTGTTTGTCATCCTAATTGGGCGTTTAGTATTTTCCCGGAAAACACGCATTGATTTCAGAGTGCTTATTGAGGTCGATCAAAATATCCTGTTTCAAATTATACCAATTCCAATGCAGTTAGCGTTGATACTTGAGCTACGAAAAGGGTTATTTTGTGGATAATAACCGGCGACACGATTCTTCCAAAGATTTATAGGTTTCCGATTTTTAACACGTTTATTGTACAAAATGATCTTCATATAAATACGATATCTAATTGGAATGAGTTGGTAGACTAGTTTCTGAAATAATCTGTGTGGAAAATTTTCATTGGTTGTGTTTTCCATCCTGCAGGTAATTTCAGAATAAAAAAAAATTAGAAAAGGAATTTGCGGTTTTCTTGTCCTTTTATGGATCGATTTTTTTTTCTCCGTGTCTATTTCCTCTCTTGATCCAATTTAGAACTTGATGAGATGTTAAATTGTGACAGGGGTTTTACACTGGTCACATATGGGCATGTAGAGAAGGGGTCAACCTGGTTCATTTGGTCTCTTCCGTTATCTTATGGATAGGAGCTTTCTTCGCGACTTTCGTTGTTCTTTCTTTCAGCTGCTTTTGTTTGTCAGTTGCCACCGACTTATTTAGTCATAGTTTTCCGTTTTTTAGCTCTGTATTATTTTGTACGGTGTTTTTGAATGTCTTCCATCTTATTCGTCATCAGTAGAATGACTATTCCCCTCTCTTTAGAACAAATATTCAGGTGTCATAATAAATAATAACTTGTAATAATTAAAACTCAGTCAAGTTTAAGTCTGAAAAAGTATAGAATGACATGTCCATTAAAAAATATTTTTTTTTTGAAAAAAACCTCAACCTGATGATGTCGCAAATTAAGTGATTAAAAGTTGTTAATTTAATAAGTTAATTTATTTTTCTGACTTAAAATTGGCTGATGTATATTTATTTATTAGTTTTCTCAATAGTCAGAATACATATTTATATATATCATAAACATAAATTACTTGCGGATTGTTATATGAAGCAAAAACAAAAATTGGCAACACTGTGTTTCTTCCACAATCAGTGGACTTCATCAGGTTGATTCCAACCTTCGTTCTTTCATCAGCTGATATTGATGAAGCTGTTATCAGACTCTTCTTAGCACCTGAGGAAAGCGACAAGGTTCCCAGAAACGTTGTGTGGTATTTATACTATCACTTATTTTGTCTTATTTAGGCTATCTTTCTTCTTATTAATTTTCAATCAGACGTAAATTTTCATTTCAAATAAGCTTGGTGGCTAGGAAAAAATTTTCTTGACTCCTTCGTAAATTAGATTGTATCTTTTAACTCTTTACTATTTTTGGGAGGTTATTAAATGTAGTAATCTAGCTGTAATAGACTATTTTGCATGTAACTGACAGCAATTGCCTCATTTGTATAAGGATCGTTTGATTGTAATAAATCAAAATTCTACATTTTCTGAATTTTCTTGGCTATCTTTTAAATTAAATTATTTCTAGTAACTGTTTAATATTGTTGTAAGTTTATGAAATGTAGTAATCTAGTTATAATGGACTATTTTCCATGTAACTGACAGTAATTGCCTTGTTTGTATAAGGATTGTTTGATTGTCATATATCAAAATTCTACACATCTGAATTTTCTTGGCTCCCTTTAAATTAGATTCTATCTTTTAACTGTTTACTATTGTTGGGAATTTATTACATGTAGTAATCTAGTTATAATGGACTATTGTCCCATGTAACTGACTAATTGTCTCATTTGTTTAAGTATTGTTTGATTGTCATATATCAAAATTCTACACATCTGAATTTTCTTGGCTCCCCTTTAAATTAGACTCTATCTTTTAACTGTTTACTATTGTTGGGAATTTATTACATGTAGTAATCTAGTTATAATGGACTATTGTCCCATGTAACTGACAGTAATTGTCTCATTTGTATAAGTATCGTTTGATTGTCATATATCAAAATTCTATATTTTCTGAATTTTCTTGCCTTCTTTTAAATTAGATTATTTCTTGTAACTGTTTAATACTGTTGGTAGTTTAATAAATGTAGTAATCTAGTTATAATGGAATATTTTCCATGTAACTGTCAGTAATTGTCTCCTTTGTAAAAGGATCATTTAATTCTCAGATATCAAAATTCTACATTCCCTGAATTTTCTTGGCTCCCTTTAAATTATATTCTATCTTTTAACTGTTTACTATTGTTGGGAATTTATTACATGTAGTAATCTAGTTACAATGGACTATTGCCCCATGTAACTGACAGTAATTGCCTCATTTGTATAAGGATCATTTGATTGTAATATAACAAAATTCTATATTTTCTGAATTTTCTTGCCTTCTTTTAAATTAGATTATTTCTTGTAACTGTTTAATACTGTTGGTAGTTTAATAAATGTAGTAATATAGTTATAATAGACCATTTTCTATGTAACTGACAGTAATTGCCTCATTTGTATAAGGATTTTTTGATTCTCATATATCAAAATTCTACATTTCCTGAATTTTCTTGGCTTCCTTTAAATTAGGTTCTATCTTTTAACTGTTTACTATTGTTGGGAGTTTATTAAATGTAGTAATCTAGTTACAATGGACCTTTTTCCCATGTAACTGACAGTAATTGCCAGGTTTTTATAAGGATTTAAATTCTACATATCTAAATTAGATGTTAATTGCCCACTTTTATATATATATATATATATATATATATATAAAAGTCTTAATATGCTTTTTGGTTTTTAAGAGTATTTTTTTTCTTACACAGAAGAATTACCCATAGAAAATTATATACGTGAATTATTATTTTCATTTATTTATCGAAAGATGTCGATAGTGTGTTAAAAAAATACAACTAATTGTTTTCTACAAACCTTCAATTCAATTCTCCCATTTTGATTTACAGAATAGCGACTCGTTTCAGTTGCGGAACGTTTCTCCGTTGTTGATTCGCATAGTCAACAATTTGTAACACTTAAATAAATAATTTTACATTGGATTTTTTTTTCTTCTGTCAAGTGTCTGACGGCTTTATGCTTATTTGTTCACATCACCCCAGTGATGTTGGCTCCACGTTAGCGTTGTTCGAATCCCCTCTAACAACGTAATAAATATATCTGGTGGTGAATTTCCAGAATTGCTTGATTAACCGAAGCCCAAACAGCCGGTCGCTGGAAATGAACCAGTGAGAATGGCGAGCTAACAAGCAGTAATGGCTCGCGGGAACTGATTGAGATTTGCGCTGACGAGTCTGTGATCACCTATAACCCACCATGGGCTGGAAAGTTTATTAGCGAATACTTGACACTGTGCATAGTTGCCTCAGGTATTCCACCAATTGTAGCGTGGCGAAGTAGCGACGTTTCATAACACAAGAATCCGCACAATTCCGCGACCGCACTAATTTTGGGGGACGATTGGTCATTATCAGAACAACATCGCCGAGTCTCGTCGCGGCGCATAGTTGGCTTAATTGAGCTGAAGCGGGTCCTCGCATATTTCTGCAGACTCCTGCATTCTCCACGACAACTACACACGTCGAAATGGACAACCTGAATTTATCTCCAGACGGGCCAGTACGCAGGCTAAAAAAATAAAAATTACAGGAAAAGAAAAACGAAGCAATTACTGTCAGTTACATAGAAAATAGTCCATTATAAGTAGATTACTACATTTAATAAACTCCCAACAATAAAATTAAACAGCTAAAAGATGGGATCTAATTTAAAAAGGAGCCAAGAAAATTTTTGTCTAGCCACCATTCCTATTTGAAATAAAAATTTCCGTCTGATTGAAAATAAAAAATAAAATAGATAGCTTAATACAGACAACAAATAATATAAGTACCACACAACGTTTCTGAGATCCTTGCCCCTTTCCTCAGGTGCTTAGAAGAGCCATTGTCAACTGAATAGTGCAGTTGTCTCTCTCTAGGCTCATTTGGATGTTTTAATCAGGTGCCTTGTCCACTGAATAGTGCAGTTGTGTCTCTCTAGGCTCTTTTGGAGGATTAATCAGGTGCTGA